>JAPXFY010000026.1:48048563-48058563 GCA_030674185.1 Monoplex corrugatus
CATGCGTTGCTTTTACATGTACTTAAAGGCTTCACTGCACCTGTGGGACTATGAGCAACGGCAGGCGGAAGAGTGGGACGAAGACTGCACGCATTCTCCAAGCTCTAAAAACTCCTTAAGCCGGTCGAGAGCACACGCAGACCTGCAGAAACGAGGAGGAGACTAAGACCGTAGAGAAATTCTGCTACCTGGACAGTACAGTGAACAGCAATGGACTTCTTGATGCTCAGGTGGTGATGAACATCTCCAAGGCTGGCTCTGCCGTTGGAGGGCTTGACCAAGAGGACAATTATGGCAAGACGGTGGCATCACAACGATTGCTGTGTACAGAACAGCAGCGCTGGGCGCCCGCTGCCTTACTGCTCCTCGAAGTTTAAAATGTTTGATCTGGCTAGCCATGATGTATGGCTGCAAAGCCTCCTGGACTCTGAGAAAAAATGATTGCAGAAAAATTGACGCAGCAGAAATGCGGTTTTATCGGAGACTACTACTTGTCAAATGGACAGATAGAAGAACTGATGAAAGTGTCCTGGAAGAACTTGATACACCAGAAAACTACTAGCAGACATTAACAAGAGAAGACTAAAATATATTGGCCATATATCGCGCAGCAAGAACACAGACTTCATGGCAACCATCTTTCAAGGGAAAAAAAAAAACAGTGGCAGAAAAGAAGAAAGGCAGATCTCCAATCTCATACATCGAGAACATAACCATCTTCAGTGGCCTAAACATTCAAGAAACTATTCACAAAAGTCAAGACAGAGCGGCCTGGAGGGAGATGGTGGTGTCCAGGCGTGCAGCGGCCAACACCGAACCCGGTGACGCCGACAGGTGAGACCTTGACTACCAACCTTGGACACATTCAGCAGCTGGTAAGATTCCTCCAAATACGTCTGCGCAGGATCAGCAACATCACGTGACAAGATCAAGTGTCCAACCATCAATTTCTGAAGAAGTGAAAACTTGGCAAGTATGGAGAGTCTCCTCATCGTTTACCAGCTTCGTTGGACAAGACATGCTAGGCACGTGGGTTAGACCCCCAGAAGGGCCATAGCTTTTTAAGCGGACTGGCTGTTCTTGTAATACAGCCATGGAACCAAGGTCCGAAGCCCCGAGTTCAATCCCAGCCCACCATAATGGTCCCATCACCCTGATGGCGTCAGCTTAGTGTCTAATTAATCCTTTGACTTCCGCACTCTGTCCACCAGCATTCTGCACTGCCAACCATGCTTGCAAAGCAAAAACTTAACCCTTTGATTTCCTCACTACATCCACCAACTTCCTGCAGAGACCTGGTAGATAGGGTGAGGGAATCAAATGGTTAGTTTTTTTGCAGTTGGTGGATAGGGTGCGAGAGTCAAAAGGTTAATAGGTCCCGTTTCTGCTCTTCATCCCCTCCCCCCTCCCATGTATTTCCTTACCCGTCTCCCAGCTCACCTCAAGACCCTTCAAGCTCACATGGCCTGGTGCATGCCCAACAAGACCGCCAGATAGCAGGTGACAGACCAGGTGGAGCTTGTACGGACAGCCCTGCGCACGTCCAACGAGTCCGCCACATAACAGGTGGCAGAACAGGTGGAGCGCTTACGGAATTGCCCGAACGGAATGAATTCCTCTTAACCCTTTGACCCCCGCACCCTATCTACCAACTGCAAACCCCCCCAACTGTTTGACTCCCTCACCCTATCCACCAGCTTCCTGCAGTAAGCTGGTGGATAGGGTGAGGGAATCCAAGGGTTAAGATTTTGTTTTGCTGGCATGGTTGACAATGCAGGATTTCTGGTAGACAGGGTGCAGGAGCCAAAGGGTTAATCAAACAACTTCTCAAAATCCCGGAGGAGCCCTTTTAACCCTTTGACTCCAGCACCCTATCCACCAATTGCAAAAACTTAACCCTTTGACTTCCTCAGCCTATCCACCAGCTTCCTGCAGGAAGCTAGTGGATAAGGTGAGGGAGTCAAAGGGTTAAATTGTTGCTTTACTAGCGTGGTTGACAATGCAGGATACTGGTGGACAGAGTGCAGGAGTCAAAGGGTTAAGCTCTCAAATTCCAGAGGAGCCCTTTTAATTTATCGTGAGGTGACCGGTTCTTTTGAAAGAGCCGCGACTCAAGATTTGATATCTCGAGCTCAGCCCTCAGTGCTAAACGTTGGCCTGTTAGCAGTCGCCGTGGTGTAGTGGTTAGCGCAACGGACTACCGACTGGAAGGTTATGGGTTCGAATCCCCCATCAGTCCCTTCAAAAATCATTGTGGGATTTTTCGGCTCTAACCGGCTCCTACCCAGAGTTGGGTGTGATATGGGCTCATTGGAAAGACTGGGACGACATTGTCGAGTCTCATCCACTTCACGGATGCCATCATTGAGGGTGCTGCTCAAAGCTTCTGACCAGCTCGACCGGTGTCTGTATCTCTCTGGCCTGGTTGACGCCAGGATATATTATGATAGTAATCGTAGAGTACAGTCCTGTCACGCTGTCTCAATCCTAAATGGAACTCCAAAGCACCATGGTTATCATCTTCATCAGCATCATCATCATCGCATTGTAGAAACTTCCAGCTTCTGTGGCCATTAAGGTTATGTAGAAAATGGGGGGAGGGGAGGTAAGCACAAAGGTAATCTCCCTGAGTGCAATGATCATAAAAAATATTCAAAAAAAAAAAAAAAAAAAAAGAAAAATTAAACGTTGGCCTGCTCGCTGCCCATCTTAATGTTTCCATCATTTTGGTGATGTCAGCTTGGTGTTTGATACATCGGGATCCCCCAGTGCATATAGGGATGTACAACCACCCCCTTTTGAACTGATGAATGAAAATAGCTAAGCAGATCTTTTTTGACTGTAATGGCGTTTGTCAAACATAAGAATGTGTGTCCACACTGATGACAAAACGACCAATCAAAACAACAACAAAAGAACAAGAAACAAGAAAAAGAAGAAAAAGAAAGAAAGAAAGGAAGGAAAGAACGAAAGAAAGAAAGAAAGAAAGAAAGAAAGAAGAAGAAGAAGAAGAAGAAGAGAAGAAGAAGAAGAAGAACAACAACAACAACAACAACAACACACACAACAGCAACAACAACAACAACATTACAATACATGTGATAATAAGACTGATAATGAGCATTATAAATCTTTAAGGCTCTCTGCAATCATTCAGCTATCATTATCCTTTTCTATTCCTTTTCTATAAAACGAGTATTTCAGCTCAAGGAATATAAATGTCATGCCTTTTATATTTATTTCGTTTATTTATTTATCGGTCCCTACAAAAAATGTACTATGTGGAATTGGGGTGCTTTCTTCGAGGGGAGATGTCTCGCCACAGTATAGTGCCACTTCTCTGGTTTCAGGTATTGTATCTAACCTGAATAAGTCAATCTTTAATTTAATGTAATTTTATCATAAACAACTTCATTGCCATGGTTTCTTTGATGTGCGGTAGGTACACTTACACATGAGACGTCGGCTTATCGTCCCTTCCGAAGGACTAGTACTCAGACCGCAATTCAAAACAGATAGTGGAAAGGGAGAAAAATACATCCTGGGACTTCAAGCTTCCATGACAGGTACTCTTGCTGCTCTTCGCTGCAACTTATGGAATTCCGTCCCAAAGTCTTTAAGACAAATATCAGGTTACTTTCAAAAACATCTTAAAACATGCCCCCGTGGGGATGCCAGGGACTCTTTCGGTTTAAATAGTATCCCCACCTTCTGGAAATTCTGTGCTAGAAATTTCTTCTTTTCTGTCATTCTCTCTGTTTCTGCCTTGCTCCTTTGCTTTCTTTCATTTCTTCCTATCATTTTCTGCGTTGCTGGTCCATTCACCTGTATGTGTTCGATAAAGTCTTACGTACTTTTTCTTAGGACTGATGATTGGGTGCATGCATTAAGTGCATTTTTGGCTCTAGGGTGGTGAGATATGCGGAGGTGATTTTAGGTAATTTCTGCCCGTTTTCATATGTTTCGGTGTCCTTAGGTATGCTTAAATTTGTATTCAGGTGTGTTTTTTAAATCCCCTGTGCAATAAATTGGACGTGGTGGTCAACGCCAGGGGCGTGTCTTCAGATTGTGTACGCGAATGCATTGAGATGTGTACTTAAATTTTCTTTCCTTTTTTCCCCTGTCGAAGTTTTGCATATTCTAGTGGTTACAGTCCTGATAAGGCTCTATGCAGTCGGCTGGGATTTAAACAACAATAACAATTATAACAACAACCTTAAAACATTACCTTTTATAGAAAACATTTACTAAACTATAGAGGTGAACATTTGTTGTTGTTGTTTTTTTTTCAGTTAACGTCTTTTAGTCCTCTTCTCCCACAGGACAAAGCAGCAGGGAAGTTTCAGTCTTTTTCTCATAATTTTGTAGTTGGTGTTTGTTTGTGATCTTACATTCACGCTTGACAAAGGCCAGTTGGCCGAAAATTTGTGCCTAGCAGCCTGTCTTGTCTTGTTGTATTAAATACTCGTTCTGATTCTATTTCTGTGTTGTTGTTTTTTGGTTCCTGTTTGCTTGAACGCGGGCAGTCACACTTGCTTTGGAAAACGTCTTTTCATGGCGACGATACTGAACAGAGGGAGAGGAAGAGGGAAATTTGGGGTAGGGGTGATGGGCAGGGGGGAGGGGGAGAGGGAGTGAAAAGTACAAAGTGAGGGTAGAGGTGGCTCATAACTTGCTTTATTTTTAAAATTATTTTCTTTCTTTTTTCAGGTCGGATCCGGTTATGACTGATCTGTGTGTACGTGCAGTAACGTTAAACGTTAACAGTGCGGCAACAGCCATTGAACCGTTACAATATATATCTACACGGTGCATTGCTAAGTCTTTTGTGCCTACTTTTCGCAGTATTTTCTTTCTTGGAATCAGTGCTTTATGTTGCTTTATACAGCTTCCATTTCTTCAAACAACGCAATTGTCAAGTGGGTTATATATAATGGGAATTACTTTTTCGTGTTTCGCATTTTGACTTCAAACTTTGTCAGATTGCAGTGCGCTAGCTGAATGTGTTCAGACGTCTGCGAAGGTGTACTAGAAAACACTGTTACAATGTTTTAGTCTCTGTTTTCAATTTTGCAGATTATCTAGATTTAAGAACATGCTTTAAATAAGAGTGTTGTTACAATGTTTTAGTCTCTGTTTTCAATTTTGCAGATTATCTAGATTTAAGAGCATGCTTTAAGAGTGTTGTTACAATGTTTTAGTCTCTGTTTTCAATTTTGCAGATTATCTAGATTTAAGAACATGCTTTAAGAGTGTTGTTACAATGTTTTAGTCTCTGTTTTCAATTTTGCATAGTACCTAGATTTAAGTGTATGCTTTAAGAGTGTTGTTAATATATTTTTAGTCTCTGTTTTCAATTTTGCAGAATATCTAGATTTAAGAACATGCTTTAAGATTCTTTAAGAGTGTTGTTACAGTGTTTTAGTCTCTGTTCTCAATTTTGCAGATTATCTAGATTTAAGAACATGCTTTAAGAATGTTGTTACGATGTTTTTCGTCTCTGTTTTCAATTTTGCAGGGTATCTAGATTTAAGAACATGCTTTAAGATTGTTGTCACAATGTTTTAGTTCTGTTTACAATTTTGCATAATACCTAAATTTAAAAGCATGCTTTAAGAGTGTTGTTAACAATGTTTTTAGTCTCTGTTTTCAATTTTGCATATCTATTTAAAAAGCTTTAGATGTTGCATAATGTTTTAGTTCGTTCAATGATAATACCTAAATTAAAAGCATGCTTTAAGAGTGTTGTTAACAATGTTTTAGTCTCTGTTTTCAATTTTGCAGTGTATCTAGTTTTAAAAAGCGTACTTTTAGATTAAGAATCAGGAATGAAATAGAAATCTAATTCAGTTCAGAGGAATAACCACCTAAAAAAAAAAAAAACAAAGTTGAAAAAAGTGTCTTTACGGTTTGGTGTGAGACACGGTCTGAAAGTTTTACGATTGACGTACCAGACCGTGGAATCAGAACTAGCGCAGATATTTTGGGAAGGAATAGACAACTCCATTCAGCGCGCATAGAACGATCTTGGCTGTTGGGGATGAATTAGTCCGTTTGGCTTGTTGCTCAGGGTCAAGGTTGAAAGTGATAGTTTGTGTCAGTGGGTCGGCTATGTCTGAACTGCTAGCTAACTAACAACAAGTGTGGAAACGTTCGTGCTTCGTCAGTTTGATACGGTAAGTGTGTATGTATGTGTTGTGTTGTGTTGTGTTGTGTTGTGTTTTGTGTGGTGTTGTGTTGTGTTGTGTTGTGTTGTGTAGTGTGTGTATGTGTGTGTGTTTGTTGTGTGTGTGTGTGTGTTGTGTGTGTGTGTGTGTGTGTGTGTGTGTGTGTGTGTGTGTGTGTGTGTGAGTGAGTGAGTGTTTGTGTGTGTGTGTTTGTGTATTGTGTTCGTGTGTATGTGTTAGTGTATGTGTGTGTATGAGTGTGTGTGTGTTTGTGTGTTGTTTTCGTGTGTATGTGTTTGTGTATGTGTGTGTATGAGTGTGTGTGTGTTTGTGTGTTGTTTTCGTGTGTATGTGTTAGTGTATGTGTGTGTGTGTGTTTTGTGTTATTGTGTGTGTGCGCGTGTGGCGCGCGCGCGCGCGGTGTGTTTGAGTGTGTGCGTGTGTGTATGTAGAGACCTTTCTCTCTGTTATGGAACTCTTCAAGACTTGGATTTTAATGGATTTTGACTCCAACTCTCATCACTGCGTAATGTTCTTAAATGTCCTATTTTTGAATGGAATCAGGAACTTCCAGTTTTACAATAATGATGTTATTCATATTACTCAGTTAAGCTCAAACTTAGCCAAATCACTGTATTTTCGTCAAATTATTTATGTTTTGAAGATTTTTTCAAAGTGACCTTATTGTGGATGCTCAATGTATTGAATCTGATGTTAAAATTACCGTAGATTCAGCTATAGTTTATGTCAATATCAGTAAAGTGCAGTTGGGTAGAGAAACTAAGGCGGAATCAAGAAGAGGGTTACTGTCTCTCTAAAGTTGTTGCAAAGCTCAAATTTTTGGCTTGAACGTGGGCAGCCGTACATGTATTGGATTTCAGATTTGAGCGTCAACTTCAACGGGTAAGATCTAAAATTCTCATGCATGTTGGCGAGACGTAAACAGAGCATTGGAGAAGTTTGTCGAATGTGTGCACACTTCAGTTTCAGTAGGTGATAACAGAAAGAAGACTTGCTGGTTTAACAAAAAATGTGCTAAAAAGAAAAGGCAAAGCAAAACAAAACAAATCATTCACATGTTCACACACACGCACGCGTGTATATATATATATATATCTACACACACACACACAAAACCCACAACAAAACAACACAACAAAACACACACAGCACAAACACACACACACAACACACACACACACACACACACACACACACACACACACGCACGCACACACACTCACGCACACACACACACACACACAAAACACAGCACAACACAACACACACACACACACACACACACACACACACACACACAACACACACACACACACACAAACACAATACAACACCACACCACACACACACACACACACACACACACACACACACACACATGCACACGCATGCACGCACGCACGCACGCACGCACATATACACACACAAACACACACACGTACACACGTACATGTACACACACACACATTTTTGTCAGCCTGAACATGGCTGTAATGGTCAGGTGCCCTTCCTGCATCAGCACCCCCCCCTCCCCACATCGCTTTTTCTTTCCCTTTTTATGTATCTAATCAATTCATTTTCTTCTTCTTCTTCTTCTTATTATTATAATTGTTGTTGTTGTTGTTATTATTATGTGTCTTAAAAAATATTGTTATAGTTATTATTTGTCTGTCCCGTCCTCGGGTGGCGTATCGAGGAACGCACCTTCAGATATGGAGGTCAGCTGCGAATATAAAAATAAGTAGCCGGGTGCCATTTCCCGCTGCCTTGCTGTCTCATTGAATTAAGAAAGGCTGGAGTAGTAAACTTCACACAAACAGGAGAGAGGGACCCGTACGGTAACTGGTCAACTTGGCCAATATCCAGCATCCCCTGCTACTCCATGGATACTGCCAACGTATTGACATGTCTTTCCTTCACGGATTGTTCATGTGAGTGGAGAGGAAGTGAGCGTTGTTTGGGCAAGACACTTGCTTCTAAAACGGAAGCCAGGCTCAGCGGAAATGGCGATCTCACGGACACGAGACATAAAGCGGAGAGGTCACTTCGTCGGTCATACACTGTGAAAGTGGACGAAAAAAAACACGGGTTGTGATAGTTACCGGTTATAAGCTTCCCCAAATTGGCGTATACGGGAAGCGCCAGGGGCCACAATCGACAGTGGGATGGCTGTTCAGTCACATCGGTTGGTTACACCCGGTTAATCCTGGCAGCCCCAGGACAATAGGTACCAACACGCCAGGTCAGGATTGCTTCAATTAGGGTCAGGGAGCTATAACCAAAAGTTGAAAGTCTTGACGTTAAAACTTGGCCTTAAGAAAAAGAAAAACGAAAAGTGGCTGCCTTTATGGATTGGAACTTGGAATGTCCGGACAATGCAGGCAGGTAATGATAATATGGACCTGTCACACGGCCATATTCAGAAAACGGATGTCATTGATAAGGAGCTATCGCGTCTGAATCTTGACATAGTTACCCTGCAGCAGACTCGTATTGCGGGTAGCAGATCTCTCAAAGAGGACAATCATACCTTTTTCTGGAGAGGCCTAAATGCCGAACAGCACAAACTTTATGGTGTTGGTTTTGTCATCCGAAATAGTCTAATGCGGTCGATCAGCACCCCTACGGGAATTTTAGAGCGAATTATGTTGCTCTGCCTCCAAACCACAAAGGGCAATGTTAACCTTATCAGTGCGTATGCTCCTACACTTGGTGCCTCTCCAGATGTTAAGGGTTCTTTTTATGAGGCTCTAGCAGACACTGTTAGGCTCATGAATATTGAAGAACCGCTTTCCATTCTTGGAGACTTCAACGCACGTGTCGGCAATCAGCGGAGTCATTGGCCCGAGCCCTAGGCTGTCATGGGATCGGCAAGATGAATAAAAATGATCAGAGTCTGTTAGAGTTCTGTACCATCAATGATCTTGCAATGACAAACACCTTCTTTGCCTTGAAGGATCAACACAAGGTATCGTGGTGTCATCCCAGGTCTAAGCATTGGCATCAGATTGATTTCGTTCTGGCACGATGGATTGACCTTAACTGTGTCCGTGTTACACGTAGCTTCCACAGCGCGGACTGTGACACGGATCATACTCTCGTTGTGAGTAAGTTGAGTGTCGAGCCTAAGCGTTAGCACCATTCTACACCAGCTGCAAAACCAAAAGTAAATGTCAACATGTGTGAAAATCATTCCAAAAAAGAAACTTTTAAAAATGAAGTACAAAACAAAAATGATTTTCAACTGCGTGAATCTGTGGATGAGAGCTGGCAGGTGATGGAAACTGCTATTCATGAGTCAGTTAAGTCGACCTATGGTGTACTCAAAACAGCTCAAAAAGATTGGATGCGTGAGTATGCTGACCACCTCCTGGCACTGCATGAAATAAAAAAGAAAGCACTTTTAGCCAATAAGAAAATCCATGTCCAAAATCAAAGGAATATCTTCGCACAACCAAATCCATCTTGTATCGCGAGGAAAGGAGGTGTGCGAATAAATATTGGATAAATTTTTGCAAAGAAAGTCAAGCAGCATCCGATCGTGGAGATACAAAAACAATGCACTCTCTAATGAGGACTGCTCTAGGCCCGACCATTACCCAGTTGGCGAAACTGAAATAAAGACAATATAGACACAGTTGATAACTATAAAGGTACATCCTTTCAGCCCTTCACATTGTTGATGGCAAATGTTACGCAGGTCTTCTGAATAAATTATTCTGTAACTGGCTTGAGGATAACAACAATATTTTAGAAAACCAAGTTGGGTTCTCCACTGTTGTTCATATATTTAAATTGTGTCGTATTACAAC
>JAPXFY010000026.1:48063563-48079674 GCA_030674185.1 Monoplex corrugatus
CCAGTGATGTGCATGATTTAACATTGGCGGGCAATATATTCGGGATATATATATATACACCAGAGAAGGATGTGCTTGCTTGAAGTGTTTCATTGTGGTCTTTGAAAAATAAAAGTCGTTTCTAGAATATGCGTACCGTGTTTGGCATAAGGCGAATGGCCCTGTTCAGTATTTGAAGGCGGATATACATATAGCTTGTATATTTTTGTGCTTTGTTGTAATCAACTTGGATTTTGAGTTACAACATTCTTGCTTTCTCTTCAGTTTTTTTGTTTTTGTTTTTTGTCAGTGAGCTGTCAGTAACTAGACGTTTTCCTGCTCTTCTGTGAACAGAAGTTACATTTTGAATGACAACTATGCTACAACCATCCTGTATTGTTGATGCATAGTTAATGTAGGATTTGGTGTGGGCATTTTAGTATAGTGCTTTTCCTTATATGCTTCAGTATTGATCAACTGTGAAAGACTTTAGCTAAAGAGAAATGTTTTAAAGCGAGTTTGACTAATATGAAGAATATGGCCTTCAAATGTGATTTTTATTTTTGGTCTATATATGCACACCATTTTATGAGGAAGGGGGATTTGGAGCACCTGGTCACAACGGGAAAGCTGGAGGGAAAGAGAGCACCAAGTAGACCCAGGGAGAAAATGCTTGGGGATGGGAAGGGTGGGGGAGATGCTAGGGGCAACGAGAGATAGAGACAGATGGAAGTCCATGATCGCCAACGCCATGCGGCAGGGCACATGATGATGATGATGGCCTTCAAATGTGATTTTTTTGGTCTATATATGCACAAGATACAAAGTGTTCAATATTTATATCATCTAACGATCAATGAACATGTGGTTTTGATAACTAGTGATTATAGCGATTTGTTATTAGCACTGGTTTTGTTTTTTTGTTTGTTTATTTGTTGTTGTTTTTTGGCAGGATTGATCTGCATATGGTTTGCACCACACCATTTTGATACTTGGTTTACAAACAGCTATGGCGTTTCTTGGATTTCAGAAAATTATTTTTCTATTATGTGGTAAGAGTTGTGTCATCAGCAAGGTTATGATCTTTGATATAAAGTAAAGATCTTTAATATAATTGTAAGGGTAGGTCATTGATGTATGTACAAATTAAAACTGGATATACAATTAAGCCTTGTGGCACACCAAATGGTACACACGCTGTTATTGATAAAGATGACTGTAATGACTTCTTTAGCAGGTAAGGGTCTCACCAACGGAAAGACAGACCATCTCCACTACCTCCACCGCCCTGACAGGGGACAGAACGTAGGGTCTAACAGACATATCTCTTCCTTCCCGTCCACTGCCCATTTCTGTCCCAAGCCCCTGTGTGTGAGACAGGACACGATGGACGAGAAGTCGTTGTCCTATCTGGTCAAAGACCGCCATCTGGATGCCAGCAAAGTAAGTGGGTGTTATTGCTTGCAAGTCATTGTTCTATCTTGCCAAAGATCACCATCTGGATGCCAGCAAAGTAAGGGGGTGTTATTGTTTGTAAGTCATTGTCCTATCTGGTCAAAGACCGCCATCTCGATGGCAACAAAGTAAGTGGTTGTTATTGCTTGTAAGTCATTGTCCTGTCTTGTGACAGATCGCCATTTTGATGCCAACAAAGTAAGTGGATGTTATTGCTTGTAATTTATTGTCTTGTCTTGTCAAAGACCACTATCTCGATGGCAACAAAGTAAGTGGCTGTTATTGCTTGCAAGTCATTGTCCCGTCTTGTCAAAGACCGCCATATCGATAGCAACTAGAGTGAGTGGATGTTATTGCTCGTAAGTCATTGTCCTGTCTTGTGAAAGACGCCATGTGGATACAACAGGTAGTGGGTGTTATGTTTAAGTCTTGTCTAATGTGTTTGTTTAGTCATTGTTTATTGGTCAAGACCGCATCTGGATCCAGCAAAGTAATGGTTGTTATTGTTGCATATCATGTCCATCTTTCAAGATCGCATGTGGTACCACAAGTAGTGGTGTTATTGTTTAAGTCATTGTCCTAAGTGGATGTCATTGTTTAAGTCATTGTTCTATCTAGTCAAAGACCGCCATCTGGATCCAGCAAAGTAAGTGGTTGTTATTGTTTGCATATCATTGTCCAATCTTGTCAAAGATCGCCATGTGGATACCAACAAGGTAAGTGGGTGTTATTGTTTAAGTCATTGTCCTATCTTGTCAAAGATCGCCATATCGATGGCAACTAAGACGTTAGTGGATGTTATTGCTCGTAAGTCATTGTTCCGTCTTGTCAAAGATCGCCATATCGTGGCAACTAAGACGTAGGGATGTATTGTGAGTCATTGTTCGTCTGTCAATCGCAACGATGCAACAAGGTTAGTGGATGTTATTGCTCGTAAGTCATTGTTCCGTCTTGTCAAAGACCGCCATCTGGATGCCAGCAAAGTGAGTGGAGGGGAAAACAGTAGACATCTTCCCTGACGTGGCGTTGAGCAGGTGGGGGGTAGGGGTGGGGGCGGGATGGGGTGGGGATGGCAAAAAATCATCTTTTGTGGGGACATTTGAATGTGAACGCCAGTGGAGCACAGTTCTATGGTGGTACCGGTACTGTACTGTTTCTGAGGTGACTAAGTTTTTCTTTTTTTTTTACGTTATTTTGTCGTTGGAGGTGTTGGTGTTGCTGCCGCAGCTGTTGTTGTTGTTGTGTGTTGTTGTTGTTATGATGATGATACTGTTGTTACCCCTGTGCTTGTTGTTTATCTGCTACTTCTGCCTTTCCTTGTTCTTCCCTGTATCCGTGGTTCTTTGAAATGTTTTGCAGCGCCATTGGATTCAGAAATACGTGCGCAAAAGAGAGTGTGTGCAGTTTGTACCCTTCGAAGAGGCGGATTACACCCGTGGCGATGTGGTCAGTAATGTGTGAGTATATATACCTCATACACACACACACACACACACACACACACACACACCACACACACACACACACACACACACACACACACACACACACACACACACGCACGCACGCACACACACAAACACACACACACACAAACACACACACACAGACTCACACACACACACGCACGCACACACACACACACACACACACACACACACACACACACACACACACACACACACACACACACACACAACAATCTGTATATATATATATAGATATGGAAGAAAAAAATTCCAATTATATGGGTTTATATCATCCTTAATCAGTGCATCGTAATACAAGTTTGTACCGTTCGGAAACAGAGAGCAGTATTTGTTAGGCAATATTTATATCCATTGTTTTATTATCATGTAAAGTAACATTGCTATAATATGCTAAATCTTTAACTGCAGGCTTACAACAGTATATATAAAATAAATTCCATACGTATGTTATGCTTTCGTTTTATTCGTCATCTGATAGGAAGTTACCATTATTTGGCATAAAGTTTGCAAAGACCTTTGGTTATCCATTGTCTATGATTGTCTATATCTTATTTTATATTTTCCCAATCTGTATTCGTTCCCTAAAACAGAGTGGTTCTGCAAAAATTCATCTTTAGTGCTGAGCTATATTTTGTAATAGAAAATCTTAATTGTATGGAATACCTATGACCAGAACATATTTTCATTTCCTAATCCATAGCAGCATTTATTCTTACTCAAGCTTTTCAGTCAATGGATAATCTGTACATACCATATTTCCCACCTATAGATGGTACTTTTCGCGTTCCCTAGTCAAGAAAGTGTCGAGGCTACTTATCTACTTATTTTTTAATCTTGTAGTCATTATATCTTTCACCATTATTTTCCTGTTAGTTCCGTCTTGTTTTCTGTCCAGATAAAAGTAAAGCACATCTTCTTTTAGCAAATGTATAATGTATCTGGCAGGTTTGGGAGCAGAACCTATACATGTATTAATTATGAGTGGACCAAAGATTTGATGGCAACAAACCTGCTAAGTAATGTTGTTTGCATTTTCGTCCACATTTTAAACAAAGATTATTGTTTGTGCTATTGTTCACAACAATTAATAGTTTTCCATCTCTTATGTCACTGGTGAACCATATTTCAAGGATTCTAAGTTTTGTGGATTCTGATTGATACCGAAATGTACATATTAGGAGTGTCCATATAGAATACACTGTTTAATAACAAGAGACAGTTTAAGAATGGCGTGACCATATAGTATATATCAGGTGTGTCCATGTAGTATATATTAGGCGTGTCCATATAGTGTATATTAGGCGTGTCTATATAGTATATATTAGGCGTGTCCATATAGTATACATTAGGCATGTCCATATAGTATACATTACGCGTGTTTATATAGTATATATTAGGCATGTCTATATAGTATACATTAGGAATGTCCATAAGTATACATTAGGCATGTCCATATAGTATACATAGGCGTGTCTATATAGTATACATTAGGCATGTCTATATAGTATACATTAGGCATGTCCATAAGTATACATTAGGCATGTCCATATAGTATATGTTAGGCATTTCCATATAGTATACATTAGGCATGCCCATACAGTATATATTAGGCGTGTCCATACAGTATATATTAAGCGTGTCCATACAGTATATATTAGGTGTGTCCATATAGTATACATTAGGTATGTCCATACAGTATACATTAGGCGTGTCCATACAGTATATATATTAGGCGTGTCCATATAGTATATATTAGGTGTGTCCATATAGTATATATTAGTTGTATCCATACAGTATATATTAGGCATGTCCATATAGTATGCATTAGGCATGTCCATATAGTATACATTAGGCGTGTCCATATAGTATATATTAGTCGTGTCCATACAGTATATATTAGTCGTGTCCATACAGTATATATTAGTCGTGTCCATACAGTATGTATTAGTCGTGCCATACGTATATATTAGGATGTCCATATAGTATAATTAGGCGTGTCCATATAGTATACATTAGGCATGTCCATATAGTATATATTAGTCGTGTCCATACAGTATATATTAGTCGTGTCCATATAGTATATAAAAGGCATGTCCATATAGTATATAATAGGCGTGTCGATATAGTATATATTAGAAGTGTCCATATAATATATACTAGGCTTGTCCATATAGTATATGTTAGAAGTGTCCATATAATATATACTAGTCGTGTCCATATATTAGGCTTGTCCATATAGTATATATTAGAAGTGTCCATATAATATATACTAGGTGTGTCCATATAGTATATATTAGAAGTGTCCATATAATATATACCATGCCCACATGACCCTTCCTTCTCTGGCACACCTCTTACTACTTTTACCCCAGTCTCACAAGAAATTTTCAACACAATCAGATTCATGTCGTTCAAAACCTGCGAACTGGATCCTCTTCCAGGTTCTCTCTACTCCGACTGTCTCCCTACTCTCCTCCCATTCATCACTGACATCATCAACACTTCTCTTCAAACTGGAACTGTCCCAGATTCTTTCAAGTCTGCTATTGTTCACCCTCTCCTCAAGAAACACAATTTAGACCCGAATGAACTGAAAAATTACCAGCCTATCTCTAATCTCTCTTTCTTGTCAAAACTCCTTGAAAAAGTTGTCCTCAATCAGCTGAACTCTCACCTGTCTGCCAACAATCTCCTCAATCCTTTCCAGTCAGCCTACCGCCAGTGCCATAGCACTGAAACTGCCCTACTACACATTCTCAACAATCTCCTCCTTGCAACTGATACTGACAAAGTCTCTCTCCTCACACTCCTTGATCTGTCTGCAGCCTTCGATACCATTGACCATGATATTCTCCTTTCTAGACTTCATCATACTTTTGGCATCTCTGACATTGCTCTCTCCTTTTTCACTCCGTATTTATCAAACAGAAAACAAACTGTTCTCATCAATGGCACTTACTCTCAACCTGCATACCTGACCTGTGGTGTTCCACAAGGATCTGTCCTTGGCCCTGTTCTTTTCACTCTTTACACCTCCCCCCTGTCCACCATCATCAACTCCCACTCTATAAAACACCACTTCTATGCTGATGACACCCAACTTCAAGACAGTGACTCACCTGATAATATACAGCGCCTGTTGACTCGCACCACTGAGTGTTACTCGGACATTAAGAACTGGATGACGTTTAACAAACTTCAGCTTAATGACGACAAGACAGAAGCTATCCTCATTGGCACCCGTCAGAAACTTTCTCAGCTGCCTCCTCTTTCTCTCCCATTATGTAACACATCAGTCCCAATTTCTGATTCAGCTAAAAACCTTGGTGTCTGCATTGACTCTACCCTCTCCATGAACAACTTTGTTTCTCAAACTGCCAGATCTTGCTACTATCATCTCCATCGTATAAGGCTGATCAGGAAGTATCTCTCTGTCGAAACAACTGCAAAACTCGTTCTCTCCTTCATAATGTCTCGCATTGACTATTGCAATTTACTCCTGTCTGGTCTTCCTGCCTCCACCATTCACATCCTACAGCGCATTCAAAACAGTGCTGTACGCCTTGTACTAAAAAAGAAAAAAGCTGACCACATATCTCCTCTCCTGGCACAACTTCACTGGCTCCCTGTATCAAAGCGCATACAGTACAAACTAGACACCATGTGCTACAAAAGCCTCAATAACGCAGCCCCCGATTACCTGTCAAGCCTACTTGAGATCTATGTTCCCTCACGTACCCTCCGCTCTGCCTCCGATCCTCTGACTTTTCGCTTTCCACGCACTAAGCTCAATACCTATGGTCCACGAGCCTTCTCTGTTTCTGGTCCACTCTCCTGGAACAAACTTCCTCTCTCAGTCCGTCAGCAACCTACTTTTGTCTCCTTCAAGTCCGTCTCTCAAAACTCACCTTTTCTGCACCGCATAAAATCCTAGCCTCACTCACACCCCCCCCCCCTGCAGCCTGTCTCCGCTCGGAGGGGAACCACATGGTTATAATATATAATTATATAATTGTATATGCTATGCTCTCTATAATTTTCCATTGCTTTTATTCTTGCTTTTATTGCTTTTATTCTTTCTCCCCATTTATAGCCATGCGTGTGTGTGTGTGTGTGTGTGTGTGTGTGTGTGTGTGTGTGGGTGCGTGTGTGTGCGTGCGTGCGTGCGTGCGTGCGTGTGTGCGTGTGTGCGTGTGTGTCTGCTTCAGCGCTTAGATTTGATTTTATCAAGATTTTGCGCTATATAAATATTGTAATTATTATTATTATTATTACTAGGCGTGTCCATATATTAGGCTTGTCCATATAGTATATATATATTATATTAGAAGTGTCCATATAATATATACTAGGCGTGTCCATATAGTATATATTAGACGTGTCCGTATGGTATATATTAGGCGTGTCCATATATTAGGCGTGTCCATATATTAGGCGTGACCATATAGTATATATTAGACGTGTCCCTATAGTATATATTAGGCGTGACCATATAATATATATTAGACGTGTCCCTATAGTATATATTAGGCGTGTCCATATAATATATATTAGACGTGTCCCTATAGTATATATTAGACGTGTCCCTATAGTATATATTAGACGTGTCCATATAATATATATTAGGAGTGTCCATATAGTATATATTAGGCGTGTCCATATAAAATATATTAGGCGTGTCCATATAGTATATATTAGGTGTGTCTATATAGTATATATTAGGCGTGTCTATATAGTATATATTAGGCGTGTCCATATAGTATATATTAGGCGTGTCCATATAGTATATATTAGGCGTGTCCATATAGTATATATTAGGCGTGTCTATATATATATATTAGGCGTGTCCTATAGTATATATTAGGCGTGTCCATATAGTATATATTAGGCGTGTCCATATAATATATATTAGGCGTGTCTATATAGTATATATTAGGCGTGTCCATATAGTATATATTAGGCGTGTCCATATAGTATATATTAGGCGTGTCCATATAGTATATATTAGGCGTGTCCATATAGTATATATTAGGCGTGACCATATAATATATATTAGACGTGTCCCTATAGTATATATTAGACGTGACCATATAATATATATTAGGCGTGTCCATATAATATATATTAGGCGTGTCCATATAGTATATATTAGCGTGTCCATATATATATATTAGGCGTGCCATAGTATATATATTGGGACGTGTCCATATAGTATATATTAGGCGTGTACATATATAATATATATTAGGCGTGTCCATATAATATATATTAGACGTGTCCATACAGTATATATTAGACGTGTCTATATAGTATATATTAGACTTGTCCATGTAGTATATATTAGACTCGTCCATAATAGTATATATTAGGCGTGTCTATATAGTATATATTAGGCGTGTCCATATAGTATATGTTAGGTGTGTCCCTATAGTATATATTAGGCGTGTCCCTATAGTATATATTAGGCGTGTCCATATAGTATATGTTAGGTGTGTCCATATAATATACATTTGGCGTGTCCATATATTAGGTATGTCCATATAGTATATATTGTTTAGTAACAAGAGAGAGTTTTAGAATGGCGTGACGATATGGTATGTATTAGGCGTGTCTATCTAGTGTATACATGTATAAGCCATGTCCATACAGTATGTATTAGGCCGTGACCTTATGATATATATTAGGCTTGTCCATGTAGTATAATACATTAGGCGTGTCCATCTACTATATATAGGCATGACCATACAGTATGTGTTGTTTAGTAACAAGAGAGAGTTTAAGAATGCGTGACCATATAGTGTATATTGTTTTGTAAGGAGAGAGGCAGTTTTAGAATGGCGTGACTGTATACTATTAATATTAGGCTGTGCCCATATGATATGTGGTGTTTAGTAAAAAGATAGGTTTTAGAATGGCACGATCATCTTATTCATACTGTCATTCTTGTTCGTTACAGTGTGCAGACTGTAATGAAAAGCTGTGTCGATGTGGTAGACGTTACAGAGAGCACCAGCAGCTGAGCGACGATCATGACAGGTACATACACACACATGCACGCACGCACACATACACACGAATGTATGTATGTATGTATGTACGTATGTATGTATGTACGTATGTATGTATGTCCGTATGTATGTATGTACGTCCGTATGTATCTGTCTATCTATTATCTATTATCTATCTATCTATCTATCTGTCTGTCTGTCTACCTATCTATTTATCTATCTTTCTACCTGTCTGTCTGCTTGTCTATGTATCTATTTATCTATGTATGCATGCGTACTATAACATAGTACATACATATACCCACACACACACACGAAATCAGTCTTAACTCGCATTTTGGGCATTTTGAGATATACATATCACTGGAAAGTGTACATTCTGCTGATTATTTTGGTACTTGAATAAAGCTTGTACTCAAAAAAATGTAGAAGTTATGTATGTTTAAAGTGATTAAGTTGTATGACGGCCATTTTGAGAAAACTACCTCTAAAGTTTTTGTGTGCTCTCCTACACATTTTCCTTAAATTTCTTTATTTGATGGCTTTGACCCAGTTTGTTTCTAATTTTCGCTGCCATTATCTGAAAGGTGCACCAAAGAGCTGTCGGTCAGTATGTTACATGTGCGGGCATTGCACAGGTTACGGTTCACAATAAGAGACAAAAATAGGTACTTTTGGTAGGAAATTGCGTTTTTTCTGCTGCGATCAGTGCATTAAATTACCATTTTAAATTGATTAATATTTTTTTCAAGAAAAAAATTTCTGTGGGGATAGATTATAGTCTACAGAAATCAATTTTGAGAAAAAGTCAAAACACCCCAGATAGACCCTCAGTCACCTTTTCAGCTCCTATGCTGTTCGACTGACTGCGACTTAAGACTGATTTCGTGGTGGGAGGTCACATACACCACACCACACACACACACACACACACACACACACACACACACACACACCCACATATATATATATATATATTATATATATATATGTGTGTGTGTGTGTGTATGTGTGTGTGTGTACACATATATACATACATACATATATATACAAATATAGATATACATGTATGTTTTTACGTATGGATATATATACATAAATATTTATATACAAGTATATATATATATATATATATATATATATATATGTATATATACATACATATCATAATACTGGTGGTGTTTAATAGCTGTATTATTTGAGTTTCTTGGTTGCATGGATATTGGCAATGAGAAATGCGTATGTTAGAAACGAACGTTTGCTTTATTTTTATCATGTTTGTAAATCTAAAAAAAAGGAGAGAGAGAGAGAGAGTACAAAGTGGCTTCACCATCTTGTCATTATTCATCATCATCATCATCATCGTCGTCGTCGTCGTCATCATCATCGTCGTCCGTCATCATTGTTTGTCATCACCATATCATTATAATCATCATCTTCACCACCATCACCACAACCCCCTCTCTCGCCACCACCACCACCACCACCACCACACCACCGTCACTACCAAACTCGCCATCACAACCACCACCATCATTAATCATAATCACAAAATCTCCGTCCCTTTCTTCAGTATCTTCTTCTTTTTCTTCTTTTTCTTGTTGTTTTGTTGTTGTTCTTCTTCTTCTCCTCCACCTTTTGTTTTCTTCTTCTTCTGCTGCTGCTTATTTTTCTTCTTCCTCCTCCTCCTCTTTTTCTTCTTTTGTTCTTCTTCCTCCTCCTCCTCCTCTTCTTGTTCTTGTTCTCCTTATTGTTCTTGTTCTTCTTTTTCTTCTGTTTCTTCTTTGCCATCGTCTTCTCCTTGTTCTTCTTTGTCATCGTCTTCTTCTTTGTCATCGTATTCTTCTTCTTCTTGTCATCGTCGTCTTCTTCTTCTTTGTCATCGTCGTCTTCTTCTTTGTCGTCGTCTTCTTCTTGTTCTTTGCAATCGTCTTCTTCTTGTTCTTCTTTGTCATCGTCTTCTTCTTCTTTGCCATCGTCTTCGTCTTTGCCATCGTCTTCTTCTTTGCCATCGTCTTCTTTTTGTTCTTTGTCATCGTCTTCTTTTTCTTCTTTGCCATCGTCTTCTTGTTCTTCTTTGTCATCGTCTTCTTGTTCTTCTTTGTCATCGTCTTCTTCTTCTTTGCCATCGTCTTCGTCTTTGCCATCGTCTTCTTCTTTGCCATCGTCTTCTTCTTGTTCTTTGTCATCGTCTTCTTTTTCTTCTTTGCCATCGTCTTTTCTTGTTCTGTCTTTTGCCTCGTCTTCTTGTTCTTCTTTGCCATCGTCTTCTTCTTTCTTCTTTGCCATCGTCTTCTTCTTTTTCTTCTTTGCCATCGTCTTCTTCTTCTTTGTCATCTTCTTCTTTGCCATTGTCTTCTTCTTCTACTTGTTCTTTTTCTTCTTCTTCCTCTTCTTCCTCCACCTCCTTTTCTTCTTGTTCTTCTTCCTCCTCCTCCTCTTCTCCCTCCTCCTTCTTCTTCATCTTTTTTTATCGTCTTCTTCGTATTCTCGACCTGCTCTTGTTGGTTATTTCTACATGTGTTCTGGACTTGTGGCTAACAGCCAGTAAGGTGGGAAAACTACAATGTGCAGATCCAGGGCCTATCAGCTGTTCAGCGAAGAACGCCCCACTGATGTTTACCTGGAAATTGTCAACTCCTTACTCAGCAAAAAGCAGCCTGTCACCTTTTCTCCCAAACAGGTAAGATCATCCATTGATTGACTGACTGATCGGCCCGTATGTATACATGTCCAGATATGTACACTCATAATATATATGTCAAAAATAATAATGATATTGATATAGTAATAATGATAATAATAAATAATATATAATGATAATAATAATAACAATAATGATAACAATGATAATCATCATCATCATCATGATAGTAGCAATAAAAAGTTAGTATAAAAACTACTTCTACTACTACTGCTGCTGCTGCTGTTCCTGACTACTACTACTACTGCTGCTGCTGCTACGACCATCATTACTACTGAATTATTATAAAGCGAGTTCTCAAACCCAAAGTGCACTACATTTCAATATTGAATACAAAAATAGTGACAACACAACATAGCAGTTCACATTGCATATAGCATAGGCTATACAAGTGGCATAATTCACACAATGAGAAACACACACATCTCTTGAAATATCTTCTGAATATGTGTTTCTTGTGGCTTCGTGCAACAGGTGATTCGATTGGCGGCCGATACAGACATGGATGTACTGAGCCAGCTGATTGGTCAAGTCTGGCACGTGCCGAAGGCCAGATTCTTGGTCAGTGTGTACGGCAGCTGTGAGGGGTTGTCCAGTTTTCCAGCACTGGGTGCTTGTCTGGAACGACTTCTGTGTCATCTGTCCAACCCGGGAGGTCTGTGGACTTGTTTTGAATTCCTCTTCTTTTATGAAATCCAAAACAACGTGACTGTCCGCGTTCAAGCAAACACGAACCACAAAAGAAAGAAAAAACATGAAAAAAGGATAAGAACGCGTATATAATACGATAGATAGACAGCCGTGTGTGTGTGTGTGTGTGTGTTGTGTGTGTGTGTGCATGCGTGCGTATGTGTGTGTGTGTGCGCGCGTGTGCGTACGTGAACATGTATATGTGAGAGACAGGGAAAGAGAGAGAGAGAGAGACAGAGACAGACAGACACAGACAGAGAAGGACGGAAAAAATTTACAATTTAAAAATGTGTAGTATGTATGTATATATATGTATGTATGCATGCATGTACATGTATATATGTATGTGTGTACCTATGTATGTGTATGTATGTATGTATGCATGTATGTATGTATTCATGCATGCATGTATGTATGTAAATGTTTATTGCTATAGCGATCTGTGCATGTGTGTATCATGTATGCTGATATATGTGTGTATGTATTTGCGTGTGTTTGTATACAGTTACATATGGTTGTTCGTTTGTATGTGTGTTGGTCTTTATTGCTCATGAGAGTACTATGTGAATACAATTTTTAAACTTTTTATAACTTCTATAGAGTAGAATGTGTACGTAGGGTATGTAGGTATGTACACACGCGTGTGCGGTGCACATGCGTATGCATTGTACTTGGAGAGAAGGGAGAAAGGGGTACAGAAAATAAGCCCTGCGGAAATTCGAGCTTTTTCTTCTTTTTAATTTTTTTTAGGATTATTGCGCTTGGGGAGGTTACCTTTGTGCTCACCTTTTTTTTCGTCCCATTTTCTACGCCACCTTAATGGCCACAGAAGCTGGGACAGTTTTTACAATGCGATGATGATAATCATGCTATACAGTTCCATCTGGCATTGAGACTGCGAGACAGGGCTGTACTCTACGCTTACTGTCATAATATATCCTCGCATTAACCAGGCCCGAGAGATACAGACATCTGCGGTGCTGTTAGGAAGATTTGAACACCTTCGATGATGCATCCGTGAATTGGATGAGACTCGGCTGTGTTGGTCCCAGTCTTCCCAATGAGCCCATAGCACGCGCATCTCTGGGTAGGAGCCGGCTAGAGCCGAAAAATCCCACAATTATTTTTAAAGGGACTGATGGGGATTCGAACCCACAACCTTCCAGTCAGTAGTCGTTGCGCTAACCACTATACCACGGCGACTGGTTAGGAATTCAGCTTGTTCACCTGAAGAGAGCGCGTCGCCATTTTGCTCTGTAGTGCGCGTTGTGTGGCTATGTCCCGGGGTTTGTCATCTGCCCACCTTGCCACTCGGTTTGTAAACAAAATCCCTGTTGACTGGGTCCGAATGGATCATGCAGCGCATGGACAGCCCCTCCCTTGCTTAATGAAATGACTATCGAATGACGTCGGGAGCTTGGGAGGTGATTGTACGGAGAGTGGCGGGTCTGATGCTCCAGGGTCCCATCCGCACCCTTGTGGTGTTTCTTGTTAACTACTGTATCTGTATATGTATGTTTTTTTTACTTAGACTTTCCCTCCCAACAAATGTCCCCGGTACTATTTCTCTGTTGCTATGGGGTATTTTACGTGCTCTGAGGGCATGCTGCACATGGGACCTTTTTATCGTGCCATCCGAAAAAGATAAGCACTGTGATCACCTTTCATTACGGTCTAGTGGAAGGAGGAGAGAAACAAACTATTGACATAATGACTACCATACTAAACATCTCTCAGTAAAATGGCTACTCACTTATTTCTGTCCAAACCTGGATTCGACCAGGAGACTTCTGACATCTTAGGACTGCGCTTTTAACCACCACGCCATCGCTTCGCTATGTTCATACTACATGTAACCAAGATTATTCTAGTGATAGGCTGATGAAATACCAATATGAAATAAGACTAGGTAAGACAGCCTAGGTAGGGCTTCAGGACCTGGCCAGCTCATGGGTGTATGTGCAAGACTTAAGGCTTGTGCCACGATCACCATGCACATGGCACTTGTGCCGTTAGTACATATGGAATTCGTTCCGAGCGTGGAGACGTCGTCTTGAGAAACTGAAACTGAAACTTGGCCATGTTCCAGGTGTTCTGGTGACTGTGTCTTCGAGGGACGAATATCTGTACACAGAAGTTCTAGCAGCCTGCGAAACCGGAGGACCACGAGTGCCGTATGCGGAGATCACCCCGATCTGCTTTGTGCCCTGGTATGAGCTCACACAGAAGGAGAAAAGGATTCTGCTTCGAGCCGTGAGTGTTGTCGACCTTTTTGTTTTGTTTTTCTTTTTCTTCTGTCATTTTTTTTTCTCTTTGTGTTTAGGTTGAGCTCACTCCAGCATATATTATATAAAGCTGTGGCTGTTGCTGGATGTTGCTTGCTGTATCATGGTACGAATTCATACTACACTCCATGAAAACAGGACATGCAGCCAAGTTCCGGAGGCTAATTTGATGTGATTGCTCCAAACATGATACCGGTCAGCTTGCTGATCCAATCTGGGAACAGGAAGCAGGCCTTAGTTTACAAACAGTTCACTTCCGCTGTATGAGTTGTTTCCCTTTAACTTTAGGCCTCATTGATGACGAAGGGAGAAGAGTGGCAGAATGGTTCAGACGTTTGCCTGCCAATATTTAAACTCGAGATTCCTGGGTTCGCTCTCTGTAGAGGCATCGACTTTTCTCCTCAGTTAGACTGGAAAATGGAACTGAACGTCTAGTCCTTCGAAAGGGGACGAAAAACGAGTCGGACCCGTGTGCCTTCTGGCTGTGCACGCGAAAGATCCACGGCAGTTGAAAATATTAGAGAGCAGAGCATTGCGGCTGCCTTGGTAAAAAAACGTTGAGAAAAGTTGATTTCCCTGGTCCCTCCCCTTGAAGATCTATTAGCCTTCTTGTCTTTCTTAAGTCTTGGTTAAAAAAAAGTGAATATGAATATGAATTTGAAGCGAGGGACAGGGGGTGGGCGCTGCCCTCGTGGTGCTGGCCAAGGGAAAAGTTAAGTCTCTGCTACCTCACTCCCCTACGACCCCAGGGTTAAAGAACTGTCTAGGTAGGACCTCAGGACCTGGCCATCTCATGGGTTTATGTGCAGCGCAGGCTTAAGGCTTGTGCCGTGATCGTTCTGGATTTTCTCCATACACATGGCATCTGTGACGTTAGTGCACATGGAATTCATTCCGAGCGCGGAGACATCTGGACAAACTGAAAACTGAAACTGTCAAGCTGGCTAAGGCTTGAACTAGAGGGTAAAGACAGAAACAGACCTATCAATTCTAACACACCCCCTTTCCTACTAAATAAGAAAATACTTGAACAAAGTACAGTCACACATTTTATTACCGACAAACTAGACATGACGCATCATTCACTCAAATCACACAAATACAACATAAGGGTGGCACCACACTTAAAAAAAAAATGTCCGCTTCACATCTTCAAAAATGAAACAATGAAATTCACTTAGAAGCTTTTGCCATACGTGGCACCCCAAACCAACACATTTGAATCTTCAAAACAGAATTCACTTAAGTGTTTTACCATACGTGGCACCCCAAACCAACACATTTGCAATTTTCACCGACAGAATTCACAGAAATATAGCAACTCACACTCACAGAAACATTTTAGTCCACACGAAGAGTTTTGGGTCCGAAGGATGTTCCGGTACAAGGGTTACCAGTCACAAGAGTCACTGAAGCATACGTGGAATCCTGCGAAAAGCGGCGCCAACGAACGAGCCGAGTAGAACGGCTGGGCCGTAGGCTCGTGGCGTGGAAGTACCG
>JAPXFY010000026.1:48079774-48100175 GCA_030674185.1 Monoplex corrugatus
CCCCAAACGCACCAATTGCTATGACAACGTTCTACAAAGCAGGAGGGAAGCAGGTCTGGCCCGAAATTGCTATGACAACCAGCACATTGCCAAAGGGTCTTCTGGATGGAGCAGTCGACGACTGGGAGTGTACAGCAGACCTCCCAGAGTGGAGAAATTACCCAGATGTCATCAGCAAGACAGGCATGAGACCAGACATCGCTCTCCACTTCGACTTCTCGAAACAAGTGATTCTGATAGAACTCACTGTGCCATACAAAAGCAGAATGGAAGAAGCACATATCTACAAGACCGAAAAATACGCTGGTCTTGCCAGCACCCTGAAGAAAGCAGGTCTGCGGGTCAAAATCTTCGCCATAGAGGTCGGGGCAAGAGGGTTGTGGGCACCTCTGCTTATGATCTCATGAAACAACTCGCCATTTCTGGGAAGAAGAGGACTAGAGCCCTTAAAGCGATGGCAGAGGCAGCAGAAAGGAGCTCAAGCTGGATCTGGGCAAGGAGGAACCAAAAAAGTGAACTTCATAAGGATTAAATTCCCTACAGATGATGTGTGCCCCGTTAGCACATTGGTAAAACCGCGTACCGCAGTTCTGAAGCGCAGAATCGCCCAGGTTCGCTCCCCGGCGTGGGGGAAAAAAAAAAGACAACAGCAGAAGGGCATCCAGGAGTCATGACCTGGATGTGGCCCGGCCCCCCGAGAGTGTAAGGAGTTCAGGGCCGAAACACTTGTCTAAAGGGGGTTACTTCTCTGAAGACCTTCTGTTGTCTAGCTCTCCCTAGAGTTTCTTTCTACCTATATATATATGTATGTACATGTATGTATGTATGTATGTACATATATATGTATATATACATATGCATACATATATATGCATATATATATACATAAATATACATATATGGATAAATTAAGAGCGTGAGAGACCGATATATATATATATATACACACGTGTGTGTGTGTGTGTGTGTGTGTGTGTGTGTGTGTGTGTGTGTGTGTGTGTTGTGTGTTGTGTGTGTGTTGTGTTCTCATGTCAACGGTTACAGAAACAAGACATGGAGAACAGTTTCTGAGATATTTTCAGCATTTTGTTTATTTTGATTTGTTTTCCAGACAGGAAGAGTCACGCCTCTTGATGAACCCATCCCATTTTCTGAGGTCAGTAGTAACCATCATCATCATCATCATCATAGTCACCGTCATTATCATCATCATCGTCGTCTTCGTCACTGTCACCGTCGTCATCATCATCATCATCATCACCACCATCATCATCATCATCATCATCATCACCATATGCATATATTCGTTTTACCGTTATAGACAACATGATGCCGATGATTGAATTTGTCCATTGTGTAAAGGGGCTAGAGGGTGTAAAGTTCATTTTGTATTTTCATGTTTTGCTTTTGATGACCTTAGTAGAAGTCAACTGATGTCCCACAAATATTGTAAACTGTTTTATGTTTTCAGACTTAGCGAACATATTACACTAAAATGTAAACACAGTTCATAGATAAAATGTCCGACTTGAGCGGCTGAATTAAAATGATGAAAAGTAGGTAAAAAAACTTTAAAATCACATTATCTGGTAAAATATTCAAAATTAAAAAAAAAATATTTACAGCACCGTATGTCGGGATTTAAAAGGAAACAAACTGATACAAAATTCAATGCATAAAATCAAATAGAACCACGATAAAATCACTGTAAAACACCACACACACTTTTGCTGCCTGCTGGCGCGACATCTACTCACTCACATCATTGCTTTTATTCTTTCTCCCCATTTATAGCCATGCGCGCGCGCGCGCGCGTGTGTGTGTGTGTGTGTGTGTGTGTGTGTGTGTGTGTGTTCGTTCGTTCTTTAATTTAACGTCTTTTCACTATAAGTGATATTGTGCGTGCGTGTGTGTGCGTGCGTGTGTATGTGTCTGTTTCAGCGCTTAGATTTGATTTTATCAAGATTTTGCGCTATATAAATATTGTAATTATTATTATTATTATTATTACTTAGCTCGTTTACGGCGTATGATGAGGACAAATATGTGAAATTGTCATGTGATTCATGTCTTCACAGCGTTAAGTATCGATGGCGTATGTTGACATGTCCTGTACATTATGTTTACATCGACGTGTACTGTATCTTTTATTCCCACTCTTCGTGAATGGTCATTGGGGTTGTAAATAATTCATTTTCCTCGCTGTCCGTCTGTCTTTCTGCCTGTCTATCTGTCTGTTCTGTTTGCCTGTTTATGTCTTTGTCTCCCTGTCTGTCTGCCTGCCTGTCTGTCTGCCTGTCTGCCTGTTTGCCTGTCTCTGTCTTTCTCTGCCTCTTTGTCTGTCTATCTGTCTGTCTTGCCTGCCTCTCTGTCTGCCTTGCCTGCCTCTCTGTCTGCCTGTCTGCCTGTTTGCCTGTTTGCCTGTCTCTGTCTTTCTCTGCCTCTCTATCTGCCTCTTTGTCTGTCTATCTGTCTGTTTATCTATCTCTGTGTCTCTGTGTCTGTGTTTCTCTGTCTGTCTGTCTGTCTGTCTCTCTCTCTCTCCTGTTATTGTTATTATTGTTATGCTTATTATTATTATTATGCTGATTATTATTGTCATTGTTGTATTATTATTATCATTGTTATTATTTTCAATTATATATATCATTAATACTATTATAATTATTGTCACCATCATCACCATCATTCCTCCTCCCCCTCTTTTTGTTCTTGTTCTTGTTCTTTTTTTTTCTTCTTCTTATTACTATTGTCATTATATTATTATTATTATTATCATTCTTATTATTGTTATTATTATTATAGTATAATTATTCCATCATCATTGTGTCCTTTCGTCTTCTTCTAACGAAGATGATGCTGGTCTTTCCAATAGATCAAGGACTTCCGGTGTTCTCGAGTAAGGGATTGTTTCGTTCAACGTGTTTGCTGGTTGGAGGACGGTAAGCCATGACTGATAAATGTAATCAATATAATCATCAACTGTGTATCATTCCTGGTCAGTTCTTCGCTTGTTTCTTTGTTGTTGTGTTTGTTTTTCATTTATCGTTTTGCTGTCTTTCTTTTCGTTTTGCTGTCTTTCTTCTTCTTTTTTCTTTTTCTTTCTTTCTTCTTGTTCTTTCTTTCTTTCTTTCTTTCTTTCTTTCTTTCTTCTTCTTCTTCTTCTTCTTCTTCTTCTTCTTCTTCTTCTTCTTCTTCTTCTTCTTCTTCTTCTTCTCCTCCTCCTCCTGCTCCTGCTCCTGCTCCTCCTCCTTCTTCTTTTCCTTTTCTTCTCCTTGTTCTCCTTGTTCTTCTTCTTTTTCTCCTTGTTCTTCTTCTTCTTTTTCTTCTCTTTCTTCTTCTCCTTTTCCTTCACCTTCTCCTTCTTCTTCTTCTTCTTCGTTTGGTTCTTCGTCTTTTGATTTTGCGTTATAATCTGTTTTCTTTTGTAAGAGGTTGCCTCCTTGTTTTCTTTGTTTGTATGTTTGTTTGTTTATTTTTGTTGTGTTTTCTTTTTGTGGTTTCTTCTTAAGTTGAACACTAAACATTTCATACACAAATTTTGTTCCACAGTGGCAGTGCTACGCTCACCGGATCCGACCAGCAATGTTTATCAGCTGTTTCTGCACTCGGTTCTCAATGGTCGTACAGAATTGGCCAAGCTTTTCTGGAAACTAGCCGTGGTCAGTATATGTTTATTTTCACAATTTATTATTACGTTTTAAATTGTGTAGTATTCGTCTAAACACTTGAATATCCTTTCTTGAGACAATTTTAAATGCACAGTTTTTTTAATGTTGAGTGTTTATGAATTATTTCTGGTTCGTATTATATGTTTTTTTTCCTATTGGATTTTTATTAATTTACTGTTATCTTCCACGTCCTGTTTTGAAAGTGACGACGACGACAACGACGACGACGACGACGATGATGATGATGATGACGATGATGATGATGACGATGATGATGATGACGACGACGATGATGATGATGATGACGACGATGATGATGGTGGCAGGGATGGTCATAATGATGATAATGATTATGTTTATTGCAGAAAGTCAGTTACAGGCTTATTGCAGCGATTCAGTTACATGTTCATTGCTTTGACAGTTACATCCTTCACCCCGCATCCAACCTCCCCTCCCCCCTTTGTTTTTGTTTTGATGATGATGACGGCGGTCACGATAATGATGATGATGATGAATATGATGATGATGGTGGTGGTGGTGGTGATAGTCATGATGCTAATATTGTGTAATTGAGAATGATGACGATGGTGGTTGTAGTGACGATAATGATAATATTGGCGATGATGTTATGGTTTTGATGATGCTGTTGATGATATTGATGCTGAGGATGGTAAATAATGATGGTGGTAATGGTGCTGCTGGTGCTGCTAATGATGATGATATTGATGATAATGGTTATGTTACCTCTGATACCGATGGTAGTAATGATGGTTGGGCTTTTGCAGCTACTGATAAGAATGGTCGTGGGTGACAAATATCATCATACGGTGCATTTTCACAAGCCTGGTTGGCGTAGAGTTTAGAACGCCTGCCTCCCAGTCTACGCTGTGCGAATTCGAGTCTGGCCGGGCCTGGTGAAGGACAGCTTATGTACGGTTTCCGATCCACCCCAGCTGTGAATGGGCACCTGATCCTGTTAAGGGTTTGACAGAGTAAAGCGTAGAGCTAGGGCTAAGTCGTGGGCACCTTTCAGTAACAGTTTCAGTTTCTCAAGATGACGTCTCCGCACTCGGAACGAATTCCATATGCACTAACGTCACAGGTGCCATGTGTATGGTGACCGTGGCACATGCCTTAAGCCTGCACATAAACTCATGAGCTGGCCAGGTCCTGAGGCCCTACCTAGACTATGTTTTACCTAGTCTGTATTTTGTGCTGGTATTTCATCAGCCTACCACTGGCACACCCACGCGTAACCCTGGCCCCGCGAAAGTTTTGAAGTCTCTTTCACCTCAGTTCCCTGCGATATCACAGTCTTGGAAGAATCATTACCGTTTGTCTTTTACTTAACAGTTTCAGGATCAGGTGGCCAATGCCCTGGTGGCATCGCACATCTCTAAGTACCTGGCTGACAATCTCATTGGAGATCGTCAGGTGTCCGTCTTTAAGCAACAAGCGTTGTGAGTATATATACCTTTTACCTTTAACTTTTGTTTTACCTTTTCGATGGATGAGAGTTGCGTGCAGGTGTATGAAACGACTATTCATTATTTTTTTCTTGTTTTTTCTTATCTTTCTTTGTTTTTTGGGGAAAAAAGGGAGATTGTTTCATATTGACCGAAAGGAGGTGTGTGTGCGTGTGTGTGTGAGTGTGTGTGTGTGTATGTGTATATGTGTATGTGTGTGTATGCGTGTGTGTGTGTGTGCGTGTGTGTGCGTGTGTGTGTGTGTGTGCGCGCGTGTGTGTAAACATACACACACATATGTATATATACATATGTATATATACATATATATGTATATATATGTATGTATGTACATTGTGTGTGTGTGTGTGTGTGTGTGTGGTGTGTGTGTGTGTGTGTGTGTGTGTGTGTGTGTGTGTGTGGTCAGTTACAGGCTTAGTGCAGAAAGTCAGTTGCATGTTAATCGCTTATGTAATTACACCCCCTTCCCTGGTGGTAATGCCGGGGGCTCTTTCAGTATAAATAGTAACCCCACCCTCTGGACATTCTGTGCTAGACATTTCCTCTTTTCTGTCACTCTCTTTGACTCTGCCTTGTTCCTTTGCTTCTGTCATTTCTTCCTATCATTTTCTGTCTTGCTGGTCCATTCACCTGTATGTATTAGATAAAGTCTGAAGTACTTTCTCTTAGGATTCATACTTGGGTACACGTATTAAGTGCATTTTTGGCTCTGGGGAAATGAGGTATGCGGAAGCAATTTTTTTGGGTGTAATTCAGGCCCATCTTTATGTATGTTTTAGTGTCCTTAGTTATGCTTAAATTTGTGTTCAGGTATATTTTTTTCAAATTCATGTGGGACAGGTTGAACGGAGTAGTCCACGCCAGAGGCATCTCCTTAAATTATGAGCGCGAATGCATTAATATGTGTATATATTATATATATATAATATATTATATTTTTATATATAACTTTTTTTTTGCCTTGCTGAATTATTGTGTATGTTTTCAAACAGATAAAGCCCTGACATGACTCTACGCAGTCGGCAGGGCTTTAAACAAACAAACAAACAAACAAACAAACAAAACAAAACAACAACAAATAACGAGATAGTCACATGTTTATTTGCAGAGAGTTCGAGGACCTAGCCAAAGGCACGCTGAACGACTGCTACGCTCATGATCCCAAAAATACTTCTGAACTTCTTGCTCAGAAGGTACAGCCCTTTGGGTTGTCTCCCATTGAACTGATCGTTTGGTTCGAGATGCGTCCCTTCGTCGCACACTCTGCATCTTCTGATTACCTGGATTCGGTATGGAGAGGACAGGTATGGAACTGCTTGTGATTAATAACGGGACAAAATGCACATACATTATATGCGCAGGCAATCCACGGCAGGCAGACAGGCCGGGCGGGCCCGTACGCACGTACGGTCATATTTACACACATGCACACACACACACATACACACACACACATATTCACAGACACACACACCACATACACACATACACACAACATACACACACATACACACATGCAACACACACACATACACACGCACAACACATAACACACATACACATACACACACACACACACACACACACACACACATACACACGCACATACACACACACACACACACACACACACACACACACACACACACACACACACACACACACACACCACACACACATTTTTCCTTACCCGTTCTCGGCACAGTTGTTTTCTGGTTCTTTTTTTTTTCTGAAGATTGACTATTTTCAAGTATCCTGTTCACTCCTCATCTATCCCCGCATTTTGTTTTTTGTTTTTGTTTGTTTGTCTAAAATCACTTTAGTGATTAGGCATTAAATCAAAGACCATCACCACCACACACAGTATCATTAGTAGTAGTAGTGTTGTTTTGTTTATTGTTGTTATCACTATTATCATTATTATTGTTATTATTAGAATTGCTATTGTTGTTGTTTATCACTATCATCATCATCATTATTATTGTTACTATTATTATTATTTTTGTGTTGTTGTTGTTGTTGTTGTTATTATAGTTGTTGTTGTTATCATTACCATCATTATATTAGTTTGCTACAAAGGCTGTGCTGTTGTTGTTCTTGTTGGTTATAATGCTGTTTGTGTGCGTGTATATGTTAGCGCTACTTAGGGCTGGTTCTTGCCATTTTTGTAAGTGATATAACATTTCCGCTGTTTATGTATGTACGTTACTATGCAAAAGTGTCTGACCCAGACCTGCTAGTCATGCTACTATCAGATTCGACGCATTTCTCACATTCGAAGATATCTTTCAACTGAGGCTGTATATAAGCTTGTGACATCTCTCATTTTGTCTCGTCTTGTTCACTGTAATGCTCTCCTTACTGGACTACCAGCTTCTTCTCTCCTCTGTCTGCAACGAGTACAAAACACAGCTGCTCCTCACAAAGAAAAAGTTTGATCATATCAGTCCTCTCCTTTGCTCTCTTCACTGGCTGCCTGTCTTAAAAAGAATTGAATATAATGAATACCTTGTGTTACAAATCTGTTCGCCAGTCTGCTCCAGCGTATCCCAGCGACAATATCAACATTTATACGCCAGCTCGCATCTTGCGCTCAGCTTCAGACACTCTTTCCCTTTAGGTCCCTTGATTTACACTATCAAGAGTTGGCCAGCGCTCTTTTGCCGTCTCAGGACCGTCAATCTGCAATAGACTTCCGTTCTGCCTTCGCCTAACACCTACCCTTTCTGCTTTTAAATCCAATTTAAAAACACACCTCTTTTCCCAACAATGAATTCTTCAACTACTTCTTTCCTTCAGTCTGTGTATTAAATATTATAAAGTGGCCTTTGTCGATTGTATACGTATACCTGGTGTTTTAGTGCGCTTTGATTTGAATTGTCAAGATTTGGCGCCGTATAAATACTGCACATATTATTATTATTATTATTATTATTATTTATTATTATTATTATTATTATTATTAATTATTTATTATATTATTATTACTATAATTTTCATCATCATCATCATTACTATCATCATTATTATGTTATTGTTATTATCATATCATTGTTATTATTATTTTTATTATTATTACAGGGGTCAGGTTCTAAGTGTTTTCTTTTTGTTTGTTTTTGGTGTTGATATTTTATTGGGTTTGTGAGAATATACAGCCAATGTGCTTCCAGTTGTTCTTGTTGGTGAATTTATCTTCTTCTTGTTATTGTAAACAGGTTTCTTCACACAACCCATCCGATTCAAATGAGAAACTGTAAGTATGACATTCTTAGTTCTCAGCTGTATGCTCTTTCTTGTCCTCCTTTTTTTCTTTCTTCTTGCTGCTGCCGCTGCCAGTACTGCCCTTACAACTAGTCATCATCATCATCATCATCATCATCATCATCAACCACCACCATCACCACCACTATCATCACCACCACTGTCATCACCACCACTGTCATCACATCATCATCATCATCATCATCACATTCATCATCATCACCACCACCACCATCACCACCACTGTCATCATCACCACCACCACCACCACCACCATCACCACCACTATCATCATCATCATCATTATCTTCGTCATCATCGTCTTCGTCGTCGTCATCATCATCATCACCACCACCACCACCACTATCACCATCACCACCACTATCACATCACACATATCATCATCATCATCATCATCATCATCATGTGCCCTGCCGCATGGCGTTGGCGATTATGGCCCTCCACACGAATTTATCCCTTGTCGCTGCAAGTACATCTCCCACCTTCTCTGTCCTCAGCCACTCTGCAAGTCTTTACTACTAGTACTAAATGGAGAGGCATGCGTGGTGTATTGGTTAAGGTATCTACCCAGGACGCAAAATGCATTAGGTTCATTCACGGATTAGACAGGAATTCTATTTTTTCTCACCCTCACCTCCACTCATCGTCATCATGTGCCCTTCCACATGGCGTTGGCAATCATGGCCCTCCACACGAATCTATCCCTCGTCGCTGCAAGTACATCTCCCACCCTCTCTGTCCTCAGCCACCTTGCACCCCCCGTTGGGTTGCCGAGGCCTCTTTCAATATAAATAGTATCCCCACCTTCTGGAAATTCTGTGCTAGAAATTTCCTCTTTTCTGTCATTCTCTTTGTTTCTGCCTTGTTGCCTTGCTTTCTGTCATTTCTACTTATTTTCTGCCTTAATGGTCCATTCACCTGTATTTTTTCGATAAAGTCTTACGTGCTTTTTCTTCGGATTGATAATTGGGTACATGTATTAAGTGCATTTTTGGCTCTAAGGATGTGAGATATGCGGAAGCAATTTTAGGTAATTTATGCCTGTTTTTATATATGTTTTGGTGTCCTTATGTATGCTTATATTTGTATTCAGATGTGTTTTTTAAATCTCCCCTGTGCAATAAATTGGACGGAATGGTCCAACGCCGGGGGCATGTCCTTAGATTATGTGCGCGAATGCATTGATATGTGTACTTCATTTTCTTTTCTTTTTTTTTCCTGTTGAAGTTTTGTGTGTTTTGAAGCGGTTATAGCCCTGATATGGCTCTGCGCAGTCGGCTGGGCTTTAAACAACAATAAAAGAAAAAGAAAAGCCACCCTGCAAGTCTGTCCAGTACTGTCTTCCCGAGTCTACCTGGTGCTCTCTTTCCCTCCAGCTTTTCGTTCTTGTTTACTCATCATCATCATCAGGTGCCCTGCCGCTTGGCGTTGGAGACCATGGACTTCCAACCATCTCTATCTCTCGTTGCCCCTAGCATCTCCCCCACCCTCCTCATCCCCAGCCACTCTGCAAGTCCGTCCAGCATTCTCTCCCTGGGTCTACCTGGTGCTCTCTTTCCCTCCAGCTTTCCCGTTGTGACCAGGTGCTCCAAATCTCCCTTCCTCATAAAATGGCCTATACATGTTGCTTGTCTTTTCCTAATCTTCCTTATCATGATCTTCTTGTGTCTGCCTCCATCAAGACTGTCTCGTTTGTTTTCTTTGCTGTCCATGGAACTCTCAACATTCTTCTGAGAAACCACATCTCGGCTGCCTCAATCTTGTTCTGGCTTTGCTTGCTGACTGTCCACGCCTCACATCCGTACAACAGTGTTGGTTCTATATAACATTCAAGGACTCTCTTTCTGATGTTAATTGATAGGCATTTGTTGGTAAGAATGCTTGTCATCTTCTTGAATGCTGTTTTGGCTTGGCCGATTCTGCCAGCTATTTCCGATGTGCATCTGCCGTCTGATGAAATGACCGTTCCCAGGTATTTGAACTTATTAACCTGTGTCAAGGTTGTACTATTTGCTGTTATTTTGCATGAGGGGATTTCATGATTTTTACTGATCACCATGACTTCAGTCTTCCTTGCTTTTTAGTTCCAACCCCTTACTTTTGCTTTCTATTGCTAGTATATTCACAAGGTTTTGTAGGTCCTTTTCATTTTCTGCAATTAGCACGGTGTCATCTGCGTACGGAATGTTGTTTATCATTTTCCCTCCAACCTTTAATCCGGGTCTTCTTTTAGGTTTCTCATGATGTTTTCGCTATATAGCGAAAACAGATCTGGTGACAAAACACAACCCTGTCTGACTCCTTTTTTGATGTTTTGAAAAGAGCTTATATTGCTTTCTATTCTCATTGCAGCTGTTTGTTCCCAATACATATTCCTGATTATTCGTAGATCTTTTCCATCAACATTGAGTCTCTCCAGTTGGTTGATCAATTCTTCATGTCGTACCCGATCGAAAGCCTTGGTATAGTCAACAAAGCATAAATACAAATCCTTATTCATCTCAATTGACCTCTCTATATAGTTCTTAGGATGTATATGGCATTAATAGTTCCTTTCCCTTCCACAAATCCACACTGTTCTTCTGCTATTTCTCTTTTGATTCTATTCCTTGTCCTCATCATGATTATTCTTAACAGGATTTTTGTTACATGACTCATCAAACTGATTGTGCGATGGAGTTCGCATTCTATAGCCCCTGTCTTCTTTGGAAGTGCAATGAAAATTGATTTTGACATATCTTTGGGGATTTTTCCAGTGTCATAAATTTCATTTAGGAGGACTGTTATTTTTTTATGTCAAATTCCTCCAGGGCTTCAATCATCTCTGTAGTAATGTTGTCTGGTCCTGGGGCTTTTCCTGGTTTAATCTTTTTCAGCGCTGCTCTAACTTCATCTTTCATTATGGGTGGTTCTTCCAAGTTCATTTTTATAATGTGTTCTTCGTTTCTGTCATCCTCAAAAAGGTCTTTAATGTACTCTCCCCATCTGTCCAGTATTTTGTCTTTTTCCATGATAAGTGTGCCATCTTTCGATTTTAAGCGACCAGTTGACGTACATGTATTTTTCCTGTGGACAATTTCTTCAATTTGTCTGTACATACCCTGAGGGTCCATTCTGTGTCGTTCTTCTATCTCTTTCCATTTTGTGTTCAGCCAAGCTTCCTTAGCTTCATTGCACCTATACCTGATTTCTTTGTTTATCTTCCTGTATATCTCCTCGTTTCTCTTTGCCTTCCTCCTTTCCTCCATCAGGCCCAAAATTTCATTAGTCATCCAGCTCTTTTTTGCTTTTCTATCAGCCTTAGGGATTTTTTCACAAGCTTCATTTATAGAATTTCTCAACTTTGTCCATTGTTCTTCACTGTCACCAACGTCTTCCAGAGCACTGAATTTGTTTCGAACATGTACATTAAATTTTTGACGTATCATTTCATCTGAGTCCAAGGTTTAGTTTGATGTTGCTTTCGGTCTGTTTCCTTTTCCTCAATTTCAGCCTAAACCTTCCCACTACAGGATTGTGGTCACTGTTGCAGTCTGCGCCTGGTAGTGTTTTTGCTGACAGTAAAGAATTTCTAAATCTTTTGTTGATCAGGATCTAGTCAATTTGATTTTTGGTATTATCTCCTGGACTCATCCAAGTCATTTTCTTCTGTTAGGCTGCTCAAACCAGGTGTTTCCTACTATGAACTCATTCATCTGTGCCCATTCTACAAGTTCCCCCCCCCCTTTCATTTTGTGTACCAAGGCCATGAGGTCCAACTATATCCTCCACCCTATCCTGTCCCACTTTAGCATTAAAATCTCTCATTATGACTGTAACTTCTTGTGATTTACATTGGACCTTGGCCATCTCTAAAACTTCGTAGAAGTTGTCGATGTCTTCCTGAGTTCTTGCGGATGTTGGTGCATACACCTATATGATGTTGATATCAAATGGTTTGCCTCCGAATTTGACCAGTAAAACTCTGTCGGACACTGCCCAGTATCCCTTAACTGCTTTTGATTTGTCTTTATCCATTATGATGCCTACACCTCTTTCATGTGAATTACCATCAGAGTTATATCACTGTATATTCTCCTGATGTTATCATGCCTGCCCCCTTCCATCTCACTTCCCCTAGTCCTAAAATACTGATGTTAAGCCTTTCCATCTCCATTTTAATGTTGTCTAATTTACCTTTCTGCAACATTGTTTTGATGTTCCATGTTGCTATTTTGGTGTTAAGTTTGAATTTAATTTTGGTCGCAGTAGCTGGCTGACGGTCTGGTGTCACCTGCGCCGCATGACAGTCCCTACCGGACGAAGGTGCTCCACAGGAGCACCTATTGACGTCTTTAACTTTCTTCTTTCTCTTTCTCCTGTCCATGGTTTTCCTGGGGAAAACTACGATGGTGGTTTCCCCTTGCCCTCCATCGTTTTTTTTCAGGGTTAACTCCCTTAGCCTTACTCTCTCCCGAAATGTCCACAAGGCAGTGGAGCTATTTACCCATAGCTTGGGGATCTGGTTCGTGGGCACCAGGGCGTGTCCACACGCCGGTTGGCCTGCATGCCTCACGTCTGGGGGCCAGACCTCCTCCGAGTCCTACGAGATTCAGCCTGAGTACCGTGAGGTGCTCAGTTACCGCCTGTCGCCACGAGGAGCACAGCAGGGCTTGCTGATGGAGAGGCATGTACTGACAGGAAGAGACTTACGCCTTCTGCTCTTCTTTTCGCACAGCAGTGCTAGCCAGCGGTGCAGGCCGAAGCCGACGCACTAGACGCATCACATCTGCCAATTGTTTACTAGGTTCTGTAATTTCTCTTGCCTCATAAAATATCCTATAAATGTTGCTTGTCTTTTCCTCCTTTTCTTTATTATTAATGTTGTTCTTGTGCCTGTCTTCTTCAAGACTTCTCGTTTGGTTTCTTTGCTAGCCATGCTCACCTCCATTGTATCTAAAAAAAGAAACAAAAACAAAAACAAAAAGTCGACAGCAGAGGGGCATCCAGGAGTCATGACCTGGATGTGGTCTGGTCTGGCTGTAGAGTGTCTGGAGTTAAAGGGCCGAAACACTTGTCTGACGAGGGTTTCTCCTCTGAGGACAATCTCCTGTCTGGGTGCCAGGTTTTCGGATAAGACGATGAGTCTTGGACTCCTGTGCAGCACGTACGCAACCCACATTAAAGATTGCACGGCAACGAAGGAGTTCACCCTGACAAAATTCTCGCAGCAAAGCCCACTTTAATAAGTAAACAAAATACATACATACAGAAAAAAGTGGAGTTGCACTGCGGCGACGCACTGGATCATGGAAAGCAGAATGAATTTCACATGGTAAATCTGCTGTGAACACCAGGTAGACCCAGGGAGAAAATATTGGACGGACTTGCAGGGTGGCTGGGGACAGAGACGGTGGGAAATGTACTTACAGCAACAAGGGATAGATTCGTATGGAGAGCCATGATTGCCAACGCCATGCAGCAGGGCACATGATGATGATGAAATCTACATGTAATGTGAAAAAGCGAAATATATATACATATACTATACCTGCTACGACTACGTTTACTACTACTAATATCATTACTACTACTACTGTTTCTACATTAGTTTGCAATATTACAAAGACCTATTTTACAGTGTCATTGGGAACTACTTTACAATATTTCTAGGATATCTTTGTTTACAGTTTTCATGATCATGATCATAATCTGGTGATTTTTACCAGGGTCTGTTTGTTGACGGTATTTCTACATTAGTTTACGATATTACTAGGACCTATTTTACGGTGTCATAAGGAACTGTTTACACCATTTCTAGGATACCTTTGTTTACATTCTCAGTAGGATCTGTTTTTTGTTGTTGTTGTTGTTTTGTTTGTGTGTTTTTTGTTGTTGTTGTTGTTGTTTTCTTTTTTTTTTGGTCACAGCATACCTGGGATCGTTTATTACAAGCTTTAGTCGTATGGCTTTCTGTTGATAGTGTCCCTTCGATCTGTTTACTTCAGTTTGACATACCGTTTTGCAGTGTAAATGGAATCTGTTCATTTACAATGTCACAGGGATACGTTTACAGCGCTTTCTTGTTTTCCCACATTTTCAGCTGATCTCCTCTTTTTCCCCCCAGTTTAAATGAAGGGTTTAGTACCGGGCAGATTTGTGTCAAATGAAGGGATTATTCTTCTTTATTGTTTTAGCAATTCCTGCAGAGAAAGTGCTCGCCACTGATCAGGTTGTACAATGCCCCACGAACAACCTGTTTCATCCATACGGTTAGTATGTGTGTGTGCAAGTGGTGTTTTATGTGTGTGTATGAGGCTCGTGTGTGTGTGTGTGTGGGAGGGGGGGTTACTGTGTGTGTGTGCGTGCGTGGTGTGTGTGTGTGTGTGTGTGTGTGTGTGTGTGTGTGTGTGTGTGTGTGTGTTGTGTGTGTGTGTGTGTTGAATCAAGGGAAATAGAAAATTCTACGATGTGAATGTCATCACACCATTTTATTGTCATTTTACCATTAGGAAGGCCAAGGGTCGAAATACCAAAAAAAGCAATACATTTGTTAAATGTACTTTCTTCAGTGAATACATACATACATACATACATACATACATACATACATACATGCATACATACATACATACATGCATGCATACATACATACATACATACGTAATCTGCATACATACATACATACATTCATATACATACATACATACATATACATACATACATACATACATACATACATAATCTGCATAGATATGTATATACATACATGCATACATGCATGCATACATACATACATGATCTACATACATATGTACATACATACATGTATACATACGTAATCTATATACAAACATACATACATAAATACAGAATCTACATACATATGTAAATACATACATGCATAGAAAAGATAGATAGATAGATAGATAGATGTGTAATAGACAGATAGATAGATGGATAGATGGATAGATAGATAGATACATAGATAGATGGATGGATGGATGGATAGATAGATAGACAGATAAATAGGTAGGTAGGTAGATAGATAGATGTGTAATAGACAGATGGATAGATGGATAGACGGATAGATAGATAGATAGATACATACATACATAGATAGATAGATGGATGGATAGATAGATAGATTAGGTAGGTAGGTAGGTAGGTAGGTAGGTAGATAGATAGATAGATAGATAGATGTGTAATAGACAGATAGATAGATGGATAGATACATACATACATACATAGATGGATGGATAGATAGACAGATAGACAGACAGACAGATAGATAGATAGATAGATAGTAGATAGATAGATAATAGATAGATAGATAGATGGATGGATAGATAGATAGATAGGTAGGTAGGTAGGTAGGATAGGTAGTAGATAGATAGATAGAGATAGATAGATAGATGTGTAATAGACAGATAGATAGATGGACAGATACATACATACATACATAGATGGATGGATAGATAGATAGATAGACAGACAGACAGATAGATAGATAGATAGATATAGATGATAGATAGATAGATAGATAGATAGATAGATAGATAGATAGATATGAGATAGAGATAGATTAGATATGTAGATAGACAGAAATCGTGCGTTCAGCTTTTAGTTCAACTCACAAAGCTTTGAACAGATAATTGACTCTACTCTGGTTAGGGGAAGGTAAAGCATCGAGGTAGAGGAGAATTGCACTATCCTCACAATGCTGGCTCAGTTTCAGTTTCAGTTTCAGTTTCAATTTCAGTTTCTCAAGACGACGTCTCCGCGCTCCGAACAAATTCCATATGCACTAACGTCACAGGTGCCATGTGTATGGTAATCATGGCACAAATCTTAGCCTGCACATAAACCCATGAGCTGGCCAGGTCCTGAGGCCCTACCTGGCCCATGTTTTACCTAGTCTATATTTTTTATGCTAGTATTGTATCAGCTTATGAATGGAATAATCTTGGTTACATGTAAATGACATGTGCATCTGTGTATGTTATCTTCAAAAAAAAAGGAACACATACATGTATACATGAATCAAACAAATAAGTGATTTAAGGTCTGAATCACAACACAACTAGCTACTGTCTATAAACTCGTCTCACATGACAGAACGCCCCCCCCCCCCACACACACACACCAAGTCAGTGCACAAAGCCTCAGCTGTCTATCAACAAGATGAAGACAATATTTTCTTAATCATAGCCCCGCCAGTATGTTGCTCCTCCCGAGGTATACATGGAAGTAAGTAAGTAAGTAAGTAAGTAAAGTAGGTAAGTAAGTAAGTAGGTAGGTAAGTAAGTAAGTAGGTAGGTAAGTAAGTAAGTAAGTAAGTGAGTAAGTTAGTAAGTTAGTAAGTTAGCAAGTTAGTTAGTAAGTAAGTAAGTAAGTTAGTAAGTTAGTAAGTACGTAAGTAAGTAAAAAGAGGAAGGATAGGTATGTGTGTAAGTGAGTAAGTAAGAAAGTAAATTAGTAAGCAAGTACGTACGTAAGTACGTAAACAGAAAACTGAAGAAATACAAAATACAGGACTATGTAGATAAATAAACAAGTAAGAAATGAAAATAAGAAATAACAGTAAATACATGCATATACCGGCATGGCTCAGAGTGAAAATATAAGTAAGTAAGTAGTAAGTAAGAATAAGTAAGTAAATAAATAAGTATGCATGCATGTATGTATGTATGTATGTATGTATTTTATGTGTGTATGTAAGCATGCATGTATGTATGTATGTATGTACGTATGTACGTATGTATGTATGCATGCTATGTATGTATGTATGTATGTATGTATGTATGCATGCATGCATGCATGCATGTATGTATGTATGTATGTATGTACGTAAATAGAAAACTAAATAAATACAAAATAAAGGAGTATGTAAATAAATGAACAAGTAAGAAATGAAAATAACAAATAACAATAAATACATGCACATACCCACATGGTTCAGAGTAAAAACAAAGTCTCAACCACCTCATTCTTTCACATCCCTTGACTTTTGAGATAATACCTACCTTTAATTTGTGCGTGTGTGTACAAATTAATACTTGAAAAGTCACTTTTTTAATAGACGATGTACTCCATTTGCAGATCTTCTATCTCGTGTTCCTGACGCTTTACGGACATTCCATCATCTTTGAGCCCGGAAGGGGGCGGTTATCCCCCTTAGACATTGTTCTGATCATCTGGGCCGTGTCTTTCATTGTGGAGGAGTTTGTGCAGGTACTGTGTGTGTGTATGTAGGTCTGTGTGCACATGTGTGGTTGTGTTGTGTGCGTGCGTGTGTGTTCTTAACCCCTTTGACTCCTCTCCCTATCCATCCGCATCATGCATTGTCAACCATACTAGCTGAGCGAAAACTAAACCCTTTAATTCCCTCACCAATTCCTCCAGCTTTCTTGCAAAAAACTAATGGAAAGGGTGAGAGAGTCAAAGGTTAAGTTTTTGCAGTTGGTGGATAGGGTGCAGGAGTCAAAGGTTAAAATCTATCTATCTATCTATCTATCTAATCTATCTATCTATCTATCTATCCATTCTATCCATCCATCCATCCATCCATCTATCTATCTATCTATCTATCTGTCTGTCTATCTATCCATCTATCTATGTTTCTTTCTACCTATCTTTCTATCTATCTATCTTATCTATCTATCTATCTATTCTCTATCCATTATCCATCCTATCCATCCATCCATCTATCTATCTATCTATCTATCTATCTGTCTATCTATCCATCTATCTATGTTTCTTTCTACCTATCTATCTATCTATCTTATCTATCTTCTATCTATTATCTATCTGTTGTCTATCTATCTATCATCTATCTATCTATCTTTACCCATCTGTCTATCTATCTATCTATCTATCTGTCTATCTATCTATCTATCTCTATCTATCTATCTATTTATCCATCTGTCTATCTATCTGTCTATTTATCTATCTATCTATCAGTCTATCCATCCATCCATCCATCCATCTCTCCCTCCCTCCCTCTCTCTCTTATATATATATGTATATATATATATATACATATATCTGTATATATGTATGTATGTATGTATGTATGTATGTATGTATGTGTGTGTGTGTGTGTGTGTGTGTGTGTGTGTGTGTGTGTGTGTGTGTGTGTGTGTGTGTGTGTACATATCTGAAATCTGAGGCACTTTTGTGCCCTTTTCTTTTTTACCTGTTCAGTTCTTGAGACCCCATGGATTTTTGAAACCTTTAGACCCAAAGAACATCACCGCGAAGGACAGAATACGGACCTACTTCTCCGATTTCTGGAACATTGGGGATATTGTTGCACTTTCCTTCTTTGCATTTGGGTAAGGACATGATCATGGGACACTGGGTAGCTGCTGTTTCATTGTACGTCTGTGTCATTCTTGTTTTCTTTTAAAATTATTTTCTTTAACTTTTTTTTCTCCTAAATCGCGTCAAGTTGTATTTCGTATTTACATTTCTTAATCTGTTTCGTTACATTCTTTGTAAAGGTGAAGACATTGTTATTATATGATTGTCATTCTTTTCAAACGCCACAGTCTTTGCAAATGCTTAAGAAAATTGCCATTATCTGATTGTCGTTCTTTTAAAATGTCACATTGTCGTAATGTCTGAAGAATTTGATTTTAAGATAATCTAAGCTTAATATCTGTAATTCTATCTATTTTTCAGAAAGAAAAATTTAGCACTGTGATGTGTTTCCATGGCGGGTATAGTGTTTTTAAAAATGTCAAGTTATGGATGTTGTAATCTTTGAAACAATGTAAAATGGCTATTTTACGATACATAGAACAACATTTACAATGGTTTGAGACTCGCAAGAGACCACCTGCATTTTTCAACAACAACAAAAAAAGAAATCGGCATTTGCCATGAGTGAAGATATGTTTAATTTTTTAAGTTAAGTTGTATAAAAGGGTGCATTTCAACACATTATCTGATTAATTTACACAAGCCTAGATATTTTGAGATGTGATCGAGCACTGGTTAAAATGGAGAGAAAAAAATCCACAAGAATAGTATGGCTTCACATGCCTCTAGGGGCTGAAAAAGGCAGTCACTTAATGTACCGTTGTGGAAGCACGTCACAAATATGTTAATAGTTGTTTGTCCACATTTGGAGACGTTTAAGGGCTACTATCAATGTGTAAGTAGTTTTTCGTTCACACTTGATGCAACTTTCGGGCTACTTTCAATGTATAAATTGATTTCCGTCCACACTTCGAGCAACTGCAGGGCTACTATCAATGTATAAATTGTTGTTTGCCCACACTTGGAGAAACTTTAGGGCTACTATCAATCTATAAATTGTTGTTCTTCCACACTTAGAACAATTTTAGGGCCATTATCAATGTATTAATAGTTGTTCATCCACACTTGGAGCAACTTTAGGGTATTATCATTGTATAAATAGTTGTTCGTCTACACTTGAAGCAATTATAGGGCTGCTATCAACGTATATATAGTTGTTTACCAACACTTCCAGCACGTTTAAGGCTACTATCAATGTATAAATAGATTTCCGCCCACACTTGGAGCAATTATAGAGCTACTATCAATGTAGTAGTAGGCCTCCTTCGGTCATGACTGACCATGGACAAAGTACATCCGTTCTAATGTCTAGATGGGCTGTCTGCTTGGTCCAAGCAGCGTCGCCTGTGACTGTACAGACCAATGCGAGAGAGGCAGTCTCTGTCGCAGCGGTCGCATGTGTATGCTGATGCTGGTCTGTTGGCTGTCATCCTTTTCTGCGAACTCGCTTTTCTGCTGCAGCAGCTGACAGTTTGTCCTCACCAATCCGCAGCTGTTTCTTGAGAGTAGTTCTCCAGCTTTCCCAAAGTATAAAAATTTATTTCCGCCCCACTTCGAGCAACTGCAGGGGTACTATCAATGTATAAATTGTTGTTTCCCACACTTGGGGAAACTTTAGGGCTAAATAAACAATCTATAAATTGTTGTTCTTCCACA
>JAPXFY010000026.1:48100275-48102775 GCA_030674185.1 Monoplex corrugatus
TGCGTCATCAGGCCATTAAAACATTAGGAATATGTTGCCTCAATTCTTGCAGTGGATATGTACATTATTGCTTGTACAAAACATACGTGAATTACGAAAATCGTAAGAGACAGCCACATTTTTCTTAAATGAAATCGTGTCTACTTCGTGTGGCATTATCCTATGAATATGAATTTCGTTCCAATGAGAGACTGATGCAATACTAGTATAAAAATATAGACTAGGTAAAACACAGGCTAGGTAGGACCTGGCCAGCTCATGGGTTTATGTGCAGGCTTAAGGCTTGTGCCATGATTACCATAAACATGGCACCTGTGACGTTGGTGCATATAAAATTCATTCCGAGCGCGGAGACGTCATCCTGAGAAACTGAAACTGAAACAAGTTGATAAGTTTAAACCTCTGGGAACAGTCATCTCACCAGACGGCAGATGCACATTGGAAACAGCCAGCAGAACCGGCCAAGCTAAAACAGCATTCAAGAAAATGAAAAGCATTCTTATCAACAATGCCTATCCATTAAATCAGAAAGAGACTTTTTCGGTATAACATTGAACCAATACTGTTTTACGAATGTGAAGAGTGAACAATGAAGACGCAAAGTAAGAACAAGATTTAGGCAGCTAAAATGTGGTTTCTAAGAAGAATGTTGAGAGGCCCACCAACAGCGAACAAAAAAACAAAACAAAACAAAAAGAGACAGTCTTGAAAGAGGCAAACACAAAAAGGACATTAATGAAGAATGTTAGGAAAAGACAAGCAACATTGATAGGACATTCTTATGAGGCAGGAGAAATTAGAGCACCCAGTCACACAGGAAAGCTGGAGGGGAAAAAGAGCATCAGGTAGACCCCGGGGAGATAATATTGGACGGACTTCGGAGTGGATGAGGACAGAAAGGGTGGGAGATGTACATGTACTTGCAGTGACAAAAGATGGATTCGTATAAAGGGCCATGATCGCCAACGCCATGCAGCAGGGCACATGATGATGATGATGATGATGAATCCACACTGTCCCTCGTCATGTAACTACTTTCTTTCTTTCTCCAGTGTACCAGAGATGTGTCACAAGATGAGAGATTGGCTCACCCTGGTCAGTGGCAGTGCCGTCACCTGTTTCAAACACAGACAGACAATGGACGGATAGATTGGGGGAAACAATAGACACACATACACCAGGAACCAGGAAAAAAACACGAAAAAAAATCAGAACGCGTATTCAATATAAGACAAAAAAGAATAAGAACGCGTATTTAATACAAGACAAGACAGGCGCAAATTTTCAGAGAGACAGAGACAGAGAGACAGACAGTCAAACAGAGACAGAGAGACACAGAGTGAGACAGAGACAGACACAGAGAGAGACAGAGACAGACACAGAGAGAGACAGAGACAGAGAGAGAGAGAAAGAGTATTCTAACGCAGTGTGACAGACGAATTACAGAGACACCCAGACACAGCCATAGACACGGGAACACTGCTACAGGTAGAGGAAGGCAGTCAAAAGGGGTGATGGTGACTGCACACACACACACACACACACACACACACACACACGTACACCACACACGTACACACACACACAATACACACACACACACACACACACACATACACACACCACACACAAACACCAACCACACAGAAAGGGGGAGAGAGAGAGAGACAGACAGAGACAGAAACAGAGACAGAGAGACAGAGAGAGACAGAGAGAGACGGACAGACGGACAGACAGACAGAGACAGACAGACAGACATACAGACAGACAGATGGACAGGCAGACAGACAGAGAAAGAGAGAGAGTGTGTGAGAGAGAGTATTCTAATACAATGTGACAGCTAGACACGTCCACAGACACCGGAAAACTACTACAGGTAGAGAGGAAGGCAGTCATATCGAGATGATGGTGACTGATACATACATAAACACACACACACACACACACACACACACACACACACACACACACACACACTCTCTCTCCTCTCTCTCTCTCTCTCTCTGTCTGTCTGTCTCTCTGTCTGTCTCTCTGTCTGTCTGTCTGAGCATCAGATAGACCCGGGGAGAAAGTTTTGGACGGACTTGCGGAGTGGATGCAGACAGATAGGGTGGAGATGTACATGGACCCGCAGCGAGAAAAGATAGATTCCTTTTCTCACACTGGACAGAGCAGCAGGGAAGTTTCCGTCTTTCTCTCCTAATTTTTGTGTCTGGTGTTTGTTTGTTTGTGATCTTACGCTTGACAAAGGCCTGTTGGCCGAAAATTGGCGCCTGTCTTGTTCTTGTTGTATTGAAATACGCGTTCTTATTCTTTTTACGTTTTTTTTTTTTTCCTGATTCCTGCTTGTTTGAACGTGGGCAGTCACATTGTTTTGGATTACACATACACCAGGTCAACAATTTCGGCTCGAAACTGAACACTACACAGTAGGCCTTTTCTCATTTATTATTGTTGCTTAAAGACCAGCCGACTGCGAAGAGCCATATCAGGGCTATAA
>JAPXFY010000026.1:48115275-48120275 GCA_030674185.1 Monoplex corrugatus
TGTATATGGCATTAATAGTTCCTTTCCCTCCACAAATCCACAATGTTCTGCTATTTCTCCTTTGATTCTATTCCTTGTCCTCATCATGATTATTCTTAATAGGATTTTTGTTACATGACTCATCAAACTGATTGTGCGATGGAGTTAGCATTCTATAGCCCCTGTCTTCTTTGGAAGTGCAATGAAAATTGATTTTGACATATCTTTGGGGATTTTTCCAGTGTCAAAAATGTCATTAAGAGTACTGTTATTTTTTCAATGCCAAATTCCTCCAGGCTTCAATCATCATCTGTAGTAATATTGTCTGGTCCTGGGGCTTTTCCTGGTTTCATCTTTTTCAGTGCTGCTCTAACTTCATCTTTCATTATAGGTGGTCCTTCAACGTTCTTTCTGATAATGTGCTCTTCGTTCTTCGCATACATACATAATGTAATCACCCTAACGTCAAGACTCACCTGCTCTTGCTGTTCTAAAGGTGCTGCAATCGCCATTGACACCTGTCTGAAGCTCTGGTCTAGTGAGACAGAAATCTGGGCACAAAAGTATTCGAATCATTGTGTGTTCATGTGGTGTGTGTGTGTGTGTGTGTGTGTGTGTGTGTGTGTGTGTGTGTGTGTGTGTGTGTGTGTGTGTGTGTGTTGTGTGTGTGTGTGTGTGTGTGTGTCTGTCTGTCTGTATGTGTGTGTGTGTGATTGTGTGCGTTAGTGTGTGTTTGTGAGTGTGAAGTGTGTGTGTGTGTGTGTGTGTGTGTTTTTGTGTGTGTGTGTTTGTGTGTGTGTGTTTGTGTGCGTGTGTTTTGTGTGTGTTATTGTTTGTGTGTTTGTGTTTGCGTGTGTGTGTGTGTGTGTGTGTGTGTGTGTGTGTGTGTGTGTGTGTGTGTGTGTGTGTGTGTGTTTGTGTGTGTGTTTGATTGTGTCTCTGTGTGTTTAATTGTGTCTGTGTGTGAGTGTGTGTGTGTTTGTATTTGTATATGTGTTTGTTTATTTGTTTGTTTGTTTGTGTGTTGCATGCGTGTGTGTGTTTGTGTGTGCGTGTGTGTGTTTGTGTGTGTCGTGTTGTGTGTGTGTGTGTGTGTGGTGTGTGTGTGTGTTTGTGTGTGTGTGGTGTGTGTGATTGTGTGTGTTTTTGTGTGTGTGTTTTGTTTGTTTGTGTGTGTGTTGTGTGTGTGCGTGCGTGCGTGCGTGCGTGTGCGTGCGTGTGTGTGTGTGTGTGTGTGTGTGTGTGTGTGTGTGTGTGTGTGTGTAAGTGTGTGTGTGTTTGTGATGTTTCGGGCCAGCTATGACATATTGTCCTGATATTTTGTGATGATGACAGTTGTACCTTTTTCTTTGTACACCGTTCTTTTTTTGTCAGTGATAGGTATTTCAACTGATTTTTTTTGTTAATCACTTGAGTACAACATTTCTCTTATAACAATATTCAGAACAGAATCGTGGTTCTTGTGGAAAATCTGCTTCCTATTAGATTGCCAGAAATGTCAGACAATTTATTGTCCGTTATATGTCTGTTAAAGACTCTATTTTGAAAAGTATTTATCAATTCAAGCCACAAACATCTGACTTAATACAAAATATTGAGGAGATTACCATGAACCTTGGTAGTCCCTGCCATCACAACCATCATTACCATGAAATGACTGTCGCCGTGGTGTAGTGGTTAGCGCAACGGACTTCTGATTGGACGGTTGTGGGTTCGAATCCCCATCAGAACTTCAAAAATCATTGCAGGATTTTTCGGCTCTAACCGTGCTATACAGGCTTACATGTACTGGGGAACACTGGGACCACATAGTCGAATCTATATCCACTTCACAGAGAGAGCATTGGCCAGGAAACTATCTCAGGTCATCATGTGGCAGACAAGCGTTATGTCACTGGATCGCTGACAGTCCATTAGTAACAGGCGTATCTTCAGTTTACGGATTGCTGATGGCATTTACCAAAGTGCGGGCACAAACACTATCAGCAGCAAGATTCATTTTCCTACTCCTAAAAGAATAAGCGTTTGTCTTCTTTTAATTTTGAAATTACAGAGCCAGCTCCTCTTTCCTCATTAACTTAAACAGAGCCATCAGCAGATATCTCTACGTGCGAATTAACGTCAATTGGTAACAGGTGTGGCGAAGTAGCCTTTTCTCTAAATTCAGTGTAATTTATATTAATATTTACTGTGAATATTTTACTGGCGGTAGTCAACAACGTATCAAATTAGGTCAGGGCTGGAGCTGGCTGGCGTGTCTTGTGAGGTTATACCCGAGGGTTTGTCGTCTTTCCACCTTGCCAGAGCCTGATACCTTACTGCCCCAGACAGCAAGCGTCCTTGATATACAAACTAAGGCTTAGTATTGGTAAACAAAATATACACAAAATGTATGTGTTTGTTCAAAAGCATTATCAGTCCAGTCGACCATCTGCTCTTTGATTGTCGTATCTTACTTACGACGTTATAGAAATAACAATCTCAATGTTTTATGTACTGACTCTAGGATATCCTTTACAACAAAAATAATGATATCATTTCTGTTGTCCAGCTGAGTCTCAGATCCCCTGTTGGCAGATTGTTATATGAAGAGTTAGTTAATTGTTGGTTATTATTTGACACTGTTAATTCATTGTTCTGAATTATCAATTGTAATTGTTCCCCTTCTTACATTGAAACTTCCCCTACCCTACCCCTCCCCATCCCCCACTCTCCTTTTTCCCCCATTTCCTTTTCTTTTTATTTTTTCTCTGTGTGTGTGTGTGTGTGTGTGTGTGTGTGTGTGTGTGTGGTGTGTGTGTGTGTGGTGTGTGTGTGTGTGTGTGTGTGTGTGTGTGTGTGGGGTTGTGTCTAAAATCAATATTGTGAACAGACATTAAATAAAATAATCCTTCTTTCCATTCCATTCGGATTTTGAACAAGGTGACTGATGGCTGGGTGTGAATGGATCATGCAGCGAATATTCAGCCCCCACCCCCACCCCATCCCCATCCTTTTGCTTAATGAAATGGCTACAGTGTGGCTTCGGAAGCAAGGAGGTGATTGTTTGACCAGCGGTAGAGCATTGTTGCTGTGGTTCCCATTCAGCACCCTTGAATGTTTCATGTTAATGCTAAATAGTTTGAAGAGCTCGTATTTATACGTCGTTACTGTTTCTGGTGATTTAGGTCTTCCTGTTTTTTCTTGTTTTTTTTTTTTAATTGGATGTCACATCAAAATTTATATTCCTCAGATGCATAATTTACCTCTGCATTAGCTCCAATTATGCATTTAGCAGCCAGCAATTTTTCTCCAATATTGAGAGGAAGGAAACCCGTTGTGTAATGTACTTATTGCGAATTTACATACAAAGGTACTCCAAGGGTTAATTTAAAGAGCTTCATTATCCAAACTTGGGGGGGGGGGGCTTTCAAATGACATTTTCGACTGAAAAAAACACACCTCTTGGGATAATTCAACGTTAATCTAACACGGCTTGTTACATGAAAAAAGACTGTATGAGAGTCTTGCGCCTCCTGGACTTTGCTGATCATTGTTTTTATCAGATTAAAGCTTTTGGCAGCTTTAAGTAGCAAGATATCCAATGTCACTTCCATTGTAAACAAGAGGTCGAGTGTACTTTCAGAAATTTCAGTTTTGTTATTTATTTCAATTTTATTTTTCAATTTTAAACAATGGTTATCTTTTGGGCCGTGAACTTTGTTAGACAGCATGACGTGTGTGGGCTTTTGCTTTTAAAACTGCTAATCCATTAATTTTCATGTAAACTGAACTTTCACCAATTTCATTTGACAAACTGTTCTGTGTTGTTTTTTTTATCAAGGAAGTTTTGTTTTCTTAAATTAAGGAATTGAAATTATTGTTCAGTAAATAAAATAATAAATCAACCAGTCATTAAATAAAGAAATGAAGATAAACAAACAAGTAAACGAACGAACACACAAATAAACAGCACTGCACATGTGGTGTGGTAGTAGTAGTATTAGTTAGTGTAGTAGTAGTAGTAGTAGTAGTAGTACTAGCAGTAGTAGTAGTGGTGGTGGTGGTGGTGGTGGTGGAAGTAGTAACAGTAACGTAGCAGTGGCAGCAGTGGTAGCAGTAGTAGTAGTAGTGGTGGTGGTGGTGGTTTGTGGGGTGGCTGAAGTGGTGGTAGCAGTGGTATAGTAGTAATAGTAGTGGTAGTAACAGTTGTAATAGTAGTGGTGGTAGTAGTAGTAGTAGTGGGGGGTGGTGGTGGTAGTAATGGAGGTGGTATAGTAGTAGTAGCAGTAGTAGTAGTGGCGGTGGTGGTGGCTGTAGTAGAAGTAGTAGCAGAGCAGCAGCAGCAGCAGCAGTACTAGTAGCAGTAGTAGTAGCAATTAGTAATAGTACTCATAGAATGCAGAAGAAAATGGGACAATAAAATTAAATAAATAAAATAGAACGAGTGAAAAGAAAACAAAAACACAGGTGAAAGGAAAAGGAATGAAGAGAGAAAAAAAAAGAAAGACGAAAATATAAAAAAAAAGGGACGGAAGACGAGAAGAAACAAGGAACAGGGGGAAAACAAGGACGAGAAAAGACAAATGGAGAATGAAATGAAAAAAAAAAATTATAAAAAACAAAACAAAAGAAGAAGCAGCAATAAAAAAAAAGAAAGGAACGAAGTTTACTGATTCCATTTATATACATAGTACCTACCCTCTTCAAACGCCAACCCATGTCATACAGGGCGTACAGGTCTTTGTTGATGGGCAGTCGGGTGTCAGGGGTGACTCTACCCAGGTCCTCGCCGTCCACCACGACGTGCAAGAAGACTTCTGTGTCCACCAGAAGTCCTACACGACTGCCTACCTTCACGTTTTCTAATTTTGAGGCCACCCTGGTGTCTTCCTGAATAACGACCCCCCACCCCCACCCCCCAAAAAAACAATTGGATGAATTAGAATTGATAGTCTGAGAGAGAGAGGGAGGGAGGGAGAGAGAGAGGAAGAGAAAGAATGTGAGAGTGACAGAGAGAGTGAGTGAAATGAGAGTGAGTG
>JAPXFY010000026.1:48125275-48150275 GCA_030674185.1 Monoplex corrugatus
TGGACGAAAACTGTATAATGTAAATACTCCAAAAACAGCATGTGTAACAATAACTATATATCACATACAGGAGTGATCGTACCTCATATATGACTTCTTTCTCCATGGGTACAGACGACATGACGAGTCCGTTGTAAAATTCGTCTCTTCTGTGTGCTGTTTGCATGTTGTTCGAAAGCGTTATACCTAACCCATGCCGTCGATGAAACTGAAAGTCAGACTGGAACAGAGAGCAGACGACACGTTGTAAATACAGCAGGGGGTGGGGAAGGGTGTGTGTGTCTGCTTTTTGACAATACGCTACACTAGGCCCATAATATGTGACCCGCTCTGACAAAAGGTACAATAAGTCTCAGTTTAGGCATTTTTAGGTTTTGGTATCGCTATAAAGTTTAGAGTTTCAGCTTTCAAATGTTACTAAAGTTAAGTTTCAGGCTACAAAAACAAAAAAGTTATGGGCTTTCAAAGATGAGAGAGGTCAAGCCAGCCATTTTGAGAAAAACAGTGTTGAAGAGAATAGGCCTGAATTGAAAGAGTATGGTCAGAAACTCCTTAGCAACAAGCATTAAATATCAACCAAATCAGCTGAAATTCCATACTTCCCTTGTTTACTTAATTGTCCATCCATCCAAAACAATAAAAAGAAAATAAATTTAAGAAAAGTGTACTTTATTCACTAAAATGTAACAAAACTTGTGAATATTTCAACAGACTTTAGTGTGTTAGGACATGGTGTAAAAGTGGTTATAGAGCATGAAAATGCGGAAAAACTCAAAATGGACTTATTGTCCCTGTTCAGAGTTTTCAGCCCACAGCAGCAGAAGACCTCGCCCGACTTATTGTACCTTTTGTCAGAGTGGGTCACATATGTGGTACAGTGACAGCACATCAACAAATCCAGTTTCCTGGTCAAGGCACCTAACGCCGGCTAGTTGGTAAAGCCATGGAATCAACACCTGATATCTTGAGTTCAATCCCAGCCCGCAACATTGAAGTCTGGCCTGTTCGCTGCCCATCTTAATGTTTCCATCATTCTGATGGTGTGTCGGCTTAGTGTTGATAGGTCCCTTTTCCCCTTTCTTCATTTCAAGACCTTGCCAGCGCATAGGATTTTGTGCAGGCTCAGGAAATCTGTCAGATATTTGCCGGCGGATTTGAGTGGAGCGCATATACACCTTTCCGAGGGCAGAGAATTCCTCTTGAAATAACTCCAATAATTCCAGTTTACTCACTGCCCAACCAACCAGTAATCCCCATAACCAACAACTCATCCAAGCAAGCGACTGACAAACCAACCAACCAAGCAGCTAAAGTAAAACAATAAACAACCAAACTTTCAGCAAGCCTACCAACCTGTGGATGTGATGTATGTATGTTGATGTGTTCTAACGTTTGTGGTTTTTTTTTTATCGTCATTGAATTACATTTGTTGTTTTCTTTTCTGTTTTTCTTTGTGCTTTCTTTGTTTCTTGCATTGTTTTGCTTGCTTGCTTGCTTGCTCGCTCGCTCGCTCGCTCGTTCGTTCGTTCGTTCGGTTGGTCGGTCGGTCGGTCGGTCGGTCGGTCGGTCGGTCGTTTGTCCGTCCGTTTGTTTGTTCGTTTATTCGTTTGTTTGTTTGTTCGTTTATGCATTTATACTTATGTCTTATCAAATTTGACTTAAAAACAAGTTTGAAAAATGAGCCTACAAACCTCCAACCAACCAAAAAAACAAGCAAACAAACAAACAAACAAAAAACAGTTCACCCACACACCCAACCATTGGACCATACAACCACAGCCAACCAAACAATGGACCAACGAAAGCTATCACCATGAAACAACGTCTATGTTTGTGCCTATCGTCACGATCAGCATCTGCATCATAACACTGTGGCGGATACTGACGCAACAAGTCTATTTAACAAGGCGTGTTTGAAGCGTACATCACATAAAGAGAAACGAAAACAAGAGCAAGAGCATGTTGTTATTTAAGAGGGTAGTGGCATCATCATCATCATCATCGTCGTCGTCGTCTCGTCATCATCGTCACCATCGTCGTCACGTCGTCATTGTCGTCGTCATCGTTATCTCATTCTCATCTCATCCGCATCATCATCGTCATCAGCATCACCATCTTCATCAAGAGACTGACCTCTAAATAAACCAGACCTTTGAGAAGTCACATACGGTTTAATTCATGACAGTTATTATACCGCTCCTTGGAGAAATCCAGGATTAAACACACACACACACACACACACACACACACACACACACACACACACACACACACACACACCACACCACACCACACCACACCAACAACCACACCACCACACACACACAACACAACACAACACAGCACAGCACAACAACACACAACACAACACACACACACACACACAACACAACACACATCACACACACACACACACACACACACACACACACACACACACACACACACACACACACACACACAACACACACACACACACACACGGGCGCGCACACACACACACGTAATATTCATGCCTGGTATAGAACGTAATCATCGTATTGTCTATATACTCACCCTGGGTCTGTCACACAAATGTTCTTGAACTTTTTTTGGCTTCTTCGGATTCGGAAGACCACTAGAGGAGGGAGCTGAACACAGACCAGGATTTAAAAAAAAAACAATGTATGGATTATCTTCAGGTCATTACAAACAAATAACAGTGTTTTGGCAAGTTAATGCTACCATTTGTAACATTTGCTGTTCACGATTTTATGCATAATTTATAGTGGATGATAGTCGTTCCTGTTTATTCTCGTCAGTTACTGGAATAAACCATCTGTCTTCAAAGCAAAATTCAGAATGAAATCAACGATCATGTGGAAGTGGAAATTCGTTTCACTTAAATCGACAGACTTTAAAGTCCTATACTTAATGTTTGTGCTTAGTTTCATTAGTTTTCACCAGCTGTTAACCGTAGCAAGAACGCTTCGGTTTTAGGAACTTGTGCAGTGGTTACGTTATTGGGAAATTAACCCTTAGGTTTTAGGAACATACGGTGTGGTTACGTTATAAAGAAATTAACCCCTAGGTTTTAGGAACATATGATGTGGTTACGTTACAGGAATATTAACCGTTTGGTTTTAGGAACATGTGATGTGGTTACGTTATAGGAAAATTAACCGTTGGATTTTAGGAACATGTGATGTGGTTACGTTATAGGAAAATTAACCGTTGGGTTTTAGGAACATGTGATGTGGTTACGTTATAGGAAAATTAACCGTTGGGTTTTAGGAACATGTGATGTGGTTACGTTATAGGAAAATTAACCGTTGGGTTTTAGGAACATGTGATGTGGTTACGTTATAGGGAAATTAAGTTTTGAGTTTTAGGAACATATGATGTGGTTACGTTATAGGGAAAATAAGCTTTGAGTTTTAGGAACATATGATGTTTTTACGTTATAGGGAAATTAAGCTTTGAGTTTTAGGAACATATGATGTGGTTAAGCCTACGTTATAGGGAAATTAAGTTTTGAGTTTTAGGAACATATGATGTGGTTACGTTATAGGGAAATTAAGCTTTGAGTTTTAGGAACATATGATGTGGTTACGTTATAGGGAAAATAAGCTTTGAGTTTTAGGAACATATGATGTGGTTACGTTATAGGGAAATTAAGTTTTGATTTTAGGAACATATGATGTGGTTACGTTATAGGGAAATTAAGTTTTGAGTTTTAGGAACATATGATGTGGTTACGTTATAGGGAAATTAAGTTTTGAGTTTTAGGAACATATGATGTTTTTACGTTATAGGGAAATTAAGTTTTGAGTTTTAAGAACATATGATGTGGTTACGTTATAGGGAAATTAAGCTTTGAGTTTTAGGAACATATGATGTGGTTACGTTATAGGGAAATTAAGCCTTGAGTTTTAAGAACATATGATATGGTTACGTTATAGGGAAATTAAGCTTTGAGTTTTAAGAACATATGATATGGTTACGTTATAGGGAAATTAAGCTTTGAGTTTTAAGAACATATGATGTGGTTACGTTATAGGGAAATTAAGTTTTGAGTTTTAGGAACATATGATGTGGTTACGTTATAGGGAAGTTAAGCTTTGAGTTTTAGGAACATATGATGTGGTTACGTTATAGGGAAATTAACTGTTGGGTTTTAGGAACATGCGATGTGATTACGTTATAGGAAAATTAACCGTTGGGTTTTAGGGAATATGTGATGTGGTTACGTTATAGGAAAATTAACCGTTGGGTTTTAGGGAAAATGTGATGTGGTTACGTTATAGGGAAATTAACTGTTGGGTTTTAGAAACATGTGATGTGGTTACGTTATAGGGAAAATAAGCTTTGAGTTTTAAGAACATATGATATGGTTACGTTATAGGGAAATTAAGCCTTGAGTTTTAAGAACATATGATGTTTTTACGTTATAGGGAAATTAAGTTTTGAGTTTTAAGAACATATGATGTGGTTACGTTATAGGGAAATTAAGCCTTGAGTTTTAAGAACATATGATATGGTTACGTTATAGGGAAATTAAGCCTTGAGTTTTAAGAACATATGACATGGTTAAGCTATATGGAGATGACATTCAGCCATTTTAACTCGTGATACAACAGTCATTACTTCCAAACAGGGCAACACTCTTTGCAGACAGAGATGCATTATTTAATTAGCAGGCCTGTTTTAATGGTCACGTAGGGGTGTAGAATGAAGCGATTATTTTTTGGATATTCTGTAGACAGTGCAGCTGTGTCGTCTAAAGTGGAAGCAAAAAAAAAAAAAAAACAGTCTCACATCACAGTCCTGACAAACACCAAGTAGGTCTGCATAGTGAAACCACCCACTTCAGTGTAACAGTCAAGTCAAGACTTGTAACTCAGTGTAACAGTTTGTGTATACGACAGTTTGAACCTGGACATTATACACTGGGCGTACGTCAGCAGGAACCAACAGAAAGTGCATATCTCACAAACTGGCGCTCTCGCTGATCCCCAGCATTTCCACACTTTTGATGAAAATATGTTGCTAAAAGGTTAAGCCATGGAGAATTGAGAAAATCTTGTTCACACATTACATTATAGAGACAGACAGACTGACAGATACACAGACAGACTGACAGACAGACAGACAGACAGACAGACTTACTTCTCACATTTTCTCACAATCAGATAGACAGACAAACAGACGCACACACACAGACACACAGACCCACATTCCCACACACACGCACAAACACACATACACAGACACAGACAGACACACACGCACACACACACACACACCACAGACACACGCAGACACACATACACACACAAGCATACAAGCGCGCACACACACAACACGTACACACACACACACACACGCAGACACACATGCACACACACACAAGCATACAAGCACACACACACACACACTCACACATACACACACACACACACACACACACACACACACACACACACACACACACACACAACACACACACACACACACACACACACAACACACACATGCACGCCCCTTTTTTCAGTCGATATGAAATAATCTCTCACTACTCTCGCCCACAACCTTTTATGGATAAAAATATGTACAGCAAAGAAGGTGTGTGAATAAAACTTTCTGAGGAACTTCTGAAAATATTTGAAATCTCTTTTTCACTTTTGTGACTTTCTATTATTTTCCTCGATACATGTCAAGTTCTGTTTAAACGGAAGTCTCTTTAAGGTCAGTCACCTCGAGAAGTGCAGATTCTCGATTTTCTAAATGGAGATTGTCTACATGGCTTGACCATGTTTTTGCTTGTGTGGTTTGTTTCTTTGTTTTTGTTTTTGTTTTGTTGTTGTTGTTGTTGTGGTTTATGGTTTGTGCAGTGCAAGTTTAATGTACACAAATGTACGAATGACTTTGTAGTACACACAGTCAGAATCAGATAGTTGTCAAATGAAAAATCTCCACCTCATACGCAAAAAACACTTTGCCATAAATATTCTAGGAACCAGAAGAAAAAAACACGAAAAAAGAATCAGAACGCGTCTTTAATACAACCAGACAAGACAGGCGCAAAGTTTCGGCCAACTGGTCTTTGTCAAGTGTGAATGTAAGATCACAAACAAACAAACACCAAATACAAAAATTAGGAGGAAAAGACTGAAACTTCCCTGCTGCTTCGTCCACTATGAGAAAAAGACTTTTCTCACATACACCTATTTTCTAGTTCCTGTTTGCTTGAACACAGGCAGTCACACTTCTTTTGGATTTCGTAATAAACATTCTAGCAAAACATAAATATTTTCAGAAGTTCCTCAGAAAGTTTTATTCACACACCTTCTTCTGAACGTCGAGGGGAAAATCTTCTTCTCTGTTATGGCAGCAAGATTGACAAAATACCTGACTGAAAACAAGTATCTGGATATGTCAGTCCAAAAGGGAGGCATACCAGGAATGCCTGGATGCTTGGAACATGCCACGTTGATTTGGGATGCCATCCAAAAAGCAAGAACAGAGAAGAGAGACATTGACGTAGTTTGGCTTGATCTGGCGAATGCATATGGATCAGTTCCACACGATATGATCCAGCTGGCTCTTGAATTGTATCACATCCCAGAAAACATCCGAACAATGCTGAGGAAGTATTTCCAAGGGTTCTCAATGCGGTTCTCTACCAAAGAATACACCACGGACTGGATAGACCTAGAGGTGGGCATTGCAATGGGCTGTGCAATCTCTCCCATACTGTTCGTGGTGGCAATGGAAGTCATCTTGAAAGCTGCAATGAAGAGTTCAGGTCCAGTGAATCTGGGAGATGGATACCAGATGCCTCCTCTGAAAGCTTTCATGGATGACACAACAGTCTTGTCCACGGATGAGGAAGAGACACACCAAATCTTAAAGCAGCTGGATGAGCTGGTGGCCTCTTCAAGAATGAGGTTCAAACCTAAGAAATCCCGAAGTCTCTCACTGCGAAAAGGAAAAGTGGCAGATTCAGTTAAATTCATGGTAGCCAACCAAGCCATCCCCACTGTCACAGAAGAGCCAGTAAAAAGTCTCGGAAGATGGTATGATGACTCCCTGAAAGACACACAAAGGGGATGTGAAACCAAGCAAACAGCAGAAGAAGGCCTGAAGAAAATAGATAACTGCGGACTGCCAGGCAAATACAAAGTCTGGTGTCTACAGTTCATGCTGATACCAAAACTGCTGTGGCCACTGCTAATCTATGACATTTGCACCAGCACAGTCGAAGCAATGGAAGCCAAAATCAACAAATACACAAGAAAATGGCTCGGTGTCCCACCTGGTCTCACTGATGTTGCATTCTACTGTCGTCAAGCAATGCTGAAGCTACCTCTCAAATCCATAGTGGAGGAATACAAAGTTGGAAAAGCAAGACTGTTGAGCATGCTGGAGGAATCGGAAGACAATATCGTGAGATCAGTTCATCCAAAGCTGAGAACTGGCAGAAAGTGGAAAGTCCAAGAGGCTGTAAACAATGCCAAGAGAAACCTCAGCATCAAAGAAATAATTGGACACACGCAAACCAACAGACAGGGACTGGGAGCAACAAAAATGCAGTGGTGGTCCAAAGCCAAAGGGAAGGAAAAAAAAGACATGATCATACAGGAGTTGAAGGAAGAAGAAGATGTCAAAAGAGTGCAGAAGGCAGTCCAGCAAGGTCAACAGGGGCAATGGACAACATGGGACAGTGCACTCCAAAGAAGTCTCAGCTGGAACGATATGTGGCACATGGCTCCTCTAAGGATAAGCTTCCTCCTCAGATCTGTATATGACCTGCTCCCCTCGAATGCAAACTTAGTGAAATGGGGGAAAGCAGACGACCCAGCATGTCCGCTCTGTCAGAAGAAACAAACAGTGGAACATGTCCTAAGCTCTTGCAAAGTAGCGCTAGCCCAAGGAAGGTATACATGGAGGCACAACCAAGTTCTGAAAGTGATTACAGATGTGGTTAGCGAAAAAACCATGACCCCAAACGCACCAATTGCTATGACAACGTTCTACAAAGCAGGAGGGAAACAGGTCTGGCCCGAAAGTGCTATGACAACCAGCACATTGCCAAAGGGTCTTCTGGATGGAGCAGTCGACTGGGAGTGTACAGCAGACCTCCCAGAGTGGAGAAATTACCCAGATGTCATCAGCAAGACAGGCATGAGACCAGACATCGCTCTCCACTCTGACTCCTCGAAACAAGTGATTCTGATAGAACTCACTGTGCCATACGAAAGCAGAATGGAAGAAGCACATATCTACAAGACCGAAAAATACGCCGGTCTTGCCAGCACCCTGAAGAAAGCAGGTCTGCGGGTCAAAATCTTCGCCATAGAGGTCGGGGCAAGAGGGTTTGTGGGCACCTCCGCTTATGATCTCATGAAACAACTCGCCATTTCTGGGAAGAAGAGGACTAGAGCCCTTAAAGCGATGGCAGAGGCAGCAGAAAGGAGCTCAAGCTGGATCTGGGCAAGGAGGAACCAAAAAAGTGAACTTCATAAGGATTAAATTCCCTACAGATGATGTGTGCCCCGTTAGCACATTGGTAAAACCGCGTACCGCAGTTCTGAAGCGCAGAATCGCCCAGGTTCGATCCCCGGCGTGGAAAAAAAATAGACAACAGCAGAAGGGCATCCAGGAGTCATGACCTGGATGTGGCCCGGCCCCCCGAGAGTGTAAGGAATTCAGGGCCGAAACACTTGTCTAAAGGGGGTTACTTCTCTGAAGACCTTCTGTTGTCTAGCTCTCCCTAGAGTTTCTTTCTACCATCTAACGTCAAACACGATCATCATCAGCATCATCAGCATCATCATCAGGTGCCGTGCTGCATGGCGTTGGCGATCATGGACTTCCATCTGTCTCTATCTCTTGTTGTCCCTAGCATCTCCTCCACCCTCCTCGTCTTCAGCCACTCTGAAAGTCCGTCTAGCATTTTCTCCCTGGGTCTACCTGGTGCTCTCTTTCTCTCCAGCTTTCATAATAATAATATATTTTTTATTTATATTTATATAGCGCAAAATCTTGATAAAATCAAATCTAAGCGCTGAGCGTATACCTGCATACATACCTACATACATATGAGCGTATACATGCATACATACATGTATACATACATGCATACACACTTACATACATAAATCTAAGCTGAGCGTATACATGCATACATACATACATACATACATAAATCTAAGCGTATACATACATACATACATACATACGTACGCACATGCATACATAATAATTACAATATTTATATAGCGCAAAATCTCGACAAAATCAAATCCAAGGCCGAAAAGACACACACGCACGCACGCACGCACGCACACACACGCACACACACACACACACACACACACACACACACACACACACACACACACACACACACACACACACACACACACGCATGGCCACAAATGGGGAGAAAGAATAAAAGCAATAAAAGCAAGAATAAAACCAATGGAAAACCACAGAGAGCACATCATATACAATTATATATTAAAACAAAGTGATTCCCCTCCGAGCGGAGACAGGCTGCAGAGGGGGGTTGAGTGAGGTTAGGATTTTATGCAGAGGAGAAAAGGTGAGTTTTGAGAGCGGACTTGAAGGAGGCAAAAGTAGGTTGCTGACGGACTGAAAGAGGAAGTTTGTTCCAGGAGAGTGGACCAGAAACAGAGAAGGCTCGTGGACCATAGGTATTGAGCTTAGTGCGTGGAAAGCGAAAAGTCAGAGGATCGGAGGCAGAGCGGAGGGTACGTGAGGGAAGATAGATCTCAAGTAGGCTTGACAGGTAATCGGGGGCTGCGTTATTGAGGCTTTTGTAGCACATGGTGTCTAGTTTGTACTGTATGCGCTTTCCCGTTGTGACCAGGTGCTCCAATTCCCCTTCTCTCATAAAATGGCCTATAAATGTTGCCTGTCTTTTCCTAATCTTCCTTACTTGTGTCTGCCTCCATCAAGACTACCTCGTTTGTTTTCTTTGCTGTCCATGGAACTCTCAACATTCTTCTTAGAAACCACATCTCGGCTTGTTCTGGCTTTGCTTGTTGACTGTCCACGCCTCACATCCGTACAACAGTATTGGTTCTATATAACATTTAAGAACTCTCTTCCTGATGTTAATTGATAGGCATTTGTTGGTAAGAATGCTTGTCATCTTCTTGAATGCTGTTTTGGCTTGGCCGATTCTGCCGGCTATTTCTGATGTGCATCTGCCCTCTGATGAAATGATCGTTCCCGGGTAAACCTGTGTCAAGGTTGTGCCATTTGCTGTTGTTTTGCATGAGGGGATTTCATGTTTTTTACTGATCACCATGACTTCAGTCTTCCTGCTGTTTAGTTCCAACCCCTTACCTTTGCTTTCTATTTCTAGTATATTCACAAGGTTTTGTAGGTCCCTTTCATTTTCTGCAATTAGCATGGTGTCAACTGCATATCGAATGTTGTTTATCATTTTCCCTCCAACCTTTAATCCAGGGTCTTCTTCTAGGTTTCTCATGATGTTTTCGCTGTAAAGTGAAAACAGATCTGGTGACAAAACACAACCCTGTCTGACTCCTCTTTTGATGTTTTGGAAAGAGCTTATATTGTTTACTATTCTCATTGCTGCTGTTTGTTCCCAGTACATATTTGTGATTATTCGTAGATCTTTTCCATCAACATTGTGTCTGTCCAGTTGGTTGATCAATTCTTCATGTCTTACCCAATCGAAAGCCAAGGTATAGTCAACAAAGCATAAATACAAATCCTTTATTCATCTCAACTGACCTCTCTATGATAGTTCATAGGATGTATATGGCATTAATATACACACTATAATTCACACTATTCTTCTGCTATTTCTCTTATGATTCTATTCCTTGTCCTCATCATGATTATTCTTAACAGGATTTTTGTTACAAAACTCATCAAACTGATTGTGCGATGGAGTTTGCATTCTATAGCCCCTGTCTTCTTTGGAAGTGCAATGAAATTTGATTTTGACATATCTTTGGGGATTTTTCCAGTGTCGTAAATTTCATTTAGGAGGACTGTTATTTTTTCTATGCCAAATTCCTCCAGGGCTTCAATCATCTCTGTAGTAATGTTGTCTGGTCCTGGGGCTTTTCCTGGTTTCATCTTTTTCAGTGCTGCTCTGACTTCATCTTTCATTATGGGTGGTTCTTCAAAGTTCTTTTTATAATGTGTTCTAAAAAAGAATAAATAAATAAACACATAAAAAACACGATCATAGTCATATTCATATTCATATGCATATTCATATTCATATTCATATGCATATTCATATTCATATGCATATTCATTTCATATTCATGGTCTTATACATATTCATATTCAGATAGAAAATAAGATACACAGATATGCATGTCATTTTCATGTAATCAAGATTATTCCAGTGGTAGGCTGATACAATACTAGCATAAAATATAGACTAGATAAAACATAGGCTAGGTAGGACCTCAGGACTTGGCCAGCTCATGGGTTTATGTAGCAGGCTTAAGGCATGTGCTATAATCACTCATACACATGGCACCTGTGACGTTAGTGCATATGGAATTCGTTCCGAGCGCGGAGACGTCTTCTTGAGAAACTGAAACTGAAACTGAAACTGAAACTGAAACTGGGGAGTAGAAAACCTCAAATCTGATGTCAAGGGTCCTGCAGGGAAAAGTTGAGCCGAGGACAAAAAAGGGACGACAACATACCTCCTCCTTCAACAACATCGCTGAAAAGTCTGTGGTCTGGAGATCCAGGAGGCCTGCCTACAGATGTCTTTAATCGTGTGACCTGGAGAAAACTTGTGAGTCGAGCGTGGTTCCTACCGCCGAATTCGGCGAGGGAGAGAGATGAGAGATGAGATCCAAGCTTCTAGATCTTGAGTAGTGAGCTACACTTAGTCTTTTGGATCAGATGATAAACTGGGACCAGTCATCGTGGTGTAGTGGTTAACGCAACGGACTACGGATTGGAATGTTGTGGGTTCGAATCCCCTATCAGTCCTTTCAAAATATATCATTGTGGGATTTTTCGGCTCTGACCGATTCCTTCCCAGAGTTGGGCGTGCTTGGGCTCATTGAGAAGACTGGGACCACACAGTTGAGTCTCATTTACTTCACGGATGCGTCACTGAGGGTGTTGGTCAAATCTTCTGACCAGTACCGCAGGTGTCTGTATCTCATGGGCTAGGTTTACGCCTGGATGTATTGTGATAGTAAGTGTAGATACAGCCCTGTCACGCAGTCTCAATCCTAGATGGAACCCCATAGCATCTCCATTATCATTCTCATCGACATCATCATCATCGCATTGTAAAAAATATTTCAGCCTCTGTGGCCATTAAGGTGGCGTAGAAAATGAGTGAAAAAAAAGATGAGCACAAAGGTAACCTCCCTAAGTGCGATGATCCTAAAAACAAGATGATAAACTGGGGTCCCCTTGCCCAACACGCATTTTGTGACATGTAAAAAAAAGTCCATTTCTAATCCTTTACTCTCTCTGGATGAAGCAGCAGAGAAGACAGTCTTTTACTCCTAATTTTTTTTTTTTTTGTATTTGGTATTTGTTCGTTTGTGATCTTACGTCTATGCTTGACAAAGGCCAGTTGGCCGAAACTTTGCGCCTGTCCTGTCTGGGTATATTAAATACGCGTTCTGATTCTATTTTCGTATTTTTCTAGTTCCTGCTTGCTTGAACTCGAGTGGTCGTACTCATTTTGTACTCCATAGTAAAAAAAATGTTGTTCCTGAAAAAATTCTGTAGAAAGATAAACTAAAACAAAGACAAAGGGGGTGGGGGTGGGGGTAGACAGAAATGGGCAGAAATGCACTGTGGACGCATACCCTCAACGGGTACAGTAGCCAGTCTTTTTTACACGTAAGATCTGTTATAAAAAAAAAGTAAGAGGACAAAGTAAATGAATACATGAATACCTAAATAACCAAACAAATAAATAGATGAATGAATACCTTCTGGCTTTCCTTTCAATTCGTCTGTGGAGTTGTTTGTGTCTGTATGTCTCTTCATTGTCAGACGCCAAGTTACAGAGATTATACTGAAAAGAAAGAAGAATATAAAATTTAAACATATAATACATTTGTCAGACGCTACGTTACAGAAATTACATTGAAAAGAAAGAAGAATATAAAGATTGAATATATAATGCAATTGTCAGACGCTATGTCAAAGACTATACTGAAAAAAAAAGAAGATAAAGATTGAATACATAACACAATCGTCAGATGCTAAGTCACAAAGATTATGCTGAAAAAAAAGAAGAATGTGACAATTAAACATATAATACATTTGTCAGACGCTAAGTTACAGAGATTATACTGAAAAGAAAGAAGAATGTAAAAAACATAATACATTTGTCAGACGCTAAGTTGCAGAGATTACACTGAAAAGAATGAAGGATATAAAGATTAGAGTGTATAATACAATTGTCAGACGCTAAATCAAAGACTATACTGGAAAAAAAAGAAAAAGATAAAGATTAAATACATAACACAATCGTCAGATGCTAAATTACAAAGATTATACTGGAAAGAAAGAAGAATGTGAAAATTAAACATATGTAATTCAATTGTCAGACGCTAAGTTACAAAGATTATACTAAAACAAAAAGAATATAAAGAGTAAGCACATAATACAATTGTCAGACACCAAGTATAAATACAATTATCAGACGCCAAGTTACATAGATTATACTAAAAAGAAAGAGGAATACAAAGATTTAATATAAAATACAATCAGTACACAATGAAAGTAATCCAATAATTCTTCCAGTTATACATAGTCAGTCTTAATCAATCACTTGCTCAAATGTATCATAAAGAAAAAGCCTTCATGGAAATATAGCTTACGTACGTACGTTTTGGATCATTGTCTTCAGTTCATTATAGAAGTGGTAACTACTGTGATTCCGTCAGTTTCATGCTATTCAACCAGATGTTTTCAGTGTACAAGAGACATCTAGTTTAACCCCCATGAAAAATCTTTTCCGTGGTACCAAGGACGGCAGGACCCCTATCTGTGCAGTGTCAGTGAAAGAATGTGTGTGTGTGTGTGTGTGTGTGTGTGTGTGTGTGTGGTATGTGTGTGTGTGTGTGTTGTGTGTGTGTGTGTGTGTGTGTGTGTGTGTGTGTGTGTGTGTGTGTGTGTGTTGTGTGTGTGTGTTAGGATCATTGCACTCAGGGAGGTTACCCTTGTGCTCACCTTCTTTTTTTTCGTTCCATTTTCTACACCAATTTAATGGCCACAGAAGCTGGCACAGTTTTTATTATGCGATGATGATGATGAGGAGGAGGATGATAATCATGATGCTATTGAATTTCCATCTAGGATTGAGACTGCGTGACAGGGCTGTACTCCACGCTATCACAATAATATATCCTGGCGTCAACCAGGCCTGAGAGATACAGATACCTGCTGCGGTGCTGGTCAGAAGATTTGAGCAACTTCCTCATAGACGCATCCGTGAAATGGATAAGACTCGAACGTGTGGTCCCAGTCTTCCCACTGAGCCCATAGCACGCCCAACTCTGGTGGTTAGGAGCTGGTCAGGACCGAAAAATCCCACAATGATTTTTGAAGGGACTGATGACCATTCGAACTCACAACCTTCCAGTAGGTAGTCCGTTGTGCTAATCACTACACCAACGGCGACTGGTACCAGTGAAAGAATGTTTCCAGGATTGGTCTTCTGTACAAATGAAGATTCACACCAGGTGGCTGAAGACCATTGTTCCTACTTTTCCCTTGGAATGGTAGGAGAATCATCCAGCAACAGGAACAAGCACTGCTACTTACAATCATCCACATCATTTACATATTCCCGCTTCCATGACAACCACTAATGTTATTTACATATTCCCGCTTCCGTTACAATCACTTAGATCGTTTACATTCCCGCTTCCGTTACAATCAATTAGATCATTTACATATTCCCGCTTCCGTTACAATCACTTAGATAGTTTACGTGAGGTATTGTGTGACATAGTGAAGTAATGATAAAACACCAGTCGCCTTGGTGTAGTGGTTAGCGCAACGGACTACCTACTGGAAGGTTGTGGGTTCGAATCCCCATCAGTCCCTTCAAAAATCATTGTGGAATTTTTCGGCTGTACGCGGCTCCTACCCAGAGCTGGGCGTGCTATGGTCTCGTTGGGAAGACTGGGACCACACTGTCGAGTCTCAACCACTTCACGGATGCAACATTGAGGGTGTTGCTCAAATATTTTGACCAGCACCGCAGGTCTCTGTTATCTCTCGGGCCTGGTTGACGCCAGGATATATGATGATAGTAAGCGTGGAGTACAGCCCTGTCGTGAAGTCTCAATCTTAGATAGAACACCGTAGCATCATGATTATCATCCTCATCGACATCATCATCGTGCTGTAAAATCTGTTCCAGCTTCTGTGGCCGTTAAGGTGGCGTGGTCCCCCGTTGGGTTGCCGGGGGCTTTTTCAGTATAAATAGTATCCCCACCTTCTGGAAATTCTGTGCTAGAAATTTCCTCTTTTCTGTCACTCTCTTTGTTTCTGCCTCGCTTTCTGTCATTTCTACTTATTTTCTGCCTTAATGGTCCATTCACCTGTACTTTTTCGATAAAATCTTACCTACTTTTTCTTCGAATTGATAATTGGGTACATGTATTAAGTGCATTTTTGGCTCTAAGGAGGTGAGATATGCGGAAAATTTTTTAGGTAATTTATGCCTGTTTTTGTATATGTTTTTGTGTCCTTATGTATGCTTATATTTGTATTCAGGTGTGTTTTTTAAATCTCCCCTGTGCGATAAATTGGACGGAATGGTCCTACGCCAGGGGCATGTTCTTAGATTATGTGCGCGAATGCATTGATATGTGTACTTAGGTTTCTTTTCTTTTTTTTTCCTGTTGAAGTTTTGAGTGTTTTGAAGCGGTTATAGCCCTGATATGGCTCTGCGCAGTCGGCTGGGCTTTAAACAACAATAAAAGAAAGAAAAGGTGGCGTGGAAAATGGGACGGGGAAAAAGTGAGCACAAAGAGAACTTCCCTGAGTACCATGATCTTAAGAAAAGTAATAATGAAAACTGTGGTGAAAATGCCTGGTATTTGTTTCTGTATCACACCCTGGAGGGAAGTAGAACACCAGGTAGACCCAGGGGAAAATATTGTACGGACTTGCAGAGTGGCTGAAGACAGACAGGGTGGAAGATGTGCTTGCGGCAACAAGGGATGGAAACAGATGGAAGGCCATGATCGCCAACGCCATGTGGCAAGGCACCTGATGATGATGATGATGATGACACCCTACGGATACCTTGGCAGTGGCAAAGTATATAAACATTGACCGTGGCACAAGTAGAAAGGGTTCAAAGTGAAAATCTTTCTGAAAGTCTTCCGAATCGTTTTAACCCGGTACCAAACTACTACTCATTGATCTTTGTCAAAAGGCGGATGGACTCAAGATCTGATACCTCGAGTTCAGTCCCGGCCCGCAACAACATTAAACACTGGCCTGTTTGCTGCCCATCTTAATGACAGCATCCCAAAAGGTTCCAAAGGGAATGAAAACTGAATTGTATAATAATAAACTGGTTTTAATCACACGCTGGACAAAATAAAGGACATAAACTTAAACGTTTTCTTCAATCAGATTTGTCCATAGCATATTTACCTTGTGTGTCAATGGTAGATGTGATGTGTCTAGTGTGTCAGCTAGTGACTGCGTGCTTGTCACCTCTCACTTTCAGCTGCACCGCTGGCTAGCACTGCTGCTTGCAGCTATGCGAAAAGAAGAGCAGAATGCGAAAGACTCTTCCTGTCAGTACATAGCCTCTCCATCAGCAAGCCCTACGTTATGCCTCCTCGTGGCGACATGCGGTAACTGAGCGCCTCACGGACTCAGGCTAAATCTCGAGGGACTCGGAGGAGGTCTGGCCCCAGATGTGCGGCACGCAGGCCTACCGGCGTGTGGATATACCCTCGTGCCCACGAACCAGACCCCCAGCTATGGGTAAATAGCTCCACTGCCTTATGGACATCTCGGGAGAGAATAAGGCTAGCGGAGAGACCGCAAAAAAAGAAAAAAAAGAAAAAAAAAAACCCGATGAAAGGCAACGGGAAACCACCATCGTAGTCTCCCAAGAACATTATGGACGGAGAAAGGACAGATGGAAGTCATAATCGCCAACGCCATGCGGCAAGGCACCTGATGATGATGATATTTACCTTCGAAACACTAAACTGTCACCATCAGAATGATGGAAATATTCTGATAGTGACAGTTTAGTGTTTCAAAGATCTTCCCTCCTCCCTACCCCTTTTGTGCTTCTCAATTCAAGACTTTACCAGCGCATAGGGTTTTGCGCAGACTCAGGGAGTTTGTCAGATAACTGCTGGCAGATTTGGGTGGAGCGCATATGGAAATTTCCGTGTGCGATGAATCCCTGTTGAACAAATTCCAAACTCCAAACTACATCGTTTGTAGTTTTAATACATGCACTGCAATACACCCGGCGTTTTTTGTTTTTTTTTCGGCCAATCTTTAGTGAGTGCCATGATGGATTGGATTGGTGGATGTTTGAGATGCTCATAAGATACCCAGTGTTGAATAAGATGCTTCTTATCAACAGAACGCAACGTTGTTATATTGATTAATGTTTAACACCACATCTCATGTGATCACACATTCTCTGCAATTGTCCTTGGATGGTAATGAACCATCAAAATGATGATGGTGGATGTTCGAAGAAAGAAGAAGAAAAGACTATCTTTTACGAATTTGCACCGCTGACATATTTTACACAGCTTGTAAATCAGAGTAAAGGACTCCGTTATGTGGAAAATAAACTAACACGACCTATGAGATGTATCATCAACGTTTAATAAAAGTAAACAGAAAGGGGAATTAGAGCACCTGGTCACAACAGGAAAGCTGGAGGGAAAGAGAACACCAGGTAGAACCAGGGAGAAAAGATTGGACGGACTTGCAGGGTGGCTGAGGACGGAGAGGGTTTGGAAGATGTGCTTGCAGCGATAACGGATAGATTCATATGGAGGGTCATGATCGCCAACGTCATCCGGCAGGGCAGATGATGATGATGATGAAATAGACAATTATGAATCCATAGACTGAATCATTAGATTACATTCCATGAGTCATCTGCATGCAAAGTGATACAAACCATAAGTCGAGCACACTGTCTTCTGAAACTACACATTTAAACAACAACAACAAAATGAACAGACTCACCAAGTGAAATGAATATTCAAAAAACAGCTATATCTCATAGAAGGAAAAACACAGATTGTACACTGCTTGCAGAATGTTCATTTGCATTCACAATAAATACACTCTACACTCAAACGACTCTCCGCTTTAAGCTAGTGCCTCACACACAAACATATATTTGTTGTACTCTACATGGTTAGATTAAGATTTTGCAGCAAGTACCTGAGCAAAAGCTCAGCACATTTGTGCGCCCTACATAGTTAATCTGAAACATGCAGCAGATAGTTGAGCAAATGCTGTGATAAGGTGCTTCGCTTTATCATGATGTTACGATATCAAAAAACAGCAACCTGAAATATCATCGCATCATATTACGATATCAAAAAACAGCAACCTGAAATATCATCGCATCATATTATGATATCAAAAAACAGCAACCTGAAATATCATCGCATGATATGATATCAAAAAACAGCAACCTGAAATACTATCACATGATATTACGATGAAAACTTAATTGTTCAATTGAAACCCGTTTCCAGAATATGCACATAATTAAGGATACCAAACAGAAATGTTTTCTTTTTATCAGAATTGTCGACAGAGTATTTGCAAGAAAAAAATTATTTAAAAGAAATTAAAACTGTCAACGATGATCATACAATTTCTCTAGAGAACATAACGGTAATATTGAAATTTGTTATGGAGGTGTTATCATACAATACACTTTCAGAACAGTTTGAAGGTTGATGAATGAAATATATCCCCTGTATCTATACATAACCTAACGAAAGTAAAAGTATTCTCGAAATTGGAGCACTTTGGTGGTCAAGACGAGCACAGATCTTGACGTCGTAATGCTGTTGTCAAAACGTATGATTTTGGGGGTGTATAATACTTTGTCAAAAACTTTGTTTCAAAAGCGAACTGAAATGTAAGCAAAACAAATCAAATAATGTGATGTTACATAAAACGGTTGTAGTTCTATCAAATTTCAGTCAGATCGGTTGTTTTAGTCTGTTGTGTACCCATAACTCCATTGTATTTTGATCACTTTTGACCATTCTTTGTGTGTACTGTGGCATTTGTTTGTAGCAACAACAAATGTGTGGTTCGCCATCGTGTTGCTTCTCTGTGTATTGAAGTTTCGTCCACACATTCATCAGTTCTGTAAAACCAAAATAGTGGGTGTCAAATTCAAAGAAAAAAAGAAAGTAACAAGAACAAAACAAACAAACAAACATGAAAAACAACCACGGGAGCTATCGGAAAATCATTGATAAACCTAACCACTTAACATTTCCTGTCAACCTGTTGATACTGTCGTTTGAATAAAATGATACAGCATTGGATTTCTGATTCTGAGGTTTAAAAAAGATCTCTTCCTTTGACCGAACTAAACAAGCCACTTTTCTTTTTCAGGAATAAAATTCTAGTTAAACTTGTCTATAAAATTATATGTTGATGCTTGGCATTACGGTCGTAGACTGTGGTATCTCATAATATGACAAAAAGGTACATCCTGATTTTCTTTGAAGAATAATTAGGTGATAACGCTTTATTGTGATCAGCATTAGTGCGTAATTTTCATTAAAGTTATATATCTAATAGAACATATACTTCATTAGCATTTCAAAACATGGAAAGCAGAAAAGTTTCAACAGATTCGTTTAGAAAAAATGTATGTCCAAATAGATTGTAATTTTTTTTCAAAGAAAATCCGCGGGAAAAAAGTACGAGACTCATAAGAGCTTTCTCTTTTCTTTTTCAAAATTTTGTTTTCAATTTTCTTCCAGGTGCACAATATTCTTGGGGATATAACAACATATGCTTTTGTTGATCAACAGAAATGATACAAAATCTGCAAAAGAAAGAATGAAGAAACGTTAAAATAGGAAACTTTGTAGAATAAGAACAACTAATCTCCCTGAAATTTTACATGACTATGTTAATGATGGCATTACATTGTTTAATTTTATGCTCGTATTTCAGCTTTTGTTTGAAAACAAAACTGTTTGATAAAGTAGTATACACGTTTAGTACTTGTACATTTTAGTAAACAATATTATGAACTGAAGAACTTGCGCCCCTCTATAGTTCAAAGCCTGCTTAAAAATATGACAACAGTTTTATCAGGCTTCATACCCCAAAAGGGCCATATTTTATTCATTAGTCACTGAAAATGTTAACAAAAATGTATTGTGTTATGACACTTACATAAAAAATGTCCATAGATCTTTATGTTTACTACAGAAGCTATGGAATCATCGTTGACAAATTCTGTATCATAAAATCAGTATATCTGTTGCAAATATGCTATGGACAAATCTGATTGAAGAAAACGTTTAAGTTTGATGTTCCTAATTTTGTTCAGTTTGTGCTGAACCCGTTTACCTTTCTACCATTAAGTTTTCATTCCATTTTGATCTTCTTGGGATGCTGTCATTTGATATCATTCTATCGTACGTTGAGTACAGCATTATAGCTTTTGCTCAGCTATCTGCTGCTGATGTAAGTTTAGCCATGTAGGACAGAGATGTATGTTTGTGTCTGAAGCACGTGCTGAAGGTGCGTGTCATTAGAGTGTGGAGCACATTCATTGTATGAGTGGCTGAATATTCAGCAACCGGTGGGTAATTTACTGTATTAAGCCTTCTATGGGATCATCATCATGTGCCCTGCCGCATGGCGTTGGCGATCATGGCCCTCCATATGCATCTATCCCCTGTCGCTGCAAGTACATCTTCTTTCACCCTCTCTGTCCTCAACCACCCTGCAAGTCCGTCCAATATTTTCTCGCTGGGTCTACCTGGTGTTCTCTTTCCCTCCAGCTTTCCTGTTGTGACCAAGTGCTCTAATTCCCCTTTCTTCATAAAATGGCCTATAAATGTTGCTTGTCTTTTCCTAATCTTCTGTAGCAATGATCTTCTTGTGTCTACCTCCTTTTCTTTTTTTTTTTTTTTGATATTCCTTTTCCTTATTAAGTCTTTCCATTTTTTATGCATACACGTGCTGTTTCAGCAGACCATTCATTTGATTTTTGTGTGTGCAGCTTTGCATGCAAATGAATCAAGGAATGGAACTTAATGACCCCAAAAGTTTATTTTCCATATTTAAGTGTCTAGGTACTTTAGATAAACTTTAAACCACCCAGTAAGCAGCAGTTCGTTTGTTTTTCTTGGATACTGTTTATGTTGATTAATCAGTTGCGTGAAATGTGTCAAACATAGAGATCAGACAGCGGTGCAAATACGTGAAAGATGACTAATATCATCCACTGACAATTGTAAATTATCTGTATTCCATCATATATTTGGGGTACTGTACAGAGACTAGCCCCAAAGAGGCAGAAGTGGAGAATCGTCGTCGCTGTCATACATGCTGTTGGTACACTACGCAGTAAGCAAGCAAGTAAGTAAGCAAGCAGACAAGCAAACAAGTTAAGTGACTAAGTCAGTCAGTCAGTAAGCAAGCAAGCAAGTAAGCAAATAAGTATATAACTGAGTCCTATTGACAGTGGTTGAGTTACCAAACATGTCCTTGATAATCGTCATACAGCAGGAGATTCGCCAGGCTGCCTTGGCATAAAAGATATTGGAGAGAGAGGTTTGTTATTTCCCATGTCCATCCTTTGAAGCCTAATAAGCCTTCTTGCCAATCCCAAGTCTTGGTAAAAACATGTATGAGAGACAGCCCCAGAGAGAGAGAGAGAGTGAGTGAAAGAAAATCGTGGATAACAGCGGCCCGACGAAAGAGAAGAGAAAAAGAGAGAATATGTCGGACCAGTGTGTGTATATGTGTGTGTGTGTGTGTGTGTGTTGTGTGTGTGTTTTGGTGTGTGTGTGTGTGTGTGTGTGGTGTGTGTGTGTGTGTGTGTGTAGTATGTGTTGTGTGTGTGTGTCTGTCTGTGTATGTGTTAGTGTATGTGTGTCTGTGTGTGTGTGTGAATGTGGGTGTGTGTTTTGTCTGAGAGAGAGAACAGAGAGAGAGAGAGAGACAGACAGACAGACAGACAGACTGACAACTTGGTCAAGTGTCGTTCGCCGAACAGGCTTGAGTGTACTCTAGCTTAGTATCTTGTGTGTGTGTGTGTGTGTGTCTGTGTGTGCGTGCGTGCGTGCGTGTGTGTGTGTGGGTGTGTGTGTGTGTGGTGTGTGTGTGTGTGTGTGTGTGTGTGATAGATACCGAGAGAGAGACAGAGAGAGACAGAGAAAGACAGACAGGGACAGAGAGGGACAGAGAAAGAGAGACAGACAGAGAGACAGAGACAGAGAGAAGATGACAACTTGGGTCAGGGGTCACACGTCCTACCTCCACTCTCCCCCTGTTTTCCCTCTCCCAGTTGGCGTGTGCTTCGTGCCAGAAGTTGTGGTCGTTTTTGGGGGTTGATTGCCTCATCATCATCATCATCATGTCCAGCTTGCTCGGCTATCCATGACACGTTTCTTCCATCCTTCTCTGTCAGACATTGCAGTAGGTAGTTCATCATACTGACAGCCCGTATCATCGATCAGTTTGTCGATGAAGGTCTTCTTTGGATGTCCTGGTCTTTGTTTGCCGTAGCTGGGTCTCCATAGTAGAACATCCCCCACCAGTTCTTCTTTGCTACGCCAGCAGTGTCCCGTGAAGCGCAGTCTTTGTTGACGTATTGATTTACTGATTGGTGGGATCTTACCATATAACTCTTTGTTGGTTGGATGTTCTCTCCAGGATTTGTTCAGGGCTGCACGCAGCATTCGTGTGTATGCTCCATCAATCTTCCTCTCCAATGTGATTGCTTTGGTGAATGATAAGAGTGCGCACTTTGGTTTGATTCTTGAATCAAGAATTGGCACCTTGTAAATGTCATAATGATGATGATGATAACTACGACGACAATGATGATGATTGTAGTAGTAGTAGTAGATGTAGTAGAAGTAGTAGTAGTCGTAATAGTTATATCATTATTGTCATTATTGTTTTATCATTATTGTTTATCTTGTTGTTATTATTATTACTGTCATTTTTGTTATTAAATCATGTGTCTCTATTCTCTTTCTCAGTACTTTTTATTGCACTAGTCAAAATCTTGGTACTCTTGATACTCCAGTTTTTGTCTTATTTTAATGTATTTATTTTATTGTATTTTATTTTATTGTTTATTTCCCTTTATTTTATTTTATTTTCATTTCATTTCATTTTATTTTATTTTGATTTATTTTATTTATTTTATTTTATTTTATTTTATTTTGTTTTGTTTCATTTATTTTGTTTTATTCATTTTATCTATTTTATTTGATTTTAATTTTATTTATTTTATTTATTTTATTTTATTTTGTTTATTTTATTTTATTTTATTTATTTATTTTATTTCATTTTATTTCATTTTACTTTATTTCAGTTCTGTTCATTTTATTTCATTTATTTCATTTAATTTTATTTTATGTCATTTCAGATTAGTTCAGTTTAGTTTAGTTTATTTTAGTTCATAGTTTAGTTTATAGTTTAGTTTAGTTTAGTTTAGTTTAGTTTAGTTTAGTTTAGTTTAGTTTAGTTTAGTTTCGACCGACCATGTATGAGCGTTGTGCGGAAGCAAAAAAAAAGCATTAATTTGCTTATACCACTACCCTTGCAAATAACAACACATTCCTGTTCTTATTTTTCTCCCTTTTTGTGTTATGTACACTCCAACGGGTCATGATACTGACAGTTATAGTGTCCATATCTACCATTGCAGAAAAAGGTGTTGATCATGGTGATAGGCACAACAGAGGTGTTGTTTCACGATAGTAGCATTGGCAGGTTGTCTGTTTGATCGGTTATGGTTGTATGATCGATTGGTTGGGTGGATGGGTAGGTTTCGTAGCTGGTTAGAGGTAAACAGGCTTATTTTTCCCATTTTGTCGAACAGATGCCTATATTTTCTCTTCTGCATTATCTAATACTGGTATCCTTTACATTCCAAACACAACTCTTCGCTAGTGCGTCATAGTTCTCATTTCCGCTCTGACATCATATTTACTCAAAAACATATTATGATGTCATTTTAGTCAGTTTGTTCCTTTTCTCACATTGAACACAGCAGCAGGGAAGTTTCAGTCTTTTTCTCAAATTTTTTGTATCTGGTGTTTGTAATCTTACGCTTGACAGAGGCCAGTTGGCCGAAAATTTGCGCCTGTCTTGTCTTGTTGTATTAAATACGCGTTCGTATTCTTCTTTCGTGATTTTTCTGGTTCCTGTTTGCTTGAACGCGGGCAGTCACACTTGTTTTGGATTTTGTTTAACGTTCATTTTTGACAAGGCACGAAAGACTAATACGATAACATTATGACAGTTGAAACATTCACATACATGCATCATATCTAGGGGTTGGTCGGCTTGCTGGAAGATTGGTTGGTTGTTGTTTTATTGGCTGGTTGACTGACTGACTGTTTGTTGTTGATATAGTTGCTTGCTTGCTTGTTTGTGTGGCTTAATGACTGATTAATTAGTGAACTGGTGTGAAGGTGCGCCGTCACTATGCATCGTATGGTGTATCGTAACGTATTGTCATACATATACACACTAACACACACATACACACACACACACACACACACACACACACACACACACACACACCACACACACACACACACACACACACAAACAACAAACAAACAAACAAACTAAACACATGCAGAGACTAGAATGTTTCATTATAGACTGGGTATATACATTAATCATCTTATAACCCCTTGTTTAAACGTTAAATTATGTGGGAACTATTTCCTGTAGATATGTAGTACTGTTTAGTACA
>JAPXFY010000026.1:48155275-48157775 GCA_030674185.1 Monoplex corrugatus
CCACTGAAGTGATAATACGAGGGTGAGTCGAAAAGTAATGCCTTTTTCTTTAGTACAGGAACAATTACCAACACAGGAACATGTATCATACATCAAAATAATGCTGGTCTTCTGGGGATCACATCCCTACTTCTCAACATAGTCACCGTTTCTCTCAATAGCAATGTTCTACCTTCGCATGAGGGCATGTATCCCTGCCTCGTAAAATTCTGTTGACTGTGCTTGGAGCCACGTCTTCACTGCAGTTTTCACTTCCTCGTCACTGGCATAATGTTTTTTCCTCTCAAACCCTCTTTCATGAGGCCGAAGAGATGATAGTCTGAAGGCGCTAAGTCTGGTGAGTATGGAGGATGCTGTAAAGTTGTCCACCCGAATGAGGTTATTGTCTCCCTTGTCCTGATGCTTGTGTGTGGTCGAGCATTGTCATGCAGGAGGACATTATCGATTTGCAAGCTGGGTCTCACTCATCGGATTCTTGCTCTGAGCCTCGTCAGGTCTTAATGTATGCCTCAGAGTTTACTGTTTCTCCTCTTGGCAAGAAATCAACCAGAATGACATCTGAGCATCCCAAAAGACAGTCGCCATGATTTTTCCAGCTAACTTTTCCGTCTTGAACTTTTTCGGTTTTGGTGACGTAGGGTGACGCCATTCCATTGACTGTCTCTTTGATCCCGGTTCATAATGGTGAATCCATGTTTCATCACCGGTAACGAGCCTTCCAAAGAAGGTGTTGTCTCTTTGACTTTGTTCAAGAAGTTCAGTGCAGGCGTTGACCCTGTCAGTCTTGCGTTCGGTAGTCAGCTCTCTCGGTACCCAACAGGCACACTTTTTTGAAAACCCAAGTGATTCAACGATGTTATAAGCACTTCCATGGCTCACTTCAAGAGTTATGCGCCTATCTTCTCTGATCAGAGCATCTGCTTTTGCCTTATTGGCAGGATTCACAGAAGTGGACGGACGGCCAGAACAGGGTTTATCGGCTACGCTCGCAGTTCCCACCTTTTCATCATTCAGACGACAGACCTACCTGCGAACATTGCTATAATCTAAAGTATTCTCCTTATACGCAATCTGTAATCGTCTGTGAATGTTAACGGGGGTTTCCCCCTCAGAACAAGGAATTCAATCACTGCCCTTTGTTTTTGACGCAGCTCTAAGGGACAGCCATTTTGAATTTTCCTCACGAGTCTATGAACTGAAAACATAGCAAACAAAATATTTCAGGCCGTAACAGTTATAATCATTTGTAACTGAGCAACATTTCAGGTAATTTTATCAAAAGCTTCATCTGATACAAATAAAAAGGTATTACGTTTTGACTCACCCTCGAATGACCCTACGTCAAACTATTTCTGCATGATTTATATCACCGTCTTTTCACACTATCGTAAAATTTCAGCCTCACTTTCGCAAATCCTGAGAAAACAAGCGAAACACAGTCACTCCTCCGGTGCTGTTCTAGTCAGTTTTCCGGCATTTTTTTTTTCTTTCGCAGTCTCTTCTGATTTCTTTAAGTTTTGGCCTTAAGTTGTGTCTGAATCAAAGTGGCTGCCAGAGTTCAAGCAAATGTGACCCGTTTTCATGAAATGAGTCCTAACTCGCAGGCAGCGAAAAGCGTAGAGGCCCGGAAAAAGTGTGATGGGTCAATTTTGTAAATTTTTACTTTTCGTCAAAAATGGAATATTTAACCTATAAATTACATGTACATGCACTCAGCGCTTTATAATTCAATCGGAAAATGTATTTAAAATGCGTTTTAACCAGATAACGGCATGCTTTTTGTGTCAGAAAAAGGGATATATAAACTTAAATAACAGGGCAATTACATTCGATTTTCACACCAATTTTTGTGTGCTATTGTGGCATGATGTGTTCTACCATGGTACAAAATTTGGTAAAGATTCGTGAAATAGAAATACCTGTTGCTAAGGTAAAACTTCACTGAAGTGGTGAAAGTTTTAAAATTTGATTTTCTCAAAATGGCTGTTTGCTATGTTACACACTTCAAACACCCATAACTTCCTCATTTATAGGAGTAGAATAATAAATTTCATATGAAAAGAAAGTTAATAATCTGGACATTTTGAAAATCATAATATCCTAAAATCTGTTATTTTCACCTTAGGACTCATTTTGTTTTAAACGGGTCACAAATACGAACCTGGCATACACACACAAAAAAGAAGCAATCCGATCGCGTATATAACATAATACAACAAGACTGGCGCAATTTTTCTTTGTTAAGCGTATACAGAAGACAAAGAAGACTAAATGCACAACTCGCACGTACACACCACACCACACCACACACACACACACACACACACACCACTCACCCACCCACCCACCCACACACACACATACACGCAAACACACACACACACACACACACACACACACACACCACACACACACACACACACACACACACACACACACACACACACACACACACACACACACACAGAAGAGAGACGAAGACAACACGAAGACAAAATCC
>JAPXFY010000026.1:48162775-48202775 GCA_030674185.1 Monoplex corrugatus
TGATGGCGCTGGAGTTTGTTCAAGATGGAATCATCTCACCCAGACAAACACAAAAACACAGAATCAGAACGTGTATTCAATACATCCGGATAAGACAGGTACAACCTTTCGGCCAACTGGCCTTTGTCAAGCGAATGTAAGATCACAAACAAACACCAAATACAAAAAAATAGGGGGAAAAGACTGAAACTTCCCTGCTGCTTCGTCCAGTGGGAGAAGAGGATCATTTTGTCCTCCATTTAGTCCACAGGGAAGTTTCAGTATTTTTCTCCTAATTTTCGTATTGGTGTTTGTTTGTTTGTGATCTTACATTTGCTTGACAAAGGCCAGTTGGACGAAACTTTGCGCCTGTCTTGTCTGGTTGTATTAAATATGTATTCTGATTCTATTTTCGTGTTGTTGTTTTTTACTGGTTCCTGTTTGCTTGAAAATGGGTTGTCACTCTAGTTTTGGATCTCACCCAGACAAGTCCATATGAGTTCTACCTATACCTGCAAGCAGTTACCTGGCAGATTCCTTAAGCCCGCGCAAAACCATATGTGCTGGCAAGGTATTGAAATAGGCAGGGGAACGAGATTCTGAATCACTAACCTGCCACCATCAGAATGACTGGAGCATCAAGATGGGCAGCCAACGAGCCAATTTTTTTATGTTTCGGGAGGAATTGAACTCGACACATGAGATACTGATGTAGGGTTGTGAGACGTGGACAGTCAACACGCAAAGTCAGAACAAGATTGAAGCAACTGAAATATGGTTTCTAAGAAGAATGTTGACAGTTCCATGGACAGCAAAGAAGGCAAACGAGGAAGTCTTGAAGGAGGCAGACACAAAATCATTAATAAAGAAGATAAGGAAAAGACAAGCAAAATTTGTAGGACATTTCATGAGGAAAGGGGGACTAGAGCACCTGGTCACAACAGGAAAGGTGGAGGAAAAGAGAACACCAGGTAGACCCATGGAGAAAAAAACTGGACGGACTTGCAGGATGGCTGAGGACAGAGATGGATTAAGATATATTTGCAGCGACAAGGGATATATTCGTATGGAGGGCCATGATCGCCAACGACATGCGGAAGGGCACATGATGATGATGATGATGATGATGATGATGATGATGATGATGATGATGATGATGATGATGATGATGATGACATGAGATCTTGAGTTGACACTTGTATTAAAAAAAGACAAGCTTTCACTTCACTTTCACTTTGCAGTATCACTCCTAGGAATGTTTCCTGCCTGCACTGCTCTACTTTCGGGTCTCTGTGCTCCACATCTGTCTTTCCTCAACCATGTTGAAAATCTCTGGATTTTACGACCTGTCCATGCCTTGATGTTTCCTGGGTAATCTGTTCGTGGTCTTCCCCTTCCTCTTTTGCCCTCGAAAGAGACAGCCAGCTCGTAGAAGCTGTGGCCCGCTTGGGAATTGAACATATGTGAACTCCCACCACGAAATCAGTCTAAACTAACGTTTTGGGCCGTTTTGAGATATACATATCACTGTAAAGTGTACATTCTGCTGATTGTTATGGTACTTGAATGAAGCTTGTACTTAAAAAAATGTAGAAGTTATGAATGTTTAAAGTCATTAAGTTGTATGACGGCCATTTTGAGAAAACTGGCCTCTAAAGTTTTTGTGTGCTGTCCTACACATTTTCCTTAAATTTCTTTATTTAGTGGCTTTGACTCAGTTTGTTTCTAATTTTCGCTGTCATTATCTGAAAGGTGCACCAAAGAGCTTTCCGTCAGTATATTACATGTGCGGGTACTGTACAGGTTACGGTTCATAATAAGAGACAAAAATAGGTACTTTTGGTAGGAAATTGTGTTCTTTCTGCTGCGATCAGTGCATTAAAATACCGATTTAAATTGATAAATACTATTTTTTCCAAAAAAAAATTTCTGTGGGGGATAGATTATAGTCTACAGAAATCAATTTTGAGAAAAATGTCAAAACACCCAGATAGACCATCAGACACCTTTTCAGCTCCTAGTGCTGTTCGACTGACTACCAATTAAGACTGATTTCGTGGTGGGAGGTCACATATGTTTCTTGTATTATGAGCCTGATGTTCTAATCCATTGAGCCAATAGGGCCACTTGTCGGTAATATTATCAGGCTTTTTTTCCTTATTTTTGGAATGTGGGGTGGGGGGGGGGGGGGAGTTTCGATTCTGTTCGATTGCTTTATGCATGTTGTTTTGTCCACACTACTCAGTGTTGCTCCACAGTCTGTATGCTTCGTCTTGGCTGGGAGTTAATGCTGGATGTTTCATGTTGCCATAAGCCAGCCACTGACATGACTTAGAACCTTCAACGTGCATATTTTGATGTTCTGTGTTCACATACTCACCAACTCATCTCGCACCTCTCTCCCTCGCCGGGATCGGCGGTAGGAGGAGCCACGCTCGACGTCACAAGTCTTCTCCAGGTACACGATTGAGACATCTGTGGGCGACCTCCTGGATGTCTTCTCCAGGTCACACGATTGAGACATCTGTGGGCGACCTCCTGGATGTCTTCTCCAGGTCACAGATTGAGACATCTGTGGGACGACCTCCTGGATGTCTTCTCCAGGTCACACGATTGAGACATCTGTGGGCGACCTCCTGGATGTCTTCTCCAGGTCACACGATTGAGACATCTGTGGGCGACCTCCTGGATGTCTTCTCCAGGTCACATGATTGAGACATCTGTGGGCGACCTCCTGGATGTCTTCTCCAGGTCACACGATTGAGACATCTGTGGGGCGACCTCCTCGGTGATCAGACCGCAGACTTCAGCGAGGTTATTGAAGTAGGAGGTGCGCCAGGTGGCCATGATTTCCAACAGCCATGCGGCAGGGCACATGATGATAATGATGAACCACGTTATCATAAACAATAGACATCATCATCATCATCATATCCAGCTTGCTCGTCTATCCATGACACGTTTCTTCCATCCTTCTCTGTCAGACATTGCAGTAGGTAGTTCATCATACTGACAGCCTGTATCATCCATCCTTCTCTGTCAGACATTGCAGTAGGTAGTTCATCATACTGACAGCCCGTATCATCGATCAGTTTGTCGATGAGGGTCTTCTTATTGGACGTCCTGGTCTTTGTTTGCCGTGGCTGGGTCTCCATAGTAGAACATCCCCCACCAGTTCTTCTTTGCTATGCCAGCAGTGTCCCGCTAAGCGCAGTCTTTGTTGACGTATTGATTTACACTAGACACTACGAGGAAATGATTCAACATCAGTGCTAATACTGAAGACCGTGTGTGCAGAAAATAATACATATTGCAGTTTGATATTACTGAGGGTGATCAGGGAAAAATTCTGAGGAACGATTGTCTCTAATGTATGTGAGATAATAGTTATGCTTGTCTTCATGGATTGAAATAAGCGAGTTTGCGTTTGTATGTAAATATGTTTGTATCTATACATATAATAAAAATGACACATATTGATTTAAAGCTGTTGATTTTTTTCTTTTTCAGACGTAGAGTGAGGAAATGATTAACATCAACACAACTTCACCACTGCCCGTGACACATTCGTATCCAGAAATGTCCGAGACTACATCAAAGAAATGGCTCATCAACAACTCTGAAGACAATGTCTACATTTCAAACAGTTCCCAGCCATCAGTCCCACAGGAAGATCAGCTGGAAGGACTTATTTCTGACGCCACCGCCCATGCCATTCAGACTGTGCTGGAAGTTGGCATACTCCCGGGACTGGTGCTGGCTGGTGTGACCATGAACATCATCAACATGGCCGTGTTTCTACGCCAGGGGTTTACCGACAGAATCAACCTCTGTCTCTTCAGGTATCGTATGTGCTCCAGCGCTTTTAATGAGCTGATGGTTGAAATATTGATTGATTGATTGATTGATTGATTGACTGATTGATTGACTGATTGAGTGAGTGAGTGAGTGAGTGAGTGAGGAGTGACTGACTGAGTAATTGATTGATTGATTGAGATTGATTGATTGATTGATTAATTGACTGACTGATTGATTAATTGATTGATTGATCGATTGGATTGCTTGCTTGCTCGCTTGCTCGCTTGCTTGCTTGCTTGCTTTCTTAATTGATTGATTGATTGATTGATTTGGTTGAGTTTTTACGTCGACACCCACCTCAGGTGATATGGCCGATGGGGATAACCATCCCAGGGAAGTGGGAGAAGGGGGACTAATCTTATCGTACACTGACACCACCAGAACAAAAACAATGATGTTAAGATGGAGACAGTGAGAAGGCCAGTTTTAATGTAAAGCACCTCTGCGGATCCGAACCCACAATCATTAGCATGTCAATCCGACGCTCAAACCAACTGGGCTACCGAGGCCGGCGAAATATCATTGAGTAGATAATAATTATTAAGTTTTGGACTTCTGATTCAGCAGGGGGTGCGGGGATGGGGTGTGGTAGTAAGCTGTCTCTGAAGGACCGTGAATATACTAGAAATAGAAAGCAAAGGTAAAGGGTTGGAACTAAACAGCAGGAAGACTGAAGTCATGGTCATCAGTATTTCATGTGTATCATGTTTAGTTTTCACTGCATTTTTTTTCCTTGCAGGCTGTGTCTTATGCCGCGCATGTGGCATCAGCTTTATTTTGAATAGCAGTGTCGTGTGCAGGCTGACAATATCAAATACTGGCTACTTCTTGAGTGCTTGTGTTTCTGTTTTTGTGTGTGTGTGAGTGTGTGACAGAGACACAGAGAGAGAGAGGCACACAGAGAGAACCAAACTTTGGACATAACAACGTATGTGTGTGTGTGTGTGTGTGTGTGTGTGTGTATGTGTGTATATATATATATATTTGTGTGTGTGTGTGTGTGAGTGTGTGTGTGTGTGTGTGTGTGTGTGTGTGTGTGTGTGTGTGTGTGTGTGTGTGTGTGTGTGTGTGTGTGTGTGTGTGTGTGTGTCTGTAAATAAAATGTGAAGAATGAATATGAATTTGAATTGAGGGAGAGGGGATGGGCGCCGCCCTCGTGCTGCTGGCCCCGGGAAAAGTTAAGGTCTCTACCACCTCACTCCCCTACGACCCCAGGGTTATGGAACTATCTAGGTAAGACCTCAAGACCTGGCCAGCTCATGGGTTTATGTGCAGGCTTAAGGCTTGTGCCATGATCATTCTGGATCATCTCCATCACATGGCACCTGTGACGTTAGTGCATATGGAATTAATTCTGAGCATGGAGACGTCATCTTGAGATACTGACATTGAAAATGTGTTTCTGCGTGTGTCTAAGTGATGTTTAGTCTTCAAAGCATTCCGTTCCTTTAAAGCAGTGCAATATCTTGTGTCGCGCATGTGACATCACCTATAATGTAAAAAGCAACGTTCTGTGCAGTCTGGCAGTATCAGACAGTGGCTACATTTTGAGTGTGCTTGTCACACGTGTGGCGTCACCTTTAATGTAAACAGCATCGCTGTGTGCTGTCTGGCAGTATCAGACACTGGTTACATCCTGAGTATGTTTGTCACACGTGTGGCGTCACCTTTAATGTAAACAGCATCGCTGTGTGCTGTGCAGTCTGGCAGTATCAGACACTGGTTACATCCTGAGTATGTTTGTCACACGTGTGGCGTCACCTTTAATGTAAACAGCATCGCTGTGTGCTGTCTGGCAGTATCAGACACTGGTTACATCCTGAGTATGTTTGTCACACGTGTGGTGTCACCTTTAATGTAAACAACAATTCTGTGTGCTGTCTGGCAGTATCAGACACTGGTTACATCCTCAGTATGTTTGTCACACGTGTGGCGTCACCTTTAATGTAAACAGCATCGCTGTGTGCTGTCTGGCAGTATCAGACACTGGTTACATCCTCAGTATGTTTGTCACACGTGTGGCGTCACCTTTAATGTAAACAACAATTCTGTGTGCAGTCTGGCAGTGTCAGACACTGGTTATATCCTGAGTATGTTTGTCACACGAGTGGCGCCACCTTTAATGTAAACAGCATCGCTTTGTGCTGTGCAGTCTGGCAGTATCAGACACTGGTTACATCCTCAGTATGTTTGTCACACGTGTGGCGTCACCTTTAATGTAAACAACAATTCTGTGTGCTGTCTGGCAGTATCAGACACTGGTTACATCCTGAGTATGTTTGTCACACGTGTGGCGTCACCTTTAATGTACACAGCATCGTTGTGTGCTGTGCAGTCTGGCAATATCAGATACTGGTTACATCCTGAGTATGTTTGTCACACGTGTGGCGTCACCTTTAATGTAAACAGCATCGTTGTGTGCTGTGCAGTCTGGCAGTATCAGACACTGGTTACATCCTGAGTATGTTTGTCACACGTGTGGCGTCACCTTTAATGTAAACAGCATCGTTGTGTGCTGTGCAGTCTGGCAGTATCAGACAGTGGTTACATCCTGAGTATGTTTGTCACACGTGTGGCGTCACCTTTAATGTAAACAGCATTGCTGTGTGCTGTCTGGCAGTATCAGACACTGGTTACATCCTGAATATGTTTGTCACACGTGTGGCGTCACCTTTAATGTAAACAGCATCGCTGTGTGCTGTCTGGCAGTATCAGACACTGGCTACATCCTCAGTATGTTTGTCACACGTGTGGCGTCACCTTTAATGTAAACAACAATTCTGTGTGCAGTCTGGCAGTGTCAGACACTGGTTACATCCTGAATATATTTGTCATACGTGTGGCGCCACCTTTAATGTACATGTAAACAACAATTCTGTGTGCAGTCTGGCAATATCAGACACTGGTTACATCCTGAGTATGTTTATCACACGTGTGGCGTCACCTTTAATGTAAACAACAATTCTGTGTGCAGTCTGGCAGTATCAGACACTGGTTACATCCTCAGTATGTTTGTCACACGTGTGGCGTCACCTTTAATGTAAACAACAATTCTGTGTGCAGTCTGGCAGTGTCAGACACTGGTTACATCCTCAGTATGTTTATCATACGTGTGGCGTCACCTTTAATGTAAACAACAATTCTGTGTGCAGTCTGGCAGTGTCAGACACTGGTTACATCCTCAGTATGTTTATCATACGTGTGGCGTCACCTTTAATGTAAACAACAATTCTGTGTGCAGTCTGGCAGTGTCAGACACTGGTTACATCCTGAGTATGTTTATCATACGTGTGGCGTCACCTTTAATGTAAACAACAATTCTGTGTGCAGTCTGGCAGTATCAGACACTGGTTACATCCTGAGTATGTTTGTCACACGTGTGGCGTCACCTTTAATGTAAACAACAATTCTGTGTGCAGTCTGGCAGTATCAGACACTGGTTACATCCTAAGTATGTTTATCACACGTGTGGCGTCACCTTTAATGTAAACAACAATTCTGTGTGCAGTCTGGCAGTGTCAGACACTGGTTACATCCTGAGTATGTTTATCACACGTGTGGCGTCACCTTTAATGTAAACAACAATTCTGTGTGCAGTCTGGCAGTGTCAGACACTGGTTACATCCTCAGTATGTTTGTCACACGACTTCACAGCACCTTCAGACTTTTGGATCCCCAACTGGGTCAATACTGGCAGGTATTATTGTTTGTCTTTTTTTTTTTTTGCTTGTTTGTTGTTTTGTTTTTTGTTGCTGTTGTTGTTGTTGTTGTTGTTGTTTTGTATTTATTTATTGTTCCTTGGGTATTTAGTGATGAAAACAAGTAGATTTCAGTCAAAACTATATCTGTTTGCTCTCGTGATATTTGGGTACTGGTGTATTGGACTGTTGTTTGTTTTGTTTGGTTGGGTGGGTGGGTGGGTGGGTGGGTGGATGGTTGGTTGGTTGGTTGGTTGGTTAGTTAGTTGGTTGGTTGGTTGGTTAGTTGGTTGGTTGGTTTGGTCAGATGGTTGGTTGGTTGGGTTGGTTGGTTGGTTGGTTGGTTGGATGGTTGGATGGTTGGATGGTTGGTTGGTTGGTTGGTTGGTTGGTTGGTTGGATGGTTGGATGGTTGGTTGGTTGGTTCTTTCTTTCTTTCGTTCTTTGTTTGTTTGGTTGGTTGGTTGGTTGGTTGGTTGGTTGGTTGGTTGGTTGTTTTTATCGTCCACGTTTTTCTCGGATGTGTGCATGCACGTCATTTTGCCCGCACTGCGCAGGCGGTATGTTGCTGCACAGTCTGCATATTCCGTCTTGGGTAGGCAGGCATGCTGGGGTGTTTTCGTGTTTCCATAAACCACCGGACACAAACACACACCTACAGGATCTTTAACGTGCGAACTTGATGTGCTGTGTTCTCGTACACGTGTAGGAGGCACTAACTGGTCTGCGTTCACGTTGACCTGGGAGAACAGACAATCCTCCACATTTTACCCAACTATGTACCTGTATGTCTGTTCTGTCTGTCTCTTAGTTAGCCTGCCTGCCTGTCCATGGATTCACACCCATGCATCTACCCATCTGTTGGGGAAAAATGTTATAGACAATACAATACAATACAATACAATGCAATAAAGTAAAATACAGTACAGCACAGTACAATTACAATGCAATACAATGCAGTACAATACAATACAGTGCAGCACACTACAATACAGTACAATACAATACACACAGTACATGTACAATACAATACAATGCAATGTAATACAATATAACAGTACAGTAAAATACAGTACAATACAGTGCAATGCAATACAATACAATACGATACAGTATCATACAGTACAATGCGATACAACGTAATACAAACAGTTGAAGGTGTGACCTAGTGGTGAAAGCACCAAAGAAAGACACAAAATACCCAGGTTCGAATCCTGTATCAGACAAGTATCCCCGCCTCCCTTCTCCACCAGATCTTAAATGGTGGTCCAGGTACTAGTCTTTCGGATGAGAAGACCAACAGAGGTCACGTGTGCAGCATGCATTCGGCACACGTTAAATACTCCACGACAACAAAAGAGTCGTCCCTGGCAAAATTCTGCAGGAGGACTGAAAATCAACGTTCACAGGTTAAGCAATAAGACATGCATACAGAAAAAATATATAATAGAAGAAACGTGTGGCACTACAATGCGGCGACGCCCTCTTTGAATTTCACATGGACATTCATCGTGACAAAAAGAGTGCACACACACACACACACACACACACACACACACACACACCACACGCACACACGTGCGTGCGCACACACACACACGCGTGCGCGCAGCGCATGCAATGTGTGTGTATGAGTGTTTCTGTGTGTATCTGTGTGTGTGTCTGTGTAGATATAGAAATAGATATAGATACAGTATACAGATATAGATACAGATATAGATTATACAAATACACTTTGCCGGCCAGTAACTAAATTCGAGGTTCCAGGGTTTGTTCCCCGTTGAGGCCTTGGCTGTTCTCCTCAATTTGACCTGAAAATCGAACTGAACGTCTAATCCTTCAGAATGGGACGAAAAACGTATCGGACTCGTGTGCCTTCTGGTCTGCGCACGCTAGAGATCCCTCGGCAGTTGAAAACCGTGAAGAACATAGCATATGCCCGGCTGTCCTGATAGAAAACATTGGAGAAACAGATTGATTTCCCAGGTCCACCCCCCCCCCCCCTCCCTTGAAGGCCAATACCCTTCTTGGCTTTCTGAATTTTTTTAAACTTGTTTTCATTCATTTTCAAATATACAGCATTTACAAACATCTTGAAATGTACACAATGCATAATCAACAGATCTAACAAAGTGTAGAAAGAACAAGCATTCAGTGCAATATGTATGTATATATATATATATATATATATATATATATATATATATATATATCTATATATATACAAATATATATATATACATATATATCTGTACACATATACATACATATATATATACACATATATATACACACATAAATATATATACGCATACACACACACACACACACATATATGTGTATATATATATATATATACACACACATATACATGTATATGATCACATATGCATACACATACACACACATACACACATACATATACATACACACATATATACATATATACACACATATACATACATATACATGTACACATGCATGTACATCCATATGTCTAACTGTAGTCTTTCTGAAATCTTTGTAAAAAAAGAAAATGTGTGGCGCTGCACTGCGGCGATACACTCTCAAAGGGGAGGGCAACCCGAGTTTCACTTGATAAATCCACTGTCACAAAAGAAATGAACGTGGATATTAATATGTGTATGATTATGAATATTAATATGAATATAAATATGAATATGAATATGAATACACTTATTTCCTCAGCTGAGAGTTACAATTAATAAATTCACTGTGACGAAAGAAATGAATGTGGATGTGAATATGGATATGATTATGAATATTAATATGAATATAAATATGAATATGAATACACTTATTTCCTCAGCTGAGAGTTACACTTAATAAATTCACTGTGGCAAAATAAATGAATGTGGATATGAATATGGATATGGTTATGAATATTGATATAAATACAAATATGAATGTGAATACACTTATTTCCTCAGCTGAGAGTTACACTTGATAAATCCACTGTGACGAAAGAAATTTATGTGGATGTGAATATGGATATGATTATGAATATTAATATGAATATAAATATGACTATGACTACACTTATTTCCTCAGCTGAGAGTTACACTTGATAAATCCACTGTGACAAAAGAAATGAACGTGGAATGAATATGGATATGATTATGAATAATAATATAAATATAAATATGAATACACTGTACCTATTTCCTCAGCTGAGAGTTACACTTGATAAATCGACTGTGACAAAAGAAATGAATGTGGACGTGAATATGGATATGAATATGAATACACTTATATCCTCAGCTGAGAGGTACGTGCCTGATAGGCGTGTACGTGGGCTTCATGACAACCTCCAACTGTCTGACCTTGCTTATCTCCCTGGAACGTTGTCTGCTGGTCATCAGTCCTCTCAAAGCCAGGACCATGCTGTCCACCAGGTGAACTGTCTAAAAAAAAAGTCGCGATTTATTTCATAATGAAAAATGACAAATAACAACAAAGAAATGAATCATCATAATCATCATCATCATCATCATCATAATGATAAGAAGAAGAAGAAGAATTGACAACAACAACAACAATAATAATAATAATAATAATGATGATAATAATAATGATAATAATAATAATAATAATGAAGTATTAATAATAATGATAATGATGACGATGATGATAATGATGATGATGATGATAACAATAATGATAATGATGATGATGATGATAATATAATAATAATAATAATAAATGTTATTTTAATAATAATAATAACATAAGCAAATAAAAAGTCTACTGTCCACGTGGAGAACAGGGGAGAAGAGAAAAACAGTGCAGAGCACTATCACCCAGCAATATGGCATTAAGTCATATTGGATGTATCTTACAGCTAATCATTGCTCTTCTATACGCGTGACATGGCCTGATGTCACACGTCCTGTGACCCTTCACGCCCTGATGTCACACGTCCTGTGACCCTTCACGCCCTGATGTCACACGTCCTGTGACCCTTCATGCCCTGATGTCACACGTCCTGTGACCCTTCACGCCCTGATGTCACACGTCCTGTGACCCTTCATGCCCTGATGTCACACATCCTGTGGCCCTTCATGCCCTGATGTCACACGTCATGTGGCCCTTCATGCCCTGATGTCACACATCCTGTAGCCCTTCATGTCCTGATGTCACAAATCCTGTGACCCTTCATGCCCTGATGTCACACATCCTGTGACCCTTCATGCCCTGATGTCACACATCCTGTGATCCTTCATGCCCTGATGTCGCACATCCTGTGATCCTTCATGCCCTGATGTCACACATCCTGTGATCCTGCATGCCCTGATGTCACATCCTGTGGCCCTTCATGTCCTGATGTCGCACATCATGTGGCCCTTCATGTCCTGATTCACATATCCTGTGGCCCTTCATGCACTGATGTCACACATCTGTGGCCCTTTATGCACTGATGTCACACATCCTGCAGCCCTTCATGTCCTGATGTCACACATCCTGTGGCCCTTCATGTCCTGATGTCACACATCCTGTAGCCCTTCATGTCCTGATGTCACACATCCTGTGGCTATTCATGCCCTGATGTCACACGTCCTGTGACCTTTCATGCCCTGATGTCACACATCCTGTGGCCCTTCATGCACTGATGTCACACATCCTGTAGCCTTTCGTGTCCTGATGTCACACATCCTGTGGCCCTTCATGCACTGATGTCACACATCCTGTAGCCTTTCCTGTCCTGATGTCACACATCCTGTGGCCCTTCATGCACTGATGTCACACATCCTGTAGCCTTTCCTGTCCTGATGTCACACATCCAGTGGCCTTTCATGCACTGATGTCACACATCCTGTAGCGTTTCATGCACTGATGTCACACATCTTGTGGCCCTTCATGCACTGATGTCACACATCCTGTGGCCCTTCATGCACTGATGTCACACATCCAGTGGCCCTTCATGTCCTGATGTCACACATCCAGTGGCCTTTCATGTCCTGATGTCACACATCCAGTGGCCCTTCATGCACTGATGTCACACATCCTGTGATCCTTCATGCCCTGATGTCACACATCCTGTGGCCCTTCATGTCCTGATGTCACACATCATGTGGCCCTTCATGTCCTGATGTCACACATCCTGTGGCCCTTCATGTCCTGATGTCACACATCCTGTGGCCCTTCATGTCCTGATGTCACACATCCAGTTGCCCTTCATGCACTGATGTCACACATCCTGTAGCCCTTCATGCGCTGATGTCACACATCCTGTAGCCCTTCATGCACTGATGTCACACATCCTGTGGCCCTTCATGTCGTGATATCACACATCCTGTGGCCCTTCATGTCGTGATATCACACATCCAGTGGCCCTTCATGTCGTGATATCACACATCCTGTGGCCCTTCATGTCGTGATATCACACATCCAGTGGCCCTTCATGTCCTTCATATCCTAAGGCTTCATATCCTGTCGCCCTCCATGTCCTGATGTCCTTCATGTCCTTCATAACCTGACGCCCTTTACGTCCTGATGTCCTTCATGTCCTTGTGCTTCATATCCTGAGGTCCTTTATGTTCTGATGTCCTTCATGCCCTTGTGCTTCATATCCTGTTGCCCATTATTTCCTGATGTCCTTCGTGTCCTTGTGCTTCATGTCCTGATGTCCTTCATATCCTGGCGCCCTTTATGTTCTGATGTCCTTCATCTCATTGTGCTTCATATCCTGATGTCCTTCATGTCCTTGTGCTTCATATCCTGATGTCCTTCATGTCCTTGTGCTTCATATCCTGTCGCCCTTTATTTTCTGATGTCCTTCATCTCACTGTGCTTCATATCCTGAGGTCCTTTATGTCCTTGTGCTTCACATCCTGTCGCCCTTTATTTTCTGATGTCCTTCATGTCCTTGTGCTTCATATCCTGATGTCCTTCATGTCCTTGTGCTTCATATCCTGATGTCCTTCATGTCCTTGTGCTTCATATCCTGTCGCCCTTTATTTTCTGATGTCCTTCATCTCACTGTGCTTCATATCCTGAGGTCCTTTATGTCCTTGTGCTTCACATCCTGTCGCCCTTTATTTTCTGATGTCCTTCATGTCCTTGTGCTTCATATCCTGATGTCCTTCATGTCCTTGTGCTTCATATCCTGATGTCCTTCATGTCCTTGTGCTTCATATCCTGTCGCCCTTTATTTTCTGATGTCCTTCATCTCACTGTGCTTCATATCCTGAGGTCCTTTATGTCCTTGTGCTTCACATCCTGTCGCCCTTTATTTTCTGATGTCCTTCATGTCCTTGTGCTTCATATCCTGAGGTCCTTTATGTTTTTATACTTCATATCCTGATGTCCTTCATATCATGTGACCCTTCATGTCCTGATGTCACACATCATGTGACCCTTCATGTCCTGGTGTCACACATCCTGTCATCCTTCATGTCCTGATGTCCTATATCCTGTGACATTTCCATGTCCTCATGTCCCATATCATGTGATCCTTTATGTCCTGGTGTCACACATCCTGTCATCCTTCATGTCCTGATGTCCTATATCCTGTGATATTTCCATGTCCTCATGTCCCACATCATGTGACCCTTCATGTCCTGGTGTTCCAGATCCTGAGGCCCTTCATGTCCTTATGCTTCATATCCTGAGGCCCCTTCATGTCCTGATCTCGTGGTGACGTCTAGTTAGGGTTTCCTCTACTGCAGCCAGGCCTGAGGTGAATTCAGATCAGGGTCTTTGGTGTCAGTAGTTCATGGATGCTGTTGTTGGAAGGCCGTGGTGGTGGTGTCCTTGATCAGAGGGTCTCTCACTTGGTGCGGCTTCCAACTGCGCGATTTGTATCTGTTACCAAAGAGACTTAGTAGGTAGAGCCTCGTGTAACCTGGATCACAAAAATCGCTGTTGAACTCAATCGAAGAAATAAAACAAGCAAGCAAACAAAGAAACAAACAAACAAACAAGCGAATAAATAAACAAACAAACAAACAAGCAAACAACCAATCAAACAAACAAACAAACAATCAAGCAAACAAACAAACAAGCAAACAGAAAAGTAAACAAATATGCAAACAAAACAAAACAACATTATCAAAATAAAGACCAAAGTAACCCAGCAGCAGTATGAGGTCCCCTCTGGTGGGTGGTCCTATGGAAGCTTGCCATCTATTGGCTCTCATAGCCTACCTAGCACTGGGACTGGGACTGTATGAGCTTGGGGTTGATGTTGTTGGTGTGTTATGGTGTCGGAATGAGCAGTGAGGATCAATGCCACAGCAGCGGATAAGAGGTTGGGGCAAAAAAGATATAAAAAAAAAAAACCGACAATTTTTTAAAGGATCGTTTTTCCTTTAAAAATGAAACTTTGCACACTCTTCTTTCGGTTGTGTGTGTGTGTGTGTGTGTGTGTGTGTGTGTGTGTGTGTGTGTGTGTGTGTGTGTGCGTGTGTGTGTTGTGTATGTGCGTGTGTTGTGTGTGTTGTGTTGTGTGGTGTCGTGTGTGTGTGTGTGTGTGTGTGTGTGTGGTGTGCGTGTGTGTGTGTGTTTGTGTGCGTCTGTGCCTGTATGTGTGCTCGTGCCAATAAGTAGGCACATGGCAGTGATCATTGTCCTTACATTGTGTGTGTGTGTGTGTGTGTGTGTGTGTGTGTGTGTGTGTGTGTGTGTGTGTGTGTGTGTGTGTGTGTGTGCGTGTGCGTATGTGCGTGCGCGCGAGCGTGCGTGTATGTGCATGTGTGTGTGTTCTTGTCAACAAACAGGCACACGGCAGTGATCATTGTTCTGACGTTTGGCGCTTGCATGTCATGTCTGGTCCCTTTTGGACTCAAGTTTGACGTCATCGCTGTAAAGGATCCATCAACTAACGTCACCAGATACAGACCAGTCTTCAGCCAGTTCTACAAGGACAACAACCAGATCGAATTTCTTTTTCAGGTGTTCGGCTTAATCGTTCCCACCATCGCTTTTCTGGGCGTCATCATCACTACTGCCGCCATGGCTGTGCGCATGCGCGCTGTGGCCGCTTGGCGTCGAAAAAGTGCTAATTATGTAAATGGCTGCAGATTTGAATCGTTCATGCCGGACTAAAATCGTTCATTTTCAAGTTTCTGTCTGTCTGCCTGTATGCCTGTCTGTCCGTCTGTCTGTCTGCCTGCCTATCTGCCTGTGTCTCTATTTGTCTGGCTGTGTATGTCTGTATACCCGTCTGTATATCTGTCTGTATATCTGTCTGTGTATCTCTTTGTTTGTCTGTCTGCCTGTCTGTCTGTCAACCTGCCTGTCTGTTTGTGTAAATCGCTGAAAAACCTTATACGTAGAGGTTATGTTTATGATATTTACAGTGTAACCAGTAATGATGTATGATTTTGTTTCGATGAGGCGAGGAGGGTGTTTCCACATTTATAAGTACACAGGTAAACATGTACCCCTTTGCAATAATTAAAAAAGAATTTGTACATCAAACAGTCGATATCGTTCGAGCAGGGATTATCACATCATCATCATGTGCCCTTCCGCATGGCGTTGGCGATCATGGCCCTCCATACAAATCTATCCCTTGTCGCTGCAAGTACATCTCCCACCCTCTCTGTCCTCTACCACTCTGCAAGTCCGTCCAATATTTTCTACCTGGGTCTACCTGGTGCTCTCTCACGAGCTGTCGTCAATAACACCTCACAGCCTAAAGATCAAGAACTTCTTGTGCTTCACGATTTTGCCCTCGGAGCGACCTTTCTCTGTAATTGGCGTTACGTAAACATTTATTGAAGTGTACGTTTCTGTTTCTTGGCTTTTTATTTCTTTTGTTTTGCAAGCTTTCTGTCTCTGTTTTTGAATGGACCGCTGTTCTCTCCAATAACCCTTTCCGTGGCTTTTCAGTGGCATTCCTCTCCTGCCGCTCGTTTCCATCTTTCAATACACCATCAAACCTTACTACATTCAATTGAAGCTCCAGTGTGTGTGTGTGTGTGTGTGTGTTTGTGTTTGTGTGTGTGTGTTTGTGTATGTGTGTGTGTGTGTGTGTGTGTGTGTGTGTGTGTGTGTGTGTGTGTACGCGCGTGTATGTGTGTGTGTGTGTGTGTGTGTGTGTGTGTAAATGAGACCGTTTAATATTTTCATGTATCATCAAAAAATGACTTTGTATTTCCAGTTTCCACAGCCTCATCCCAAACCCCTTCTTGACATTGTGTTAATCCCTCGTGTGTTAAGTCTTTAGTTTCGTTGCACTGAATCAACCTTTTCTTCCTTGTCTCTACAGATCACGACATCCACAGAACGGAAAGAGGCTTCAGTTACCCGGATGCTGTTTGTCGTCTGCGTCATGTACGTCATCTGCAGCATCCCTTTCTTCGTGCGACCTGTGGTCAACCTATTGGTGTATGAATTCCAACATGGAATGAGGTATCAGAACACTCTGTTTGCCACCGTGTCTCTCACCCATGTCTTGTTCAGTGTCAACAGCAGTTTCAATTTTGTGGTGTATTTCTTGATGAGTACACGCTTTCGAGACACTTTCAAAGAATTGTTTAAGAAAGGTAAGGTGAAAAAAAGGGGAATTGGAGCACCTGGTCACAACAGGAAAGCTGGAGGGAAAGAGAGCACAAGGTAGACCCAGGGAGAAAGTATTGGACGGACTTGCAGCAGCAACAAGGGATAGAAACAGATGGAAAGCCAAGATCGCCAACGCCATGTGGCAAGGCACTTGATGATGATGATGATGAAGGTGAAAAAATCTAGTGCTTGACGAGGATATACGACCACATCTTTCAGTCGTTAAAATGATCATCACCTTGAGGGATTTACTAAGTGTTACATTAAACGTGTTTAAATGTTAAAAGGATAATTTATTGTGGATAATGTATTCTTGAAGATTCATCGTGTATGATGTGAATTATCCAACAAACTGATTTTCGATCTAGTTGAAATCTTGTCCGAGTGACTCATTTTTTTCGGTTTGTTGTGCATTTTCTTTTGGTTAAATAACTGTAACTTGGCCAACTGACTGAAACCTTGTCCAGGTAACTATTTTTCTGTGTGCTGTGCATTTTCTTTCGTAAAACATCTGTGACACAGCCAGTGGGTTGTTGTTGTTGATGGTGGTGGTGGTGGTGGTGGTGGTGGTAATGGTGCTCCTGCTGCTGCTACTGCTGTTGTTAATTACACAAACCTGGGATGATTAAAGCGCCAATTAAGCATGATCTTTTCTTCTTCTCCCATTCGAAGTCTACGTGGTGAAGGTTCAACTACTGATGACTTTTTGGCCGTTTTTGCCAGTTCCTACCGGTCTCCATGGAGCTTGATGTGTACCGGTAGCTTAGTTGTAATCGGCCAAGTTAACTGTCGCTCCATTTGATAGAGCCAATGTCGCTATAACACGCACACTAGCATGCACACACACACACACACACACACACACACACACACACACACACACACACACACACACACACACACACATAAGCACACACAAACACACAGACATAAGCACACACACATAAAAATAACAACTGAAAAAGAACAGTTGTAAAAGATAAAGTCTTTTGGAGTACATTTGAGGGTAGTGACTGAAGCTGAACGTGAAATACATCAACATTGAAGTAAAATTTAAAACGAAACAGCCGTACTGAAAATCTTCCTTTCACCATACGAAACAGCCATTCTAAAAGTCTTCCTTTCACCATGCGAAACAGCCATACTAAAAATCGTCCTTTCACCATACGAAACAGCCATACTAAAAATCTTCCTTTCACCATACGAAACAGCTATACTAAAAGTCTTCCTTTCACCATACGAAACAGCTATACTAAAAGTCTTCCTTTCACCGTACGAAACAGCTATACTAAAAGTCTTCCTTTCACCATACGAAACAGCTATACTAAAAATCTTCCTTTCACCATCCTAAGACTTATTATTCTGCTTGACCTTTACAAACAAAGTGGGCCGATTGTTTCTTTTGATAGAGCCGTGGACTCAGGATCTGATATCTTGAGTTCAATCCCAGCCCGCAACGTTAAACGTTGGCCTATTTGCTGCCCATCTTAACCGTTTCCATCATTCTGATGGGTGTCAGCTCAGTGTTTCATAGGTCTCCGCCCCCTCCCCCCCCCCCCCCATGCACTCTTTTACGCTCCCCAGTTCAAGACCTTGCCAGCGCATAGGGTTTTCCATAGACTCAGGAACTCTACCAAACAATTGATGGCAGATTTGGGTGGAGTGCTTGTGGATTCGTCCGAGTGCGATGAATCCCTCTTGAACAAACTCCAAACTCCTATGTAATCAGACTTATTCTCTGCTGTTTAGGCAACTGCAAACTACACTAAAACGTTAACCACATAGTGCTTGTTGAGATTCTACGTCTTATTCATCAATGGGATAAAGTGTGGTGATAACAATGTGCAGGTCTGGATCCCTGAAAAACAGAATGCTTACAGCAAAGGGAGAAGAGTGGCAGAATGGTTCAGACGTTCTCCAGCCAGTAACTAAACTAGGTTTTTAAGGGTTCACTTCCCGTAGAGGCCTTGACTTTCCTCCTCAGTTTGACCAGAAAATCAAACTGAACGTCTAGTCCTTCGGAAGGGGACGAAAGACAAGTCGAACCCGTGAGCCTTTTGGCTGCGCACGCTAAAAATCCCAGGACAGCTGAAAATCGTAAAGAGCAGGGCATTGCCCGGCTGCCTTGGTAAAAAAACAAACAAACAAACAAACAATGGAGAGATAGGTTGACTTCCCAGGTCACACCCCTTGAAGACCAGTTAGCCTTGCCTTTGTGAGGTCTTAGTAAAAAAAATGTCAATATGAATGTGAATTTGAAGCGAGGGAGAGGGGATGGGCGCAGCCCTCGTGGTAGTGGCCCCGGAAAAAGTTGAAGTCTCTACCACCTCACTCCCCTACGACCCCAGAGTTATGGAACTATGTAGATAGGACCTCAGAACCTGGCCAGCACATGGATTTATGTGCAGGCTTAAAGCTTGTGCCATGGTCATTCTGGATATTCTCCATCACATGGCACCTGTGACGTTTGTGCGTATGGAATTCATTCCGAGCACGCAGATGTCATCTTGAGAAACTGAAACTTAAACTGAATACAGCACAGAGCAAGCAAGTAGTTCAGTTAAAGCGTCTGGTTTTGTCCATTCTGAGGACGTGGCCTTGCAGTCGTCTCTATCCCTCCTTCTTTCCTTCATTGACAATACTGCTGGTTGGTGCCAGCCCGTCCGGCCACCTGTCTGTAAGGGTGCCTTCATAGCAAGCCCGTCCGGCCACTTGTCTGTAAGGGTGCCTTCATAGTAAGCCCAGACGGCCACCTGTCTGTAAGGGTGCCTTCATAGTAAGCCCGGACGGCCACCTGTCTGTAAGGGTGCCTTCATAGCAAGCCCGTCCAGCCACCTGTCTGTAAGGGTGCCTTCATAGCAAGCCCGTCCGGCCACCTGTCTGTAAGGGTGCCTTCATAGCAAGCCCGGACGGCCACCTGTCTGTAAGGGTGCCTTCATAGCAAGCCCGTCCGGCCACCTGTCTGTAAGGGTGCCTTCATAGCAAGCCCGTCCGGCCACCTGTCTGTAAGGGTGCCTTCATAGCAAGCCCGGACGGCCACCTGTCTGTAAGGGTGCCTTCATAGCAAGCCCGGACGGCCACCTGTCTGTAAGGGTGCCTTCATAGCAAGCCCGGACGGCCACCTGTCTGTAAGGGTGCCTTCATAGTAAACCCGGACGGCCACCTGTCTGTAAGGGTGCCTTCATAGCAAGCCCGGACAGCCACCTGTCTGTAAGGGTGCCTTCATAGCAAGCCCGGACGGCCACCTGTCTGTAAGGGTGCCTTCATAGTAAGCCCGGACAGCCACCTAGTCTGTAAGGGTGCCTTCATAGTAAGCCCGACGGCCACCTGTCTGTAAGGGTGCCTTCATAGTAAGCCCGGACGGCCACCTGTATGTAAGGATGCCTTCATAGTAAGCCCGGACGGCCACCTGTCTGTAAGGGTGCCTTCATAGCAAGCCCGGACGGCCACCTGTCTGTAAGGGTGCCTTCATAGTAAGCCCGGACAGCCACCTGTCTGTAAGGGTGCCTTCATAGTAAGCCCGGACGGCCACCTGTCTGTAAGGGTGCCTTCATAGAAGCCCGACGGCCACCTGTATGTAAGGATGCCTTCATAGTAAGCCCGGACGGCCACCTGTCTGTAAGGGTGCCTTCATAGTAAGCCCAGACGGCCACGGACGTTTCCTGTCAAAAATATCGTGTACAGCAATTCCCTGTTTGTTCTCACTGGCGACAGAAACAGTGTTTACAGTAAGCCCGGCCGGCCTGCCCGTACACGGACAGAAATTCTCCGCTCGTACTTGCAGGATTTTTTCCGGCCTTCCGGGTTAAGGGACTGAACTCTTCTCTCGATTTCACAACGAATTATCTTTCTTGCAAGAAAAACGTACGACAAGAAGCTTATTGCTGCCGTGAGATCAAGGCCTTTTATCAACGAGAAGGGTGGTAAAATCACTACAGAGACATACTTGCAGCTGCATGGGAAAACATCCCCAGAGAGGTTGGGACAGATTGGTTGCACAGAAATTCGACGAATAGACGTACAATGTTTCTTTTCTTCTTCCACCACAGTATCAACTTTAGCACGCTGGTGCACACCTTTTTGTCTTTGGTGGGCTCGTGTCGAAGCGGGGGGGGGGGGGGGGGGTGGGGACCGTGGCCGTCCGGCTCCGTCGTCCTTGCAGTATGAACGCTTTCACGTCCACAGCCAGCCCGGGTTTACTACGAACGGTCCTCAAGGGTTTTCTATGAAGGGTCACCCTTTTGTAGAATAATCTGTAGATATTGATTTTTGTACCTTTGCCATCGTCTTGAGGCCATCATCAGATGGAACTATTCTGACAGTCTGGTAATGGTGTTTAGAAGATGCCGTATGTGTGTACCATGCAAAGCTCCAGACAACTAGCGTCCTTGATACACAAACTAAGGCTTAACTCTTGGAAAACAAAATATACACAAAATTTGTTCAAAAGCATTATCAGTCCACTATCTGCTCTTTCAATGACCTATCTTACTTACGACATATAGAAATAACAATTTCGATTTTTCATATACTGATTCTAGAGATATCCTTTACAACAAAAATAATGATACTATTTCGGTAGTCCAGCCGATTGTTATGAAGAGTTAATTGTTGTGTGTTATTATTTGACATTGTTAATTCATTGTTCTGATTTATTAATTGTAATAGTCCCCTTCTTACATTCAAACTTTCACTATCCCTCCCCCTCCCCAACCCAATCCCCCATTTTCCCCCTTCCTTTTTCTTGTTTTTTCGTGTGTGTGTGTGTGTGTGTGTGTGTGTGTCTAAAATCACTATTGTGAACAAACATTAAATAAAAGATTCCTTCCTACCATGCAAAGCTATCGATTCTGATCTTCTTCTTGGCGTAGCTGCTACACAATCAGCTGAGTCAGGTGATGAATGCAGCCGTCTTTTCCAGCTCCTCTCTGCAGCCATGGAGTTTGGTTGTCAGCGGAGTGTCTGTCGGCCACACGTCCTGTCTTGCCACCTGGTGAAGGGGATATCTTTGGAGAATATGCTCCGTGGTTTGGTCTTCTTGACCGCAGGGACAGGTTGGGGAGGGCGCCAGCTTCAGTTTGCGGTACATGTGGCTGTTCAGCCTATTGTGACCAGTGCGCAATCTATTCTGATGAGTTATCTGGCTTTTCTTCTGTCCTTATCTCCCAGCATCATCTAGGAACATGTCATCTATCATGATTAGACTCTTGCAGACACACTTGCAGACATACTCTCTGTTACGTCCTTATAAATGTGTGCATTTCTAACATTGCTGTTAGGTCAGTTCTTTTCAAGTATTGTTTATAGTCAGACTAAACTAGAATTGTCTTGAGGAATTGGTCAGATATTGTCTGTGTTTACTTTCAGATCTATCCATAGATAGCTGATCATCATTTTGCCGACACAAAGACACCTCTTTTTGATATGTAGCAGGGGTATCTCGAGTTAATGATATAAATAAATGAGTGTGTTCGTCTGTCGTCGTCGACAATGACCACGGCTTCATGAAGTTGATTTGAGTCAGTGTGTCCGGAGGTGACTGATCAATCCGATCCGGGCACGGAAGTAACGTCCACAGGTTGGACATCTGTGGTCTGTTACTGTGGTTGAAGGGTTTGCAGCCCTAGCTTTCGTGCAGCTCGTTTTTCTTGTGCAGATTGGATACGAGACACTTCCGAAGTGGTACATCCGGTTTCGATTCTTCTACGCTAGACTAACGGTCGAGGGCAAGGTTTTCCCAAAACTCCCAGTCTATGTTGAGGGACTTTAGCGATGCCTTCAAGCTGTCTTTAAACCGTTTTCTTCTGGCCTCCAACTGTTCTGTTGCCAGACGCTAGTTCCCTGTAGAGGAGTTGCTTCGGAAACGGATGATATTAGTCTGGCAACTCACCAGTGACCTTTCCGCCATGGGAGACCCTACCAGGAGTACTAGACGCCCGACGGCTTAGCTCAATGGATCATAGTGAATAAGTGAATGACTGAATGACTGAATGAATAAATGAATGATAAACAAACTATCTTTAGCGCTGCACATGGATAGTTGCAATGAACACCATCACAGCAATGCTAGTAAAAACGGTGTTAGAATAAAAACACAAGATGGTCAAGCCATTCTAATAATATACCTTTCGATAAAGAAAATTAACCAAAAAAATCCCGTATTAGTTTTTAAGGTCACTGTGACCTTAAAAATGCATCAGACGAAACGAAATAATTTGACGTGAAGCGACGACAATGGTAGTGTTCCAAAAGAAAGACAAATTGGATGGGACCCAGATCACCAGAGCCTCTCCGGACAATCACCTCTTTCACCTTCTCATGAACATCTGAGAATATCTAAATCTACTTTCACTGTTGCGACAGTCTAACATTAATCTCAGTTCACGTAAAGTTTTATTTCATCTGACACTCTTGAAGGTCAGAGTTACCTTGAGAAGTACAAAATTTGGATTTATGCAGCAATTTTACCTGAAAAGGGGAGACTGTTCGAATAGCTTGCTTTAAACATGATTTTGTGACAAAACTGCCTCTATGCAATCCAACCTACTGGACTAATCTTTTTGAGATGTAGGCATGGGGATGAGAACGTGGACATGCTGTAACCAGACAGAGAAGAAGAGTGACATCAGCAGCAGTGAATAGCAGCAGAAGCAGCAGCATAGTTTGTCAAGACAATCAAAAACACAAGCACTGCCGTTTCTTCTGCTGTGTCTCAGTAGTGTGCCACCCATTATGGCTTCACCACTATCCGTCTTATTGTTATTGTTATTTTTGTTTCAAGCCCAGCCAGCGACTGCGTAGATCTATATCAGGGCTGTAACCATTTCAAAACATACACAACACTTCAACAGGAAAACAAAAAAGTAAAGTTCATGTTCATATTGCTTATAGCCCAGCCGATTACTAGAGTCATGTCAGGGCTAATGCCACGTGAAAAACAAAATAAGTACACGTATCAATGCATTTGCACACATAATCTAAGGAGACGCCACTGGCGTTGATCACTGCGTCCAATCTATCGCACAGGGGATTAAAATAAAACCCACCTGAACACAAAGTTAAAACCTAACTAAGAACACTAAAACATGTATGAAAACAGGCTTTAATTACCTAGAATTGCTTCCGCATATCTCATTTCCCTAGAGTCAAATGTGCACTTAAATGCATGTACTCAATTATCAATCCTAAATGAAAGCAAGACTTAATTGAACACATACAGGTGAATGGACCAGAAAGGCAGAAATTGATAGGAAAAAATGACAGCAAAGGATCAAGTCAGAAACAAAGAGAGTGACAGAAAAGAGAAAATTTCGAGCACAGAATATCCAGGACTGGATACTATGCGAGTGTTTACCTTAAGAAGGGAAAGACAACACTGGCTTCTTCTGTATGTCTGAATAACAAAACAATAATCACACAAACACACACACACACGCATACATACACACACGCACGCACACACACACACACACATACACACACGCACCCACCCACACACACACACACACACACACACACACACACACACACACACACACACACACCATACAAACACACACACGCACGTGCGCACATGCACACACAGACTTGAACGCACATCCACACACATGCGCGGCAAATTCTATAGAGCGATTTGAATCGACAACCTATTTTCTTTATACGATTCTGGACTCAGTTTGTACCACCACCTTTCTCCCGCCCCATCCATCCCTCTTCTTTACCGAATAGGGTGCGTGAAGCTTGTGTGCCTTCACAGCGTGTGTCACGTGCACTAGTTGTATCAATTCTGGGCTGTTGTCCTGACCCACGAACTTTTCACCTTGACACTTGGCCCTGCGATCTGACATAAAAAGGCGGAGAACGATTCAGGTTGTCATTATGACATGTATGTGTTATCGCAAGATGGTCCAGGCAATATTTGACCCAGCCCCTGTACAGCCTTGTCTTTTCCTTGATGGCCTCCTTCACAGTGTCTTTCCATTGGTTTTATTCTTGCTTTTATTGCTTTTATTCTTTTCTCCCCATTTGTGGCCATGCATGTGTGTGTGTGTGTGTGTGTGTGTGCGTGCGTGTGTGTGCGTGCGTGCGTGTGTGCGTGTGTGTCTTTTCGGCGCTTGGATTTGATTTTGTCGAGATTTGCGCTATATAAATATTGTAATTATTATGTATGCATGTGCGTACGTATGTATGTATGTATGTATGTATGTATACGCTTAGATTATGTATGTATGTATGTATGTATGCATGTATACGCTCAGCTTAGATTTATGTATGTAAGTATGTAAGCATGTATGTATGCATGTATACGCTCATATGTATGTAGGTATGTATGCATGTATACGCTCAGCGCTTAGATTTGATTTTATCAAGATTTTGCGCTATATAAATAAAATATATTATTATTATTATTATTATTATATGCACCATGCTGTTGCTGTTCTTGGACCCCTTCTTGATGTCCTGGTCACACGTGTGTCCTTGAGTGTGTTGAGCAGACTGTCTTTATAGATCTGCTGACAAAGACAATATTTCAATAATGTTGGTGGGTACAGGAGGCTATATTATGCTGTTTTGGTTTGGTTGGGGTGTGGTGGAGAGGGGTGTGTGATTTATACATATGATTATGTAAGATGTTTGGTGGGTAAGGAGAGTGTATATATTTAATGCTGTTTTGGTTGGTTGGGGGTGGTGGAGAGGGGTGTGTGATTTATCATATGATTATGTAAGATGTTGGTGAGATAAACTGGGGAGAAGAGTGGCAGAATGGTTCAGATGTTCGTCTGTCAATAAGTAAACTCGAGGTTCCAGGGTTCGTTTTCCATTGAGGCCTTGACTTGTCCCGTCATCTTGACCGGAAAATCGAACTGAACTTCCAGTCCTTTGGATGGGGATGAAAATCGAGTTGGACCCATGTTCCTTATGGACTGCACATGCTAAAGATCGCATGGCAGTTGAAAATCGTGAAGAGCAGGAGATTCGTCTGGCTGCCCTGGTATAAAACATTGGAGAGATAGGTTGATTTCCCAGGTCCCTCCCCATGAAGGCCAATGATGCCATGGTTTCTTAGAAGGTATGTATAGGCCTGGCACGTCTGTGTTCAGCCTTCTATGTTTTTTGTACACCCTGTCCAAAGCTTATGGCAAAAAAAAGCCTTCCTTGTGGTGCAATGGGCCAGGACTTAAGGCAGCCCGTATCCACCTGATAGATCCATCCTACATCATACTGATATTTTCTAGGTTGGGCCTTGCCAAATGCCATCCTGCTCCATCCTGATGGAAACCATTGCCTGTCAGTCCAGGACTACTTATTCATACAGGCAAGCCTGACTTACTCTGCAGCAAACTTCCATATCTGAACGCTGTCCATCATCTGCCACCTGCAACCCGCTGGGTTGAGGATTGTTGTCACACTAACAAGCTGGAGATAGCCTTTTCCACTGGAACAAAAACGACCACATTTATCGCCAAATATGACTTGGCCCTGTTGACGACAAACGTAAGAAGAGGGCAACGTTTAACGATAGCCTGGACAGTCGTGTTAATTAGACGATTATCAAAGTGGCTTGGTGATGCTATCATATGTCGTTATGAGGGGGTGGGAGATGAACTACAGGGTTGATGGTGATGATGGTGCAACACGTGCATGACCAGGATGAGTTTGTGTCTGATTGTTTACTGTCTGGAGTCAAAGAAAGTGGATAGGAAGAACGATCACTCTGCCGCTGTTTGAAGCCGTGCTGTGTGCGACGTAGTTTATGCTGTCACCACCTCACCCCCGTGGGGATGCCGGGGGCTCTTTCAGTATAAATAGTATCCCCACCTTCTGGAAATTCTGTGCTAGAAATTTCCTCTTTTCTGTCACTCTCTTTGATTCTTTTTTCCTCCTTTGCTTTCTGTCATTTCTTCAATTCATTTTCTGCCTTGCAGGTCCGTTCACCTGTGTATGTTCGATAAAGTTTTACGTACTTTCTCTTAGGATTGACAATTTAGTACATGTATTACGTGTATTTTTGGCTCGAGGGAAATGAGATATGTGGAAACAGTTTTAGCTAATTGGGCCCATTTTTATATGTATGTTTTAGTGTCCTTAGTTAAGTTTTAAATTTGTGTTCATGTATGTTTTTTAAATCCCTGAACAAAAAATTGGACAGAGTGACTAAACACCAGGGGCATCTGTTTAGATTATGTGCGCGAATGCATTGATATGTGTTCTTAATTTTCTTTTCCTTTAATTAAAGCATTGTGTATGTTTTGAAGCGGTTATAGCCCTGGTATGGCTCTAAGCAGCCGGTTGGGCTTTAAACAAACAAACAAGAAAACAATGATAATGTCACCACCTCTCATTTCCAGGCAAAGGGTATCCCCACATCTGGCGTCAGAAGCTGATCAATGGGAAATAGTGTTTGATTAACCCTTTGACTCCTGCACCCTATCCACTAGCATCCTGCATTGTCAACCATGCTAGCAAAAGGAAGCTGGTGGATAGGGTGAGGGAATCAAAGGGTTGTTTTTTTTCTGTCGGTAGATAGGGTGCGGGAGTCAAAGGGTTAAGAAATCAGCTGAGCAACTTTCAGTATGAACAAAACGTCAAACACGGTTTGTGTTTCGCCTGAAGAAGAGGTATCCCAGAGACAATAGTGATTTGGTGTACTGTATGTCCTGCTGTGTACTGTGAGTCTGGTTTCCTCTTGTTTGTTACCATCAGATGGCACTGCTTCCTCAGGGACACAAACAGGAATCTAGCATCACAGTCAGGTCGTCAGAATAGATCTAGGGCTTGAAAATGTCACACTTGTGGTATTTGATATATTATCATGACGCCAGTCTTTGCCCTTAGACTAAATTATTGACTTGTACAGAGAGACGGAGGTAGGAAGAGAGAGGAGAGACAGACAGACAGACAGACAGACACACACACACACACACAACACACACACACACACACACACACACACACACACACACACACACAACACAACACAACACAACACAACACACAGAGAGAGAAACACTCACACTCGCACACACACACACACACACACACACACACACACACGCGCGCGCGCGCGCCGCGCACACACACGCACACACGCACAACAAAAGAGAGAGCGATCACGAGAGAGAGAGAGAGAGAGAGACGAAGAGAAGAGAGAGAGAGAAAGAGAAGAGAGAGAGAAAGAAAGAGAATTTCATCCAACACTAGCTGGTGTTGGACTTCACTGAATAGATGTGTGGATGTGTACTAAAGTTTCTTCGTGCCACTCAGATAAAAAAAATCTCTTTAGAACTGACACAACAACGTAAATCGAAAATCTGTCCTCTGATATGTAGAATGACAATAATTATAGACAAACATTCTTACCTTATTGAAACACACACACACACACACCACACACACACACACACACACACACACACACACACAACGCACGCACGCACCACACACACACACACACACACACAAAACACGAAAGAAAAACACGAAAAAGAAAACTGTCACACACACACACAACACACACACACACACACACAAACACGAAAGAAAACACAAAAGAAAACTTCACACACACACACACACACACACACACACACACACCTCTCTCTCTCTCTCTCTCTCTCTCTCTCTCTCTCTCTCTATCTGTGTGTGTGTGTGTGTGTGTGTGTGTGTGTGTGTGTGTGTGTGTGTGTGTGTGTGTGTGTGTGTGTGACAGTTTTCTTTTTCGTGTTTTTCTTTTCCCTGACCAATTTCTTTTGCCCGTAGTTCGTGCTCTCTCTCTCTCTCTCTCTCTCTCTCTCTCTCTCTCTCTCTCTCTCTCTCTCTCTCTCTCTCTCTCTCTCTCTCTCTCTCTCTCTTGAGGGTGCTTAACTCTGTCCTGAGTCAAAAAGTCTCACTTTGAAACGTCTCATTATCAGCGTTGCTTCTGCCAGATAGACATGACGTTGAGGGCTGATATTTTGTATGAAACATGATCAAGTACCATGCCTTCAGCACAGTTTGCGTTTTAAATTAATTAAATCAGCATGTGGCACCTTCGATGCAGTATTCATATCCTTCATGTCGAAGAGGGCCAAACTGGAGACGGACATGAAATTCGCCACATGGAAACCACGTAGCAGGCTAGACGGTGTAACCTTTGAACTGCTCCTGACACTGATGTTCTGGGGGGGGGGGGGGGGGCATTTTGTTACAATGCGGTGACGTAGAGAGGAACCCCGGACCATCATCATCAAAATAGGTCAAGCTGACCAGTACTGGAAGAACGTCTGCCGGGACCAACGACTATGCTGACAGTGGCCAGACGATTTCCTCTCCTCCTCCCCAGGAACCGACCATATCAGAGCTGATGGGCATTCTGATCTCACTGACCGCCAGTGTTAACGACTTGAAATCCATTGTGGATTCATTGAGTAGCAACATGAACACTAAGTTTGATAATTTAGAATAATCATTACGGGATCTTGGGGAGCAGTACAGCCGCTCTACATGGTGGGGGTTAATGATTGAGGGAAGAAGTGGGGTTTTGAGCAAAGACAATCGAGATCTGATGAATAGAATTCGACTTGTTGGCTAAAACTGATCAACTACAGAGAAAGACAGTCTTGAATGCAGGTCAAAGCGCAAGAAAATAATCTTGTATGGAGTTAGTAAAGATCATAATGAAACGAATGATCAATTTTGAGGAAAATTAATTAAAGGACGTTCTCACAGACAAACTAGAAATTGCGAATAATGTTGACTGAATGCGAAACCTCACTCCCCCATTAATGCTTGATGTTGTTTTTATAAGGATAAGGTCAAAATCTCAAATCTAAAAGACATCTGCAAGGAATCAACATTTATACAGGGGAAGATTTCTCTTACCGACTAAGAGAAATAGGATGAAAACTTTTTCACCATCTGAAAGTAGCAAGGAACAATGGCAAAAAGGCCTCAATGGTCTTTGACCATCTAATAACTGATGGAAGGAAGTTTTTCCTGGATGCACAGGACAACTTGAAAGAGTCCAGCAAATGATGTAACTGCTGCCTGACTTTGTACATAGTTTTTCCCTTGACGAATCTAAGGGTGGGGGGGGCCAAAATTGTCCAGCACCGGTTGTACGTTCGCCTGTCAACGGTAACGGTGGCACACGTGCATGTTGCTCCGATAGTGAGTTGGCCGGTCAACAGGCAGTCCGAACAGCATCGTGCAAGATAGACTCATCATCATCAAGTGCCTTTCCACATGGCGATCATGGCCCTCCATATATATCTATCCCTTGTTGCCGCAAGCACATCTCCACACTCGCTGTCTTCAGCCACTCTGCAAGTCCGTCCAATATTTTTTCCCTGGGTCTATTTGGTGCTCTCTTTCCCTCCAGCTTTCCTGTTGTGACCAGGTGCTCCAATTCCCCTTTCCTCAAAAATGGCCTACAAATGTTGCCTGTCTTTTCCTAATCTTCCGTATAAATGATTTCTTGTGTCTGCATCCATCAAGACTGTCTCGTTTGTTTTCTTTGCTGTCCATGGAACTCTCAACAATGTTCTTAGAAACCACATCTCGGCTGCCTCAGTGTTGTTCTGGGTTTGCTTGTTGGGACTAAACCCTAAAAGAAATCACCCCTACTGCCTTGTAGGTTGGCTAACGGAGAGACCGTATAAAAAAAAAACCGATGGAAGGCAACGGCACCATCGTACTTTCCCAAGAAGAGTCATGGCCAGACAAGATAGATTATGTTTTAAAATTAAAAAAAATAAAAAAGACAGACAAGAGAGAGAGAGAGAGAGAGAGACAGACAGAGAGAGGACAGACAGAGAGAGAGACAGACAGAGAGAGAGAGAGAGAGAGAGAGAGAGAGAGAGAGAGAGAGCCCTCCCTTCTCTTTCTTGCTAAGGTTAATGTCAACGGTCTGTCGTCTAAACTTAACGATACATTTGTAAATATTTTGTCTTGTTTGTACGTGAGTTTGATTTTGTGTGTCTTACAGAAACTTTTGTGGATGAATGTTATGTTGCTGTATTTACTGGGTGTAAACTTTTTTGTCAGCCTGTTGTCAAATTGTCAAAACAAGGGAGACGATCAGGAGTGTAGTCTGTTTGATAAGAAAAGAATTTCTCTTCCTTTTGTAAAAAAAAAAATGGAAATGAATAATACCAATTTCTCTTCGTTTGGTTATTGACAAGCAGCTTTTGGAATAGAAAAAGACATTTTATATGTTTGTTCATACATTCAACTGGAAGGTTCTAAATTTTGTATTAACTTTGGTTAAGATAATGGAATCAGTGTGTTTAAAGAATGTTTGATGGACTTTTTACTAGAAAAAAGATGTTTATGTTATTCTTAATGGTGACTTGAATAGTAGGACTTCCGATACTTCTCAAGGTTACACTGTAAACAGCGTTTTTGACGTACACAGTATCAATCAGTCATCTACTGCTACTCGACATACAGAAGACTGTATTAAACAATTATGGCAAATTGCTATTAAATAATTATGTGCACCATTTTAGGTTTGTGTATGTTAAATGGTGTGTGTAGAGGCGACCTTGAAGGTCACTATACATATATGTCAGAGGCTGGAAGCAGTGTTGTTGATTATTTCATACTTTCAAATGATTTTTTTTGCGCAATTATATGATTTTTGCGAATTATCCATTGTTGAACGAATAGAATCTGATCATTTACCTCTTCCAGTTCGTGTTTATTTTCCATGTAAAAACAAATCTTAAATGGAGAAAGGAAAACATGATCAATTTATTGAACAATTTGTCTGGAATAATGAATCTGCACATGTATATAATGATACATTATATCGGGAAGAATGTTGTAGAAAGATAGATTATACTATGAGTTTGATAGGTGTTGACGTGAACGAGGCAATAAATACGTTTAATGTTTGTATTCCGTCAACACCAGCGAGCAATAACTAGTTGAAGATCTGTACACATAAAAAGAGGCTGGTGTTTTATGATCATGGGTGAGCTTTACTAACGTTCTTACACCGTTCGATTGATGTTCTGTCCTTTGTCTTTGTTCTCCTTCAGTGTTCACGAGAACAAACATCCAGAATCTATTTGACTTTAGAAATGTTCAACTACTTATACTGTTGACATTAGATATCTCTTGAGCTTTAACTGACTTCCTCCTCCTCCTGAACAACGCCCAGAACGTTTCCCTGTACCGAGATCCCATCACATAATACACAAAAATGTTGAAGCTGGAATTGACGAAATTTAAAACCTCTACGAATACCAAGCAGGTAAAATAGAAATTGTGATTTCGACGTCCAGGATTCATTTCTGGCAAGAAGAAACAGGCAAAGCGGAATGCGCAGTTTGGAAGAACACAGAGGACGAAGAAAACAGAATTGCCGATCAACATCTTAGTAAGCGCCACTTCGCGGGGAGAGATTGATGACGATGTACCAGAACGCCATGTCACAGCCTGGCTAAGTTTTACTGTTGTGATTATCGTTGTTGTTATTACTATTATCATTGAGCTCCCGGGTATGCCTGCACCGAATACGATGCTATGCAGGAAATCAATGAATTCTTTGTGCGTCATGTAAAACTGGCCACTGATCATTGTCTTCAGTGCTTCCCCAGTTTCTGAATAATAAAGACACCCGACTTGGTATCTAGAAATGACAACGAAATACAGGCTTAACACCACAATACACACAGCAACAATGATAACAGCCATTGTCCTGGTACGTAACAGAGTCTGATACTTCAGAGGACTGAGGACACAGTGACATCTCTCACTGGCAATGATGGCGGACAAGACGAAGGAAACAAAACCAAACCCCATGAAACAAACAACCCTGTTGTTGACCATAAATGTGATGACAGGAATAGAGTTTCTGTCTCTAGTGAACGGTAGAAAGATGCTTTCGCTGTATAGAAACAATGCCGTGGTTAAAAAGATCCCGTCAGCTAAAGACAAGGCAAACAGACACAGGTTGACACGATCTTTAAGGCCCTGTTTGTAGAACACCGCCATGTTGATGACGTTAGCTGGCCCACCAATCAGAAACAGGAGCGCCAACATGTTGTTTCTTAAGGAACGTGAAATCATCTCCACGTCTGCACTCACGATGTTATCAGAATTGTTCCACGGTAAATAAGCCATCTCGCTGAATTTGACCGTGATACAGCCATCGCGGAGTGACGAGTTTTGGACAGTTCGTATGTTACTGCTGTCTCGTGGAAAGAAACTATGGATGGTGGTATTGTCTCTAACATTCTCCAAAAGAAAGGACATATTCAACATGGTCAAAAGGAGACGTGATCTTAATCAACAGACGTTTGATGGTGTGGACTGGGGTTTAACTCAAGAGTAGTTGCTATCCTCTCGATGACTTAAATTAATCCTTCTGTCTAATTATAATCACTTGTCTCTACTCTACAATTGATGAATACCTATTGCCACGTGATGCCAAACAATTCGTGTCCCTACTCAAAAAAAAAACTTGACTGCAGCTTGTGCACCACCCAGCCTACGATGGAGTTCTGTACCCCTGGAACTTAAACTGCCGGGGTTGAGAGAGTGAGTTTATTGCTGCGCAATGATACTTTGACCTGTTTCAGTACGAAACACACACACACACACACACACACACACACACACACACACACACACACACACCACCACGCACGCACACACACACACACACACATACATACATACACACACACACGCACGCACGCACACATACACACACACGCACGCACGCACACACACACACACACAACATCGGATGGTTCGCTGATACACTTAATGGTGTCTGTAGTTTCTAGACAGTTTTGTTGTTGTTGTTGTTGTTGTTGTTGTCGTTGTTGTTGTTATTGTTGTTGTTGTTGTTGTTGGCTTTGGTTTTTTGTTTGTTTTTTGTTTGTTTTGTTTTGTTTTTGTTTTTTGCTAGATTTTGGAAAAGAAATTAAGAAAATGCACAAAACAATCATGGAAAGACTATAAATTAAGTAAAATGCACAAAATAATCATGGAAAGACTATCAACACAGAAGACAACTTGCCTTTTGCTATTACATCCACAACATGAAATATAAGACTTAAGTGCAGCGGGAGCGGGCGTAAACATTAACGGATAACGACGAACTAAAACTGGAGGCTCTAATGAATGTCCAAATTAAATGCACACATGTATCATCATCATCATCAAGTGCCTGCTGCATGGCGTTGGCGATCATGGCCCTCCGAATGTATCTATCCCTTGTTGCCGCAAGCACATTCTCCACCCTCTCTGTCTTCAGCCACTCTGCAAGTCCGTCCAATATTTTTTCCCTCGGTCTACCTGGCGCTGTCTTTCCCTTCAGCTTTCCTGTTGTGACCAGATGCTCCAATTCCCCTTTCCTCATAAAATGGCCTATAAATGTTAGATCCAAAACAAGTGCGACTGCCCGCGCCCAAGCAATGAATGATCTTCTTGTATCTGCCTCCATCAAGACTGTCTCGTTTGTTTTCTTTGCTGTCCATGGAACTCTCAACATTCTTCTTAGAAACCACATCTCGGCTACCTCAATCTTGTTCTGGCTTTGCTTGTTGAATGTCCACGCCTCACAACCGTATAACATTATCGGTTCTATACAACATTCAAGAATTCTCTTCCTGATGTTAATTGATAGGCATTTTTATACAGGTATACCTGTGCCAAAATCTTTCTTTTTTTCTTTTTTTTTTTATATTTCGTCCCATTTTCTACGCCACCCTAATGGCCACAGAAGCCGCATAGTCTTTTTTTCTGATGATGATGTGTCGATGAGGATGTTAATCATGACACCATAGAGTTCCATCTAGGACTGAGACCGCGTGACAGGCTTGAAGGAGGCAGACACAAGATGATCATTGATAAGAAAGACTAGGAAAAGACAAGCAACATTGAAAGGCCATTTTATGGGGAAAGGAAATTAGAGCACCTGGTCACAACGGGAAAGCTTGCGGGAAAGAGAACACCGGGTAGACCCAGGGAGAAATATTGGACGGCCTTGCAGGGTGGCTGAGGACAGAGAGGGTGGAAGATGTGTTTGCGGCGACAAGGGATAAATTGGTATGGAGGGCCATGATCGCCAACGCCATGCTGCAGGGCACATGATGATGATGACACACAGGTGGTTGTATTTCTCAGGCCCGGTTGAAACCCCAGGACAATATTGTGACAGTGAGCGTACAGTACAGCCCTTCACGCAGTCTCAATCCCTGATGGAACTCCACAGCGTCATCACTACCATGTCCATTCCCATCATCACAGAATTGTGATGGTTATTCTCAGATTCGATGAGCATTCATGTTCTTACTTACTGTAACTTACTTACTTACTTACTTACTGACTTACTATTACTTACGTATTACTTACTTACTTGCTTGCTCTTACTTACTTTCTTACCTATGATTAAGAAAATATTTCTTCACCTAGTTGATAGACGGCTGAGCATTTGGGCATTGACTAGGGGAAGGGGTCTACCATATGAGACGAGTTTATACAGAATACCTAGTTGTGCTGTGATTCATACCTTTAATTATTTATTTATTCACTTTATATGTATCTTCTTTTTTTGAAGGTAAGATACACACATACACATGTCATTTACATATGACCAACATTATTGCAGTGGTAGACTGATAAAATACCAGTATGAATATAGACTAGGTAACATAGTTAGGTACCAACTGAGTCATGGTGCCACGGTCACACATCGTGGCACCTGTGACGTTAGCGCATATGGAATTCGTTCCGAGCGCGGAGATTTCATCTTGAGAAACTGAAACTGAAACTGATGTTCTGCTCTCATGATGACCTCGGTCGTGGGGATGTGCTGAAGAGCCGAAGTGGTGGGTTTGGGGAAGGGGGTAGTGACAGGGTAGTGGTTACAGAAGATTAGACAGCAGCAACAAAATCTTATACAGACTAACTGAAATGTGTAGCAAAGATCCCACAATACATACTGACATAAGGAAGAAATATTCATTTAGCGCTACGTTCAAATATTCATACGCTCTTAGGGTGCACAATCCTTTTATTTGGTATTTTAAAAAAAAGCGTAAATGTCACCATTGAATTATTGACATACGATAAAAAAAAAATTTAAAAACATTGCCAGAAAAATCAATAGAACTGTTTTTAGAGATGTTTGTTTGTTTTGTTTTGTTTGTTTGTTTGTTGTTTTTCTTTCTTTTATTGTTGTTGTTGTCTGGTATGTACATGATAACAGGAACAAAAAATCTCTCTCTCCCTCCCCCATCTCTCTCTTTCTCTCTCTGTTGCTCAAACACACACACACACACACACACACACACACACACACACACACACACACACACACACACACACACACACACACATACACACACAACCCAAACACCACACACACACACACACAAACACACTCACACACTCAACACACCACACACACACACACATACACACAAACACACCCACACACTCACACACATACGCACACATACACATACACACCACACACGCAACACACACACACACATACACACAAACACACCCACACACTCACACACATACACATACACACACACACACACACACACACACACACACACACATACACATACACACACACATACTCATATAAATGTATACTACATATACAGCATACTCAAACATACCTCGCGTCTTTTACGTTCTGGTTCGTCTGTTCCGTTCGTACGATCGTTCATTCTTTCGTTCGTTTTGTTGTTTCTTTCTTTGTCTGTCTGTCTGTTTGTTTGTTTCTGTCTTTCTGTCTTCTGTTTCTGTCTGTCGTCTGTTGTCTGTCTGTCTGTCTGTCTGTCTGTCTGTCTCTGTCTCTGTCTCTCTGTCTCTCTCTTTCTTTATTTCTTTGTCTTTTGTTTGTTTGATATTTGGACAAGTTCTTGTGAGAAAAACAGAACCAATGCAACAACACAATATCAAAACAAGCAATGGTTCCCGTATTTAAGAAGCTAAACAGTGCAGTCATACGTATCTTTTACTGCTCCACCGCAAAATTACAACTTGTAGGCTGAACACACTCCTGAACAGAGAGTGGACAAGATTTGCTGATGCCATTGCAGCAATCCCACAGCTGCTAGTAAATGAATGTCTGGCAAAGTGATCCTCCATTGCCGAGACTGCTAAAGCCTCGAAGCAAGTCATGTCTGGGAAAGTACCAGGAACTGACAGCATTCCTGCAGATACTCTCCAAACAAGACAAAAAGAAAGTTCACGAAGAAGATTAGGAAAAGAGAAGCAGCACGCATAGCACAGGGGCACATGGAAGACCAGCTCTTGCCCATGAAGCAGATCTCCCCTCTCCACACTGTGATAAAGTCCGAGGGAAATACAAGAACCAGTACAGTCCGGCACCAGCGATGTCACAGAGTTGCCGGAACATGACTGAGAAAACGACGACCGCCCTAGGACTCCAGCTCCGGATTTCTGTGAAGTTCACTCCTTTTCTTTTCCTCTGAAGACAATACTGCAAGACAATAGGATTTTGTGTGTGAACGTTGGTTCCAGGTGAGTTCATCCGGACTTTGGAAGGTCTTGTCAGGGTCCCACCTGACTTTGCAAACCAGGTGGGTTGAGGCAGAGAGAGAAAGAGAGAGAGGGAGAGGGGGGAGGGAGTGCCATTTGGTCACCGACGGCCCGATTGTGAAGAGGTAGTATCTGGTTACCCGGTTATCGACAGGAGACTATGCAATAGTGATCTGACACAAGTATATAAAAATATACTGTAACAATAATAAAAAGAAGATGAGAAGGAGGAGGAGAAGAAGAAGAAGAAGAAGGGGGGAAAAGAAGAAGAAGAAAGAAGAAATTATAATAGTAGTAATGATGATGATCATAGCAACAACAATGACAACAGTAATAGTAATAATAGTAATGATGATGATGATGACGACGACGACGACAACAACAACAACAACAATATAATGATAATAATAATGATAATGATAATAATAATAATAATAATAATAATAATAATAATAATAATATATATGATAACATGATAACAAGATAACAACAACAGCAACAACAACAACAACATAATAATAATAATGATAATAATAATAATTATAATGATGATAACAATAATGATAATAATAATAGTAATGACAATGATAATAGCCTGGTGAACATTTATTTAGTGCTGCGTCTCAATGATTTTCATGGAATTGGCGAAGAAGGGGAAGAAGACGAAGAAGAAAAGATGATGATGATGATGATGATGATGATGATGATGATGATGATGATGATGATGATGATGATGATGATGATGATGATGATGATGATGATGATATATATCATAGTACTCAGTACCAAATGGACCACATATTTCATAAGACTAAAGGCAACCCCCATTTATATTTAAATGCTGTCCTATAACTTTGAGGTCATGTGAAAATGAGTTGGTAGGGACCTTAACTTATCTCGGGGCCAGCACAGGAGAAGAGTGGCAGAATGGTTCAGACGTTGGTCTACCAATAACTAAACTCGAGGTTCCAGGGTTCGTTTCCCGTAGAGGCCTCGACTTTTCTCCTCCATTTGATCAGAAAATCTCAATCTGAACGTCTGGTCCTTCGGAAGAGGACGAAAAACGAATCGGACAAGTGCGCCTTCTGGCATGCCTACGCTAAAGATCCCACGGCACTTGAAAATCGTAAAGAGCAGGGCTTTTGCCTGGCTGCTGTGGTGTAAAACATTGGAGAGATAAATTGATTTCCAAGATTCCTTCCTGTGAAGGCCTGTCAGACTTCTTGGCCTTTCTAAAATCTTGGTTAAAGGGCAATGGGTGGCGCCACACTGCGGCGACGCGCTCTCCAAGGGGAGAGCAGCCCAAGTTTCACATGGTGAAGCCATTGTGACAAAAGAAATCAATGTGAATAGGAACAAATATGAAATTCAGAAAGTGGTTCCCATCTCTCCCTAGTAGCTGATGCACCTTCTAATATCCTGAACCTGGTCATCTGCCGTTACACAGCTGGGTGCACTGAAAACCGTACGCACAAATAATGTTGTTGTTCTGATGTGTTTTTATTGGTTGGTTGGTTGGTTTGGTTGGTTGGTTGGTTGGTTGGTTGGTTGGTTGGTTGGTTGGTTGGTTGGTTGGTTGGTTGGTTGGTTGGTTGGTTGTTGGTGGTCGGTTGGTTGGTTTTGTTTGTTTCAGTCTTTCTTTCTTTCTTTGTTTATCTTTGTTTTCGTGCGCGTGAATAAAACCTCAGATTCCTCTGTGAGAAATACCTGCAACACCAGCAAGGCCTTTACCACGTCTTCGTGGACTTCAAAAAGGCATTCGACAGAGTTTGGCACGCAGCCTTGTGTGCAACCATGAGGCTGTACAACATCAATGCCAATCTGATCAGAACCATAGAATGCTTCTACGAAAAGGCGACCAGTGCAGTCTACCATGACAACAACAGAGGAGAATGGTTCCGAACCACAGTTGGAGTACGCTAAGAATGCCTGTTCTCCCTCACTCTCTTTAACATCTTCTTAGAGAGAATAATGGCTGACGCACTTGAAGACCACGAGGGAACAGTCAGCATCGGAGGTAGAACAATCACAAACTTGCGTTTTGCTGACGACATTGACGGACTAGCTGGGCAAGAGCAAGAGCTAATCAGCTTGATAAAACATCTTGATGAGGCCTCCACAGCATATGGCATGCAGATCAATGCAGAGAAAACCCAGTTGATGACATATAATACAATGGCATCAGCACTGACATTACCATAGACAACAAAAAAACTTGAGACCGTCCATAGCTTTAAATATCTGGGAGCTATAGTATCAGATGAAGGATCAAAGCCCGAAGTACTTTCCAGGGTTGCCCAGACCACAGCTGCAATGACCATGCTAAAAGTCATCTGGAACGACAAGAATATCGCTATCGGCTCCAAGTCAGACTGAAGCGTTCCCTGGTCATGTCAATATTATTGTAATGCATG
>JAPXFY010000026.1:48215275-48247775 GCA_030674185.1 Monoplex corrugatus
TATTGAGAAATTATATGACAGTGATCTTGTTTCTGATTGGTGGGCCAGCTAACGTCATCAACATGGCGGTGTTCTACAAACAGGCCTAAAAGACCGTGTCAACCTGTGTCTCTTTGCCTTGTCCTTAGCTGACGGAACTTACTTAACGACGGCCTTGCTTCTGTACAGTGAGAGCATTTTCGTACCATTCTCTAGAGACAAAAACGCCATTCCTGTGATCACGTTCATTGTTAACAACAAGATCATAGGTTTCATGGGATTTGGTTTTGTTTCTTTCATCCTGTCTGCCATCATTGCCATTGAGAGATGTCACTGTGTCCTCAGTCCTCTGAAGTATCAGACTCTGTTACGTACCAGGACAATGGCTGCCATCATTATTGCTGCGTGCGTCTTGGTACTGTGCCCCTATTTCATCGTTATATTCCGATATCGTGTTGGGTGCGTTTACTATCCAGAGACTGGGAAATCTTTAAAGACCATGGTCGATGATGAATTTTACCGAAATCATCAGCAATTGATTGATTTTATGGACAGCATTGTCTTTGGTGCTGGCATACCTGGGTGTGTGATGACAGTGGTGATAACAACAACGATAATCACAACAGTAAAACTTCGTCAGGCTGTGACATGGCGTTCTGGCACATCGTCATCAATCTCTCCCCGGGAAGTGGCGCTTACTAAGATGTTGATCGGCAATTCCGTTCTCTTCGTCGTCTGTGTTTTCCCCAGCTGTCTGTTTCGTGTTGCTTGTCTCTTTCTGCCAGAGATGAAACCAGGACGACGAACCATAATTTCTACTTCACGTGTTTGACTCTGTGTGAAACTTTCAATTTCATCAATTCTACCTTTAACATCTTTGTGTATTACGTGATGGGGTCTCGGTACAGGGAAACGTTCTGGGCACTGTTCAGGAAGAGAGCAAGCCAAACAAAGCAGCTAGACAACACTTATTCATCAGCTATAACTTCATAAACTGCAAACACAAATGACGAAATCTATCATCAAACGGCTGTCACAGCCTTTTTTTCCCATATAAGACTGTACAATCATCACGAACCGAAAATCAGCCAAAGTATAGAGAATGTCTGTAAATTCGCATATGATCTTTGAACAGGCGCTGTTTTGTTTATGTACATATAAGCTCAGCAACCGGTCACATCAAGCATCAGGAAAATAGCACCCAATGTTCCGTGATTTTACACTCATAGCACATTCTTGCCATGTATCTCATTTGAAAATGTCATTCAATGTGTGCTGTACATTTTCTTTTCATTCTCTTCCACTTACTCACGAGAGTAAATGAACAAAGAATTCAGTCATACCTACCAAATACTAATACTGGCAATATTATCTGTTTAAGAATTATCATGCTTTATTTGCGAGGAATACTTTCTGAGGAATAATGGATATTCAAAACAAAAACATTGCCACTCCTCTCCGTAGTTAACAAAACCTACATAAAAACTGATTGTATTTTAACTGAGGCATGGATATCAAAGATAAACATTTAATGAAGAATGAAAGCAAAGACGAATCTTTTGAAAACTTATGTAGGTAGTCGCAGAATGTATAAGATATCGTGTTTATTAAAGACTTGAAAAATCAAATCATATGAAATTTGTTTAGGGGATAGAAAATTGTCTAGGTTTGCAATTACAAAAGAATTGAAAATACGTATAACATGTTTAATAGTTGATTAACACTATACATATAAAACTTTGCAATACGTTACTTAACAACGGTTTGATACAAATTCAACAGTAATAGCCATAAAAGAAAACCATTTAAACAAATATTTGTAATGTAATCAAAATCTCTCATGACTTCTGTAATGATTTACCAGAGACGATCCATTTTAGATATTATGTTGCATTTGTTTCAACGCAGACACGTCGCATCATCTGGTCTCGTAATTGAAAGAGAAAATTATGTTTCTAAACAGTATTTCGATGGGTTTAAAACATAGTCTGCTACAGACATTATTTTGTCTAAAACATCTTTATTGTGAGACAAAATAAAAACAAACACTGACAGAATATGCTTCTCACTGCTTTGCTACTGTGTAAGCTGTCTGGATGACCACATTTTGTTATTTATTTCTTACTGTCATGATACAGAAATAAGCCAGGTAGAGGGGTACTCAATAGGTGTTTTTTGTTTTGTTTTGTTTTGTTTTCTTTGGTCCCATTTTCTACGCCACCTTAATGGCCACAGAAGCTGGAACAGTTTTTACGATGCAATGATGATAATGTCGATGAGGACGATTATTCTGATGCTATGGAGTTCCATATAGGATTGAGACTACGTGACAGGGCTGTACTCTACGCTTACTATCATAATATATCCTGGCGTCAACCAGGCCTGAGAAATACAGACACCTGCGGTGCTGGTCAGAAGATTTGAGCAACACCCTCAATGACGCATCCGTGAATTGGATGAGACTCAGCTGTGTGGTTCCAGTCTTCCCATTGAGCCCATAGCACGCCCAACTCTGGGTAGGAGCCAGTTAGAGTCGAAAAAATCCCACAATGATTTTTGAAGGGGCTGATGGGGATTGGAACCCACAACCTTCCAGTCGGTAGTCTGTTGCACTAACCACTACACCACGGCGACTGGTTGGGTACGCAATAGTTACTTCTCCATCTGTTACTTCTGTTAGTCTGTCGAAATGTCTGTTTCTCTAGCTGTCTGTCTAAACTGTAACAGTAATGAATAATGATAGCATAGCACCGACTTCCGTGCTTTTAAAATGGTTTTGATTAAATCTGACTTTGTCAACGAAGGTCTTCTTTACTAGTAAGTATTCTGGGTTGGTTTGTTTTTTGACTTTTTACTTTGGACCTATCAGTTACAATTAATTCTTGTCAATCTTTTTTCCTTTTCCTGGCAATCTGCTTCTTACAAGCACTTGCAAATCTACAATTGTACGCAGTTGTAAACAGCAACGATTCTGGTTTTCAGTTAAGCTTGATCTTTGAAAAAAATGCAGCTATAGTTTACAAACCAGTACCTATCTATCCGAACATTAAGTAAAGCCTAATAACACCCACAACGCTCACTTCCAAAATGTATGAACGAGTCACGTGATGCAGTGGCTTGTTCGTTTTGCATATATAATCGCAACGTTTCCTAGACTGATAACATACTAGTATGCAAATGAGGTGTGCTGAGATTATTGGTTTTAAATCGGCGTAAAATCTTCCGAGTTTTTTTTTCCGTTGTAGCAAAAAGCTAATCATTAGCTTCAGTGGGCTAGAACATTTAATTCAAATCAGATATCCGAGGTTTTTTTCCCCTTTTGTGCATGATAGCAGCGCTTGCATAGAACTCCAGTTACATCTTCCCTATTGCCAGATCTAAAGCAAAATGTTTGAAGGACCAGATACCCGTCTTTATGGTTTACTTATAAGCTTGATCGAATGTGACAATGTGGAACAGCGCAGTGACCAGGAAAAATAAGTGTAAAAAATCTGGCTTTTTGCCACATTAAGTAACCTGAGACAGGTTGATAAGTTTAAATATCTGGGAACTGTCATCTCACCAGACGGCAGCTGCACATCAGAAATAGCCAGCAGAATTGGCCAAACCAAAACAGCATTCAAGAAGATGAAAAGCATTCTTGCCAACAAATGCCTATCAATGAACATCAGGAAGAGAGTTCTTGAATGTTATATAGAACCGATAATGTTATAAGGTTGTGAAACGTGGACATTTCAACACGCAAAGCCAGAACAAGATTGAGGCAGCAGAAATGTGGTTTCTAAGAAGAATGCTGAGAGTTCCATGGACAGCAAAGAAAACCAACGAGACAGTCTTGATGGAGGCAGACACAAGAAGATCATTCATAAGGAAGATTAGGAAAAGACAGGCAAATTTATATGCCATTTTATGAGGAAAGGGACTTAGAGCACCTGGTCACAACAGGAAAGCTGAAGGGAAAGAGAACACCAGTAGACTCAGGGAAAAATACTGGATGGACTTGCAGGCTGACTGAGGACAGAGAGGGTGGAAGGTGTGTTTGCGGCGACATGGGATAGATGCATAATGCTTATGGAGGACCATGATCGCCACGCCATGTGGCAGTGACATGATGATGATGATGAAGTGACTTGACAAAGACATAAAATAAAAATACCCGAAAACAAAAAAAAAGCAAAAAAACAACAACAAAAAACATGGGGGGGGGGGGGGGGGGAAAGAATGGCGGTTTGCAGGTAGAAGGAACACTTCATCACTAGTAGCTAAAGTTATATTGATTGGACCGCTGTGTTTTTCAATAAACACGAAAAGACAGAGACGAAACTATTTTGTCACTTGGTCATTCTATCATACGGCTGCTTCGTTATGACAGGGACACGTCCTCACAGGTAGCTCAGGCAAACCTGAAAGTATTTCGTGGCACTCTGTAATATGATGACTTCGCTATGATATGGAACTCTTAAGAATACACAGCTAAATGATATTGCTGTGTCATCCAATTAGTTTCACTTCAATATTGGGGCAAATTTCTGTTACTGAAAGAAAAACCCAAAAACAACAACAACAACAAAACACACCACACACACACGAAACAAAAAACAAAACAAACAAACAAACAAACAAAAACAGGAGGTGATATAAATTCCACTTGCAAAATATTCTGAACGGAGAAGATTACAATAAAAAAAATCCCATAGACTGAACCACAAAACGAAAGAGACTTGAGAAGTTCTCATTTCGGTCTACAGTATATAACTAGGAGCAAACCGTTGCCATGTAGACACAATATCATTTACCAAGCAACAATATTTAACTTGTTTGAATGTTACTTTGAGATTTCAAGGTGTTTATCCGAAAAGAAAAACAAAGAATCTATGATGTAGCTATCATAATCCAAATGTTTACAGTGTTGCCAATTTGTGTTGTTATGTACAAGTCAACGGTCAACACTCAGAGCCAGATCAAGATTGAGGCAGCTGAGATGTGGTTTCTAAAAGAATGATGAGAGATCCCTGGACAGCAAAGAAAACAAACGAGACAGTCTTGATGGAGGCAGACACAAGAAGATCATTATAAGAAAATCCGAAACAAGTGTGACTGCCCGTGTTCAACAAACAGGAACAGAAAAAAAACGAAAGAAGAATACGAACGCGTATTTAATACAAGACAAGACAGGTGCAAAGTTTCGGCCAACTGGCCTTTGTCAAGCGTAAGATTACAAACAAACAAACACCAGATACAAAAATTTTGAGAAAAAGACTGAAACTTCCCTGCTGCAGTGTCCAATGAGCGAAAAGGAAGTTTCAGTCTTTTTCTCAAAATTTTGTATCTGGTGTTTGTTTGTAATCTTATGCTTGACAAAGGCCAGTTGGCAGAAAATTTGCGCCTGTCTTGTCTTGCTGTATTAAATACGCGTTCGTATTGATAAGGAAGCTAAGGAAAAGACAAGCAACATTTAGAGGCCATTTTATGAGGAAAGGGGAATTAGAGCACCTGGTCAGAACATGAAAGCTGGAGGGAAAGAGAACACCAGGTAGACCCAGCAAGAAAATATTGGACAGACTTGCAGGGTGGCTGAGGACAGAGAGGGTGGAAGAAGTGCTTGCGGCGACAAGGGATAGATGCAGATGGAGGGCCATGATCGCCAACGCCATGCGGCAGGGCACATGATAATGATGATGTGATGATGATGATGATTGATGATGATGAATGATGATGATGATGATGATGATGATGATGATATCCATGTACATCAGTATTAGAACAAAACCTGGTGTGCGTCTTTTTTGCTTTGTTTTGATTTGTTTTGTTTAGTTTTGGCGGGGGGGGGGGGGGCGTCTCTTCTTACCAAAGAAGGGCAACCACAGGCAGTGCCAAAGCCACAGGACCATAAGCATAAGCCAGACCATCCACCTCAGCAAGGTGATGCTTCGCATCGTCCTCACTCAATTGAAAACGAAGACCAAGGAAGACTGTCAGAAGAGCAAACGTGTTCCACAGCAGGACTGAGCACAGGGGAATAGATCTTCAACTGCAGAGTCATCACTGACTAACACTTGTTCAGCATCAACTCTTCCATAGCGTTATTGACTTAAAGACAGCCTCTGACAGAATCTAGTAAGAGGGCCTCTGGAATGTGCTGAAAGGCTTAAACATCGACGAAAGGTCTGATCCAAGTCGTCCAGGTCCTCTATGAACACGCCAGAAACACAGTTCTTCTGAAATATAATCTAGGAAAATTCTTCCGGACAACCGCTGGCGTCAGACAGGGGTGTTTACTCTCTTTTGTTCTCTTCAATGTGTTTTTTCTGAACAGTCATGCAGAAGACATTCCGTGACCGCCACGCTTCCATTTCCGTCGGTGGCAGGCCTGTCTTCAACCTGCATTATGCAGACATCATATAAACCTGATGGGTGGGTGTATGGGGGGTCGAAGGGCAGTCGTAGACATCATGAACGTGATATTGGATGGAGGGGTGTGGGGGGGGGGAGATAGTAGCAACGAACTGGAAGACCTTGACAAACAGATTGGTAGCAAGTGCCAGTGCGAACAGCATGAATAGTGGCACAGAGAAGTCCAAGATTATACCGATCACCTTAACCCTTTGGCTCCTGCACCCTGTCCACCAGCATCCTGCATTGTCAACTATGCCAGCAAAGCAACAACTTAACCCTTTGACTCCCTCACCCTATCCACCAGCTTCCTGCAGGAAGCTGGTGGATAGGGTAAAGGGGTCAAAGGGTTGATTTTTTGCAGTTGGTGGACAGGTGCAAAAGTCAAAGGGTTAAGCAACCTTAGTGTCATCATCACCATGAGCCGTTAGAAGTGTCCAGCTTCAAATATTTGGGAGTGACTTGTCAAAGGATAGAACCTGTATAGCAGAAATCTCCATTCAGATCGCCATAGCCACAGCAGCTATGGCCCAGACTCAGTAGGATATGAAATAGCAGCATCAGTTTCCCCACCAAGTACAAGTACTAATCTGTAGTACTCTCCACCTTAATGTATGGGTGCGAATCATGTACACTGCTGACAGAGTCAGAAAGATGAATGCAGACATTCAACACGAAATACCTGAGAAAGCTGCTGTGCATCTCCTACTTGGAGTGCAAGACCAGTGAGTACATGAGGTGTATGTAGGCAGTGGTAGAGCCATGGCTTTTGTACTATGTGCGCCGTTGCCTCTTACGGGCAGGTTTTCTTCATGGTTTATCCCAGCCCTGCCACCATGTAGTGTCGCCGAGTATTCGCTTTAACTGTTCTCACTCCTTGCTTAGACCAGCCAAGCATGTCTGTCAGAGTGAGAGTAGTGTCCCTTGGATCATCTACGTCATAGTAAATACTATCATATCGGACCCAGATCCACACGGATGCTACATTACAAGGTCGAGATCCTTGTGGGTCCTCAGGCACCTCTCCTTGCCACCATGAAGCGATGAAAGCTGACGTGGCTCGACCATAGCACGAAGCGTGACAATCTACATAAGACCATCGTGTATAGCTCTGATAAGGAAGAGTACAGACGCGGGTGGCAACGGAAAAGCTGGTCTGACAATGTGTAAGAGAGGACAGACAGACTGCCAAAACTCGTGATGTGGGTCACAAAGAGACTGGCATGGAGGAGGACATCAGTTTCGCCTGCCTTCATGTCCTCCGCTTGTTGATGGCACAGTCAAGGGAAATGCACATTGTATGTAACATATCAGTCCATCAAAGATCACCAGCCATAGCAGGAGCTTCCAGCCTATGGAAATCTATCAGATAATGTCCTTTGACCATTCAAAACAAACCCCTTTCCAATCCTAACCCCAAATAAACAGGTAAGTATTTTTCATATCTTGAGATGAGCAGTCATGGAGAAGTAAGCTGATAGATACCCCAACTTTTCTCAGGACTAGTATTATGAAGGTCTTGTGCACTGCCACATTCGTTGATTTTCCTTTCCCATCCCCAAAAAGACGAACACACACGCATGCATTCAGAGCGGTGGATTATGACACTAAATTCAATCACCCATCCATTTTACCAGTCACGTTCAATGGTGCTGAAGCCTAGCTTTGGGTAGACAGTGTTCTAACCGCTCTGCTACTCTCTGTTCCGATGGGTTGGAGAAAATACCCAGGTGCACAACTGCACTCAAGTAGTTCTTCCATATCTTGAGCATTCATGGAGAAGTAAGGTGATAGTGACCTCAACTTTTATCAGGACTTGTATTATGAAGACTTTGTCCACTCCCACTCACTCGCTGCTTCACTGTTCCTATCCCAAAAGACGAACAGATACGTATTCAGAGTGGATGGAATGTGACACTAATTCTAGTCACTCACCCATTTTACCAGCCACGTTCAATGGTGCTGAACTCTGGTTTTGGATAGAGAATGTTCTAACCACTCTGCTACTGTGTGTCCTGATGGGTTCGAGAAAATACCCAGTGCACAACTGCACTGAAGTAGTTCTTCCATATCTTGAGCAGTCATGGAGAAGTAAGGTGGCAGAGACCTCAATGTTTCTCAGGACTGGTGGTATTATGAAGGTTTTGTCCACTGCCACATTCGTTGCTTTACCTTTTCCATCCCAAAAAGACGAACACACACGCATGCATTCAGAGAGATAGATTTTGGCACTGAATTCAATCACCCATCCATTTTACCAGTCAAGTTCAATGGTGCTAAACCCTAGCTTTGGGTAGACAGTGTTCTAACCACTCTGCTACTCTCTAGACAATGCCCAGGTGCACAACTGCACTCAAGTAGTTCTTCCATATCTTGAGCATTCATGGAGAAGTAAGGTGATAGAGACCTCAACTTCTCTCAGGACTGGTATAATGAAGACTTTGTCCCCCACCACTCACTCGATGCTTTATATTTCCCGTTCCAAAACAACAACAACAACAACAAAACAGAAAAAGAACAGACATGCATTCAGAATGGATGGATTATGGCACTGAACCTAGTCACTCATCCATTTGCCAACCACTTTCAATGGTGCTGAACACTGGCTTTGGGTAGAGAGTGTTCTAACCACTATGCTACTCTGTGACCCGATAGGTTGGAAAAATGCGCAGGTGCACAGCTGCATTCAATTAGTTCCAGTCAGCCCAGGGGACACTGATCACATCCATATAAAAAAAATCTGCACGTGTCCCTAGCGCTGCAGCATGCTGACTGCTAAAAAGCCAGCCGTGCAACAACACTGTGAACAGATGCAGAACACCTGTCGTACCTTTGTTTTTTTTAGGATCATCGCACTCCGGTAGGTTTCCTTTGTGCTCGCCTTTCTTTTCTTTCGCCCATGTTCTACACCATTTTAATAGCCACAGAAGCTGGGGCAGTTTTTTTAACAATGCGATGATGATGGTGCCGATAAAGATCATACTCATGATGCTATATGGAGTTCCATCTAGGAATGAGACTACATGACAGGGCTGTATTCTACGCTTACTATCATAATATATCCTGGCGTCAACCAGGCCCGAGATATACACACACCTGCGGTGCTGGTCAGAAGATTTGAGCAACACCCTCATTGACGCGTCCGTGACGTGGATGAGACTCGTTTGTGTGGTCCCAGTCTTCCTAATGAGCCCGTAGCACGCCCAACTCTGGGTAGGAGCCGGTTAGAGCCGAAAACCCTCACAATGATTTTTGAAAGGACTGGTGGGGATTTGAACCCACAACCTTCCAGTCAGTAGTCCGTTGCATTATCCACTACACCACGGCGACTGGTACCTGTGCCATACCTTCTTCATTTTAAGTTTGTTGAACACTAGCGTCCACAGTCTTCTTTTTCCTTTCTTCATCTAATCTCATAACCGGCGTTATCGTTGGAGGGACTTATGCTACAGCAGCAGACACCTCCCCTCTCTCCCCATTTCTATCACTATGGTGCACCAACTAACAGTTAAGGCATGCAAAGTTTAAACGTCCTGTCTTTAACATTTATCATCCAGCTCTTTCTCTGTTGACTTTGGCAGTGGGCGGTTTTCAGAGCACCCTTAAAGATGGTCTTAGACAGCATGGTATGATGTGTGACGTTCAAGGAAAGATATGTGAAACAGTTTCCATGGGTAGTTTATCTCAAAGATTTCAAATCGTCCTTTCTGCGTCTGAAAACATTGTCCAAATTTCACATTTATAGCGAAGGACGGAGACTGCGAGTGATTAGTACAGTCTGTATTTGGTTGTGCTGCTTATGGTGATGTTTCTTTAGATTCTGTTCAGTCTGGCCTTTGCTGCCTTTGTTGATGCAATGATGATGCATATTTCTGTGGTGCTAATGTCGTGTTTACTCAGGATGGTTCCCAGACACTTGAAATTGTCAGCCTCTTCCAGTTTTTTTTTTTGTTCATGCGATGTTGTTGATTATGCTTTGATCGTGACTTTGTTTTTGTCGTTGTTAACTTCCATACCGTATACTTCCACATTCTTGATGAGTTTGGATGAGATTTATTATTCAGTGTAGGTGACCGTTTGCTATCTTCATCCCGTCTTCTGTGTTTAACACTGTCCTTGATCCAATTGTCTTCAGCTTTATCATCACCGTCCTGAGTTTGCTGTTCATCAGTTTGTAACGCTTTGCAACTTTGGGATTGTTGTCTTTCTGGGGTTTCAGGGAGCTTTCCCATCGCTCAGGTCAGTAATGTAATTGTTGTCTAAGAAACCAGAAACCAAAACAAACAAAAGTGGAATGCCAACACATATTTGATGAAGGGAAAAAACTGGCGTACATTTTTTTTCGATCAACTGGACTTTGTCATACAAACACAAAAGACACAAAGAAACAAATTCACCAGATTTTGGACAAAAACAAAAAAAAGTCAACTAACTTCCCTGATATTTCCTTGTCCCTTGGCAGTCACTTTGATTCAGGTCATCAAAAGTTGAGTTTTCGTGTAACATTTCATTAGCTGCTGTAAGTACATGTCGAAGGGTGTTGATAGTTCTCTTCATTGAAGACAAAGACAGAATTGTTCTTGAACCTATGTACCAACTTCTTGACTATCTTTGGCCTGCGTAGGACGTGCAAAAAGTCTTGTTGCCTGTCAAACCACTTCAAGATGCACAGTTTAAGAAATGGTATATGTACGTAGTTAACAAGAAACACCACGAGGATGTGGACGGGACCTGGAGCACCAATGCCCCGCCACCCTCGGGACGCTCACCTCCCATGCTCCCGACGCCAGTCGACAGTCATCTCATCAAGCAAAGGGGGGCTGTCCATGCGCTGCATGACCCATTCGGACCCAGTCATCAGTCACCGTGTTTACAAACCGAATGGCAAGGTGGGGAGATGACGAACCCCGGGACACAGCCACACAACGCTCACCAACCAGGTCCAGCCCTGCCTCTGGACCAAGACAGAATGGAAGACCCCCTCTCGCCCTCACTTTTGGTCTTCATCTCTCTTTCGGGCAGCCCACCCTGCCACCAGCTCGCACAGCCGCCAGCACCCCTCCCCCCGACTTCAGTCTCGACACTTTCGCAGTCGGAAGCTCCAACGTTGTCTTACTTCAGCCACAGGGGTTGTTTGCGCGGCCGCGAAAGTGGCCAGGCATGATGCTCCAGACACAGCCCATTTTGCTGTTCAGAAGTCTGACATGTCATGAACGGAATCCCAAGTTTGCCGTTTTCCGAGCAGCCAGCAGGCCTTTCCCGGCGGTCATCAGGCCTGATTCAATTCAGGACGCACAGTTTAAGAAATTAGGAGTATATCTGTATGTGTATCACAAAGAAACAAAAGGGATGAATCAGGAAATCCAGATCCAACACGCATTGCAGAGTTTTGTTTTGTTTCCTTTTTCGTAGATTTTTCTTTGTTTCTTTCTTTTTTCTTTCTTTGTTTCTTTGTTTCTTTCTTCCTTCCTTTTCCTTCCTTCTTTCCTTCCTTCCTTTCTTTCTTCCTTCCTTTTTCCATCCTTCCTTCTTTCTTTCTTTTTATTGTTTCTTTCTTCCCTTCTTTGCTTTTCCAAAGAAAATCTAAGAAGCCCGACCATCACTCGGTGCTTCTGTACCGACCATGCCAGACTATATTGCCAGCACATGTCAAGTACACCACCATTCGTCACACCAGCTTATAGGTCCATAGCGTGCATTTATGGATTGTGTTCACAATGATTTATGATGGACGCCACAAATGCACTCAAGGATCCTATATCCACTGAGACAGGATTGTTTTTTTTTTTTTCACTCAGATCACACACGTTGTATGCGTGGAAGAAATGGAAACTGGATATTATTGCAGGTAGATGTATGCTGAAAAAAAAACGGAGGCTTGCAGAATGGTTGCACTTTCAAGGTCTTAAAACTGAATAGCGGAAAGAGACAAGTGGGAGGGGGGGAGGACCTTTGAAACCCTAAGCTGATGCCATCTGAATGACGGAAACGTTAAGACGGGCAGCAAACAGGTTTGTTGCAATGGTAAACTCAGCGCGTTCTTCTTGAGAAGGTTAATCAATAAAAGTAAGTTCTAGTGGAAAGTTTCACTTGTAACAGTATACCAGTGTCACTACTTTGATGTTTACACTCACTAACGCAACGTCCTATTGCGAAACAGTTATTCGACAGTCAGAAGCTCAAATCAAATCGTTTCTTCGAAGCAGTGTACCAAAGCCTTTTATTTTATGAGGCAAGAGAAATTAGAGCACCTAGTCACCACAGGAAAGCTCGAGAGAAGAAAGAGTACCAGGTAGACCCAGGGAGAAATTATTGGACGGACTTTCCGAGTGGGTGAAGACAGAGAGGGTGGGAGATGTACTTGCAGCGCACGCACACACACATGCACAGAGAGAGAGAGAGAGAGGAGAGAGAGATAGAGAGATCGACAGACATACACATATAACACACACACATTCACCCATACACGTATACGCACTCACGCATATATACACACATACACACAAGCACACACACACATACACATATACACACATAAAATACACATATACATACATGCGCAAACACATATACTAACACACACACACACATATAACACACATATGCACACATACACATATACACACAAGCGCTCGCACACATACACTAACACACACGCAAACACACAAGCGCATGCCAACGCGCGCGCCACACACACACACACACACACAAGCTCACGCACACACACACAAGCATACAAACAAGCGGACATCACACACAAGCGCACACACACACATACGCACACACACACACGCACGCACACACACACACACACGTGCACGCGCGCGCGCACACACACACACTCAGAACCAGAGACATAGAGAGACCGACAGACAGACAGACTTACGACACGAGTCTTCATAACAGGCAAACAGACGGGCATACACACATACACATACACATACACAACACAAACTACGTGCGCACGCAAACACACGCACACACACAGTCATGCAAACAAGTTAACACACAAACATACACGCACGCGCATACACCCACACACGCGAAGACAAACATATCGACGAAAACCATTCTGTCCTGGTATTTTTACTGTTTCTGCTGCGGGGATAGAACCAACCAAATATCATAACAACCCCCCTTCCCCGTTCGATCCCCCCCTCCAAAAAAATTCATGCACATACATACATACATACATACATACATACATACATACATACATACATACTTTACTACATACATACATACTACATCATACATACATCATACATACATACATAATACATACATACATACATACATACATACATGGTACATACATACATACATACAACATACACACATACATCATACAAACATACACTACATACATACATACTATACATACATACATACATACATACATACATACATACATATCATGCATGCATATGTACATGCGGCATGCAGGAATGCAGGCATGTAGGCATACATAACATACATTACATACATATTCAATACATACATACATACATATATTACATACATACATACATACATACATACATACATACATGGATACATACATACTTCAATACATACATACATACATTAACATACATACATACATATTTCAATACATATATATACATACATACATACTTGCATACATACATGGATACATACATACATACTTCAATACATACATACATACATACATACGTGCATACATGCATACAGACATACATACATACTGTACGTGCATACAGACACACATGCAGGCATACATCCATACATACATAATACATACATACATGATACATACATACATACATACATGCATACATGCATACATACATACATGCATACATGCATACATACATACATACAATATAATACATACATACAGACATACAGACATACGTACGTACGGTACGTACATATGTACATACGTAGATATATGCATACATACATCATACATATATACATACAATACAAACCTACATACATCATACATACATACATACATACATACATACATACATATCATGTGTATCTGTCTGTCTGTCTGCTTGTCTGTCTGTCTGAGTATGTACATGTATATAAGTGTAGTTCTGTGTGCCAACGAATCACACTTGTTTTCAACATGCTGAGTTTGGGAGCAAAGATCTGGGTATAAGCTCTTACTTTATTTTAAATAGGCCGTTTATCTAAAGTCCTACTTTTTTTTATTCAACTTGGTTTAATTTCCTTTCCTTTTCATCTGATCAAAGTATTCCCATTCCTTCGAACATGTGGTAATAATGTTCGAGCGAAAATCTCTGTCCTAGTTTTTAGAGAGACTGTAAGGAAAGTGCCATTCATTACACATCTTTTCTTTCTTGTTGCCAAAGAAGAAGAAAAAAATAGAAAAACAAAATCAAGGATCAGGGTGAAAAGAGAGGAACTGTGTCAAAGGCTTGAAACTGCGAAGTACTATAATATCAACTAATAGCATATTGGTTCAGATCGGGATCAGACCATGTTGAATTTTCCCCATAATTTTGTGACACTCTTTGACATAACCCCCACACAAACTTACCTTCCAACCCACGGCAGTCATCTCCAAACTGTCGTCTCAAACTCGACGCTTCATGATGATTGCATCAGAATCAAATTCAGCGAGATGGCTTATCTCCCTTGGAACAATTCTGATAACATCGTCAGTGGAGAAGTAGAAACAGCTACACGGTTATTGAGAAATTATATGATAGCGATCTTGTTTCTGATTGGTGGGCCAGCTAACGTCATCAACATGGTGGTGTTCTACAAACAAAGGGCTAAAAGATCGTGTCAACCTGTGTCTGTTTGCCTTTGTCCTTAGCTGACGGAACTTACTTAATGACGGCCTTGCTTCTGTACAGTGAGAGCATTTTCTTACCATTCTCTAGAGACAAAAACGCCATTCCTATAATTACATTCATGGTCAACAACAAGATTGCCTGTATTATTGGATTCCGTTTTGTTTCTTTCATCCTGTCTGCCATCATTGCCATTGAGAGATGTCACTGTGTCCTCAGTCCACTGAAGTATCAGACTCTGTTACGTACCAGGACAATGGCTGCCATCATTATTGCTGTGTGTGTCTTCGTGTTGAGTTTATATTTAATCGTCATATTCCGGTTTCGTGTCGGGTGCGTTACTATCCAGAGACTGGGAAATCTTTAAAGACCATGGTCGATGATGAATTTTATCGAAATCATCACAATTGATTGATTTTATGGACAGCATCGTCTTTGGTGCTGGCATACCTGGGTGTGTGATGACAGTGGTGACAACAACAACGATAATCACAACAATAAAACTTCGTCAGGCCGTGACATGGCGTTCTGGCACATCGTCATCAATCTCTCCCCGGGAAGTGGCGCTTACTAAGATGTTGATCGGCAATTCTGTTCTCTTCGTCGTCTGTGTTTTCCCCAGCTGTCTGTTTCGTGTTGCTTGTCTCTTTCTGCCGGAGATGAAACCAGGACGACGGAACCATAATTTCTACTTTACGTGTTTGACTCTGTGTGAAACTTTCAATTTCGTCAATTCTACCTTTAACATCTTTGTGTATTACGTGATGGGGTCTAGATACAGGGAGACATTCTGGAATCTGTTTGGAAAGAGAACAAGCCAGACGAAGCAGCTGGACAACAGTTACTCAACGGCCATAACTTCGTGAAAAGTGACTGCAGTTCACAAAAAAGCTATTCAAATAGGTGTTGTAAAGCTTTTCTGCTTTTTTTTTCAATATTAAGGCCACACAATCATCTGGAACTGAAAATCAGCCACAGATAAAAGAATCTGTAAGCTCACCCATGACCTATGGACAGGTGTCTCTTTGTTTCTGTAAATTCAGCAACCAGTTACAACGAGCATTGTCCACAATATCAGGAAAATAACAACCAACTTTCACTGACCTGTCATTCATAGTCTATGTAACATATATCATAGCGCATCCAGGCCATGCGTTTTATTTCATGAATTCATTCTACCAACAGTTTTCTCGTTCTCTTTCGCTGAATGACATGAAAGAGCAGAAAATCTGGCATTATCTGCACCAGTCATCAATATTGGCAATCATTGCCTGACTACTAAAAATCTTGCTTTATTTGGGGTAGAATACATCCTGAGGAACAGTGAAGATTTAAAAGAAAAAATATCGTCACTCATCACTGGCAGTTCATATCATCGACGTAAAGATGCTGGTATTTCGATGAAAGCATGGCTGTCGAAGATAAATAAAAAGAGGTCTTTTAAAAACCAATATATGTAGTTGCAGAATGTGGTAGCATATCAGCTTTATTACAGACTCTTGAAGCCTCAAAACACGTGAAATGTTTTAGGGGTAAACAAAATTTTGCTTTGGGTATATCTTAGAATTACATTCACAACGAGTCAAAAATACGTACAAAAATGTTAAGTCTTCGATTGATGTAAAATTCATAAGACCTTATGACGAGTGATTAAGAACCATGTCATGGAATTTCAACAGCCATTTCTACAAAAGAAAAATTGTTAAACAAATACTTCTACGGTAAACTAGATCTCAATGACTTCTGTAAGTGATTCCCAATGGATGTCACGTTAGTACTCATTTCGATCAGCATGTTTTATTTTAAACACAGACAAAGTCACATTTTCTTTTGTTTTGAATGGAAAAGGAGACCGTGTCTCTGAATAGTATTTCTCAAGGTTTAAAACAAACTGTTCAACCAAAGGAAATAGGGAAGCAGGGATAATTTTAAATATCAACTAAGTAACATAACTCTTGGAATCACGGAGTTATCTCCCATGTAGAATTTCTCAAATCCAACACAGTTTGCGCTACCCATTCAGCTAGCATAGACGCAGCCACAAAGCATAAAGTTGTAAGTATGAGCTTACAACTTTATGCTTTGTAGCTGCGTCTATGCTAGCTGAATGGGTAGCCCAACTGTGTTGGATTTGAGAAATTCTACATGGGAGATAACTCCGTGACTCTCAAGAGTTGTGTTACTTAGTTAAACTGTTCAACGAAAATATCTTTTCTCTAATCATCTTTCACATGTGGTATACTGTGGGGGGGGGGGGGGGGGGGATAAACGCAAACAAAGCAAACTTCTCAATGTTTCGCTACGGTACGATGGGTCTGGATGACAATTTTCTTATTTCTTTCTTATAGACTGTCGTTATTCAGTAATTAGATAGGTAGTTAAATAGGCAGGTGGTTAATTGCCGTTTCTCTTTCTATCATCTGTTACTATTATTTTGCTTTCATTGTTTGTTAATATTACTGTACCTGTTTGTCTATGTGTCTGATTGTCTGTCTGTTTCTCTGTCTAGTCTAGTCTGTTGCTGTGTAAATAGATAGCGCTAAATCTTTGTAAACTCAACATGAATTTGAAAGCTGACTTTGCTAATAAAGCTCTGCTTTACTGGGAACCCTGCTGGTTTTTCCCTATACTCCTGCTTTGAACTGCCAGGTGAATTCAATGCATGTTTCATGTTTTTACCTCATAATAATCATCAAGTGCCTTGCCACATGGCGTTGGCGATCATAGCCTTCCATCAGTTTCTATCCCTTGTTGCTGCAAGCACATCTTCCACCCTCTCTGTCTTCAGCCACCTGTCAAGTTCCCTCCAATAGTTATTTTCCTGGGTCTACCTGGTGCTCTCTTTCCCTCCAGCTTTCCTGTTGTGACCAGGTGCTCCAATTCCCTTTTCCTCATAGAATGGCCTATGAATGTTGCCTGTCTTTTCGTAATCTTCCTTATGAATGATCTTCTTGTGTCTGCCTCCATCAATACTGTCTCGTTCGGTTTCTGTGCTGACCATGGAATTCTCAACATTCTTCTTAGAAACCACACCACATCTCAGCTGGCTCAGTCTTGTTCTGGCTTTGCTTGTTGACTGCCACGCCTCACAACCGTATAACATTATCCGTTCTGTATAACATTCAAGAACTCACTTCCTGATGTTTTTTACTTCTAAGTTTTGTCTTACTGCCATAGTTTGCCATCTCCGACGTTGCCTCCACCTCAGATATTTAGTGTAACATTGATCGATGACACAACATTTCAGAGTGGTGTGTGTCAAGGCTGTGTCCCTTTTTGTTCACGCCTACCTTATTTTGTTATATGAAATATGCCTTCTGATTCTATTTTTTTTCTGAAATCATAGGGCGACGATTTGCAGTGAGATGGTGGCATTCATTAACAACATCAGTGTTAAAGATCCCAGATTTTTTTTGCCTTGGTAGCAAAGCTTAACATTTGCTTTAGTAGGTTAGAATATGTAAATAAGATCCCAGTTTTGCTTTTTTTTCCTTGTATAAAATAGCAGCATTTCATTACCACTTTTTTCCTCCTTTGCAGCAAAGCTATCACTTGCTTCAACAGTACAATATGTAAATAAGATCCTAGTTGTTGAGTTTTTTTCCTTGTATAAGGCAGCAGCGTTTGATTAAAACTCAAATTTGAGCTTTTGCTAGTCTCCATATCTTGTACAGAATGTTCAAAGGACCAGCTATACAGCTTTATGTTTTATTGTAACTTTATACAAGGTAATATTCGGGAACAAGGCAGTCACAGATAAACATTAAAGTATAAACTAACAGCTGTTTTGTCACATTATGTCTCCTGGTGAAGACGTGAACAACAAAAAATCAGAGCGTGCAGGTGGAAGGAACACTTTCTCACAGACAGTGCAGTGGTACCGTTGGTTTAAATATTGTGTTCTGCCAAAGACATGAATAGAGAGACCTGAAACTTATTCTGTGGTACTTTGTGATATGATCTGTTTGCTGTGACACAGGACTGCATACAGATGTAAATGATGTTTAATTCAATTTCGTGGCAAATTTGTGTTAGGAAAAAAAACAAAACAAAACAACAACAACAACAACAACAGAAGGTGTTAAACGATCAAATTGCAAACTGCTATGAACAACGAAGTTTACAGTACAAAAAAAAAATTAAAATTCCGAGATTGAATCAATGAAGCAAAGAGATTTAAGAACAAATTTCCATTTCTGTCAGTGATGTGTAAATAGGAACGAAGGGTCGCCATGTAGATAAATATTATTTACCAAACAACAATCAAGGACCAAAAAAAAAAACAACAACATGAAAATAGAATCAGAACGCGTATTTAATACAACCAGACAAGACAGGTGGCCTTTGTCAAGCGAAAACGCAACATCACAAAACGAATCAACACCAAATACAAAAACTATGAGAAAAAGACTCAAATTTACCTGTTGCTTCGTCCAGTGGGAGAAAAGGACGAAGCAGTAGAGAAGTTTTAGTCGCACTTGTTTTAGATTTCAAGCAACAATCAAGCAACAATCTTTAACTTGTCTGAATAAAAAAAAGAGTAGATACTGGCGATGAGGTTATCGTAGACGAAACCTTTATTGTTTTGCCAATCTATGTTATTGTAAGTATCTGTGGGGAGGTTAAACGCGGTTGTTTGTTTGTTTGTTTGTTTTGACTCGTGGTGTCTTGTCAAAGATCAAAGGTCACCCGCCATGGTAGTAACTTTCAGCCCGTGGCATTCTATCACACACATACCTTTGAAAATGATGGTCATAGAAGAAAGACCCCCTTTCCGACCCACTTTAATAAACAAGTAATTATCATCCCGTATCTCATGCAGTTTCTTACCAATAAATGCCTATCAATTAACATCAGGAAGAGAGTTCTTGAATGTTATATAGAACCAATACTGTTGTACGGTTGTGAGGCGTGGGCAGTCAACAAGCAAAGCCAGAACAAGATTGAGGCAGCCGAGATGTGGTTTCTAAGAAGAATGTTGAGAGTTCCATGGACAGCAAAGAAAATAAACCAGACAGGTAGATCACTGATAAGGAAGATTAGGAAAAGACAGGCAAAATGTTTTGGCCATTTTATGAGGAAAGGGGATTTGGAGCACCTGGTCACAATGGGAAAGCTGAAGGGAAAGAGAGCACCAGGTAGACCCAGGGAGAAAATACTGGACGGACTTGCAGAGTGGCTGAAGACAAGAGGGTGGAAGAGATGTTTGAGGCAACAAGAGATAGAGACAGATGGAAGTCTTTATCGCCAACCCATGCGGCAAGGCACCTGATGATGATGATGATGATCTCATGCAGTCGCGAGGAAGCAAGGTGATAGAGAACTCAATTTTTACTAAGGATCACCATCAGGAAGTCTTTGTCCATTCCCTGTCACTGTCTGCTTTATCTCTCCTGTTCCAAAAGAGGAACAGATACTCAGTGAGAGTGCATGGACTGTGACAATAAACTTATTGTTATAATTATCGTTGTTTAAATCCCAGCCGATTGTCGTAGAGCCATATCAGGGCTATAACGGCTTCAGAACATACAAAACTTCAACAGGGGAAAAAAAAAAAGAAAAGAGAATTAAGTACGATATCAATGCATTCGCGCACAGTAATCTAAGGACATGCCCCCGGCGTTGACCACTCCGTCCAATTTATCGCACAGGGGATTTCTTTTTTTAAAAACGCACCTGAATACAAATTTAAGCTTACCTAAGGACACCAAAACATATCTAAAAACGGGCCTAAATTACCTAAAATTGCTTCCGCATATCTCACCTCCCTAGAGTCAATAATGCACTTAATACATATACCCAATTAGTCAATCCTAAGAAAAAGTATGTAAGACTTTATCGAACACATACAGGTGAATGGACCAGCAAGGCAGAAAATGATAGGAAGACATGACAGAAAGCAAAGGAACAACGCAGAAACAAAGAGCGTGACAGAAAAGAGGAAATTTCTAGCACAGAATTTCAGAAGGTGTGGATATTATTTATACTGAAATTTGTCACCCATCCATGTGGCAGTCACGTTCCATCGCGTACACATGCACTCAAGTAGTTTCAGTCAGTCCAAATAATTGCACACATATGAAAAAAAATTTGCATGTGTCCTTAGCGCTGTGGCATGCTGACTTCTAGAAGACAGCCGTGCCACAACACAGTGAACAGATGCAGAACACCTGTCATACCTTCTTGATCTTAAATTTGCTGAAGACTCGCGTCCAGAGTCTTCTTCTGACTCATCATCATCATGTGCCCTGCCGCATGGCGTTGGTGGGGGGGGGGGACTCATAAGTTACAGCAGCAGACAGAATCCTCAGTATCGGTCTTTGAGGTGAATCAACAAGCAGTTCAGGCATACAGACACTTGTGGTCCAGTCTTTGACATTTGCTATTCAGCTCTTCCTCTCTCGACCTGGTCATAGGGTGCTGTAAAGTGGGATGAGTGAAAGTCATTCATGTATAAGTTTTTACACTGTTGCTGGTAGCTGTTCCTGTAGGTCCGCCAAGACGTTATTGATTTTTTTTTTTACGTACTCAATAGTGTTCTGTTCGAGATAAAGTATGTGAAAGGGTTTCCACAGGCACTTTTTCCCAAAGATCTGACTTCTCTTTTCTGAGTCTGAAAGCAGTGTCCAAATTTTACATCCATTGAGACCACCAGTGACCTGTACAGTTTGTATCTAGTTGGAACGTTGATGGTGCTGTTTTCCCAGATTCCTTGTTATCGGTCTGGCCATTACGGCCATTGCTGTTGCAATGCTATACGTATTTCTGTTGTGTTGCCATCATATTTGATCAAGGTAAAAAACATGAAACCCCCTCATGCAAAATAACAGCAAACGGCACGACCTTGAGACAGGTTGATAAGTTTAAATACCTGGGAACGATCATTTCACCAGACGGCAGATGCACATCAGAAACCGTCAGCAGAATCGGCCAAGCCAAAACAGCATTCAAGAAGATGAAAAGCATTCTTACCAACAAATGCCTATCAATTAACATCAGAAGAGAGTTCTTGAATGTTATATAGAACCGATAATGTTATACGGTCGTGAGGCGTGGACAGTCAACAAGCAAAGCCAGAACAAGATTGAAGCAGCCGAATGTGGTTTCTAAAAAGAAAGTTGAGAGTTCCATGGACAGCAAAGAAAACAAACGAGACAGTCTTGATGGAGGCAGACACAAGAAGATCATTCATAAGGAAGATTACGGAAAGAAAGGCAACATTTATAGGCCATTTTATGAGGAAAGGGAAATTGGAGTACCTGGTCACAACAGGAAAGCTGGAGGTAAAGAGAGCACCAGGTAGACCCAGGGAAAAATAGTGACAGACTTGCAATGTGGTGAAGACAGAGAGGGTGGAAGACGTGCTAGCGGCAACAAGGGATAGATACATACGGAGGGCCATAATCGCCAAGCCATGTGGCAAGGCACTTGATGATGATGATGAGCTCCTAGGTACTTGTATCTGTCGACCTCTCTTAGTTTCCGGTCATACGTGTAAACTTCTGCACTGCTGTTGGTTGTGCTGTTGACTGTGACTTCATGTTTTCTTTGCTGACTTCCATTCTATACTCCCCTGGCTGATTAGACACCGAGATAGAAGTGTTTGTGAAAGTATGTGCCAACTTCATAATCATCTCCAGCCCTTGTAAGAAGTTACTAAATCACTTTGCTTGTCTAAACAGCATTCAAGAAGATGACAAGCATTCTTACCAACAAATGCCTATCAATTAACATCAGGAAGAGAGTTCTTGAATGTTTTATCGAACCAATACTGTTGTACGGATGTGAGGCGTGTACAGTCAACAAGCAAAGCCAGAACACAATTGAGGCAGCCAAGATGTGGTTTCTAAGAAGAAATGTTGAGAGTTCCATGGACAGCAAAGAAAACAAACGAGACAGTCTTGATGGAGGCAGACACAAGTAGATCATTCATAAGGAGATTAGGAAAAGACAGGCAACATCAATAGGCCATTTTATGAGGAAGGAGATTTGGAGCACCTGGTCACAACAGGAAAGCTGCAGGGAAAGAGAGCACCAGGTAGACCCAGGGAGAAAATGCTAGACGGACTTGCAGAGTGGCTGAGACGAGGAGGGTGGAGGAGATGCTTGGGGCAACAAGAGATAGAGACAGATGGAAGCTTATGATCGCCAACGCCATGCGGCAGGGCACCTGATGATAATGATGATCATGTCTGAACAACTTCAGGGCACACCGTTTTACATATTATGTATGTATGCATGTATGTGTGTATGTATGTATGTATGTATGTATGTATGTATGTATGTATGTATGTATTATATATGTATGTTGTTTGTATGTGTGTATGTATGTATGTATGTATGTATGTTTGTGTATGTGTGTATGTATGTATTATGTATGTATATATGTATGTATGTTGTGTGTATGTGTGTATGTATGTATTATGTATGTATGTATGTATACATGTATGTATGTATGTATGTTGTGTGTTGTGTGTATGTATGTATTATGTATGTATGTATGTATACATGTATTAGGTAGGTATGTAGGCAGGTAGGTATGTATGTATGCATATATGTATGTATGTATGTATATATGTATGTATGTATTATTATGTATGTGTATGTATGTATGTAGGTATGTAGGTATGTAGGTATGTATGTAAGTATGCATGTATGTAGGTTGTAAGGTAGGTAGGCAGGTAGTTAGGTAGGTAAGTAGGTAGGGAGGTAGGTGGTTAGTTAGGTAGGTAGGTGAGTATGTATGTACGTATATGTGTATGTATGGATGGATGGATGGATGGATGGATGTATGTATGTATGTATGTATGTATGTATATATGTATGTATGTATGTATGTATGTATGTGTGTAGGTATGTAGGTAGGTAGGCAGGTAGGTAGGTGAGTATGTATGTATGTATGTTTGTATGTATGTATGTATGTGTGTGTGTAAGTATGTAGGTAGGTAGGTAGGTAGGCAGGTAGGTAGGTGGGTATGTATGTATGTACGTATGTATGTATGTATACGTAATGTATGTATGTATGTATGTAGTAGTAGGTAGGTAGGTAGGTAGGTAGGCAGGTAGGTAGGTAGGTAAGGTAGGTAGGTAGTAGGTAGGTAGGTAGGTGGGTGGGTAGGTAGAGTAGGTAGGTATACTACAAAGAAATCACAAGATGAGTCGGGAAAGCCAGATTGAATCAGGACATCCAGGTCTAACAACCGATACATTAGAAAATTTGTTTTTGTTTTTGTTTTTGTTTATGAGGGGGGGGGGGGGGGCTATTTGTTCTGTTTTCGTTTTTTTTTTTTCTTTTCTTTTGTTTTTCTTAGTTTACTGTTGTTGTTTGATTTGGTTTTAAAGAAAATCTAACAACCTCGTCACTTCGTGCTTTTGTCTAACTACTATGTCAGACTATGTTGCCGGCACATACCAAGTGCGCCCTAGTTCTTCACAGACACAGATGGATCCTTAGTGTGCATTCATAGATCGTATGCAGAACGATTCACGATGGACGCCGTGAATGCGCAAAAGGATCCTGTGTATACAGAGACTTTTTTTCTTTCTTTTTCAGACGAAAATTAGGCGCTCCGTACACATGGGAGATGTATGTGTGTATATCTGTGTGCGGGCATGTGGGTTTATATGCATGCATTTACTGTTGTTTGTTATTTTCGTCTCTTACCTGTTTACATGTATTTATCTACGTACTCCTTTATTTTCTATTTATTTATTCACCTACTTACTTCTTATTCACTCACTTACTCACTTTCTCACTCACTCACTCGTTCATTCACTTACTCCCTCACGCACTTACTTACTCACTCTCTTACTTACTTACTTACTTACTTGCTTACAATCTTACTTTGCTACTTACTTGCTTGCTTACATACTTACTTACTTACTTCATTAACTTACTTTGCTTACATACTTATTGCTTACATACTTTACTTGCTTACTTACTTTTGCTTACATATTACTTACTTACTTACTTACATACCTATGTTGATTAAGAAAATATCGTCCTCACCTAGTTGATAGATGGCTAAGCATTTGGGCATTGACTGGGAGGGGGGGGGGGGTCTGTCATGTCAGACGAGTTTATACAGAATAGCTAGTTGTGTTATGATTCAGACCTTTATTTATTTATTTATTTTTACATGTATGTTCCTTTTTCGAAGGTAAGATACACACATACACATGTCATTTACATGTGACCAAGATTATTCAAGCGGTAGGCTGATACAATACCAGTATAAAAATATAGACTTGGTAAAACATAGTCTAGATAGGGCCTCAGGACCTGGCCAGCTCTTGGGTTTATGTGCAGGCTTAATTTAAGGCTTGTGCCATGATCACCATACACATGGCTCCTGTGACGTCATTGCATATGGAATTCATTCCGAGCGCGGAGACGTCATCTTGAGAAACTGAAACTGAAACATGGGAGAAATGGAAAGTGGGGGAAGGGAGGACTTCTTCACAAGAAACACCATGAGGGTGCGGATGGGACCCAGAGCTCCAATGCCCTGCCATTCTCCGGACAACCATCTTCCAAGTTCCCGACGCCATTCGGTATTAAAGCTGATAGGTGGATATATATAGTCCCGTGTTCCAGTGGCTTGCAAAATATGTTCAATTCAGACACCTTTCTTTCTTTCTTTTATTGTTGTTTAAAGCCCAGCCGACTGCGCAGAGCCTTATCAGGGCTATAACTGCTTCAAAACACAAAACTTCAACAGGAAAAAAAAAAAAGAATAAGTACAATATCAATGCATTCGCGCACATGGTCTAAGGACATGCCCCTGGCGTAGGACCATTCCGTCCGATTTATCGCACAGGGGAGATTTAAAAAACACACCTGAATACAAATATAAGCATACATAAGGACACCAAAACATATATAAAAACAGGCATAAATTACCTCACCTCCTTAGAGCAAAAATACACTTAATACATGTACCCAATTATCAATCCGCAGACAAAGAACGTAAGACTTTATCGAAAAAATACAGGTGAATGGACCATTAAAGCAGAAAATAAGTAGAAATGACAGAAAGCAAGGCAACAAGGCAGCCCTGATATGGCTCTGCGCAGTCGGCTGGGCTTTAAACAACAATAAAAGAAAGAAAGGCAACAAGGCAGAAACAAAGAGAGTGACAGAAAAGAGGAAATTTCTAGCACAGAATTTCCAGAAGGTGGGGATACTATTTATACTGAAAGAGCCCCCGGCAACCCAACGGGGGAATTCAGACACCTACAATATCCTTATCAGAAAGAAATGCAGAACAAACACATGCCAAAAGCCATCAGATGAATATTTCCAACAGGATGCGTTGCTTGGTTCACACAAGTTTCAACTAATCCCTCATGTGTGAACATGAAGCTATGCATATTTTATGGAAAGATCAAAATCAGGTTCATATTCCTTATAGCCCAGCCGACTACTACAGCCATATCAGGGCTAACACCACGTCAGAAAGGACAACCAGGTTAAGATAAAAGACAACAATTAAAAACCATGCTCACTGTTAATATGGAAAGATAACCTTGTTGTTGTTTTTTCGGTGATAGAAGTTGAAAGGTGGCTGGTATGTACTTCAAACCACAGCAACATAACCTGACCAACTGTTTCAGCCCAGGAGTGTGGCGTATGGTCTGGGGGAAGTAACAGCATAATTTTCAACCTATTTTTATTCTGGGTAACATCAGTAATTTTTTTTCTTATCAGCTGTACAAGGGGGAAGGGGGAGAAAGGGAGGGAAAGGTTCTGTGACGAATGAGCAAAATACGCAAACAGTACTGCCTGTCTACCATAGCACGTTTTACGTTTCAGACAATGTTGGCATGGTCGCCAGAATCACTGTCAGAATCATCGTTCAGATCTTCATCGTCCGCAGCGCTAGGTTCATCCTTGAAGATTTCGTCAAGAACAAGCGGCACAAAACTTTGCTTTGCCGTAAGTTCGCACGAACAAAAGCCATGTTACATTTACAGGAAGTTCAGAGAGTAGTTTCCCCGGGGAACTCTTGCGTGGCGAAATCCTATTTTCTTCAGTTGTCCCCGGCAAAAGCCGAGACTGAAAATTGTAGTATACATCGACAAGTTGTCGATTTCGGTCCATGGGCGAAATTTTGTGTAGCCAACAAACTGTCGGTTGCGGTCAGAAACGTGATAAAAAATCGTTGTACATGTTTATATGCGTTGCATATTATTCTTACATTAATATTACCTTTTCTGTACGTATGAATTCATATCTTTGTCTGTTGCCATATCGTTCATTCATTTGGTTATTGCAAAACAAAATGAAAACAAGAGAAACAAAATTTAAATAAGAACACTTCCTACATTGAAATAATATTAATGTTTATTTGGTTTTTTTTTAAATATGAACACGTATTCCATATCTGCCATTTTCTCTTGGTCAGTACTACGTCAGGGAAGCTGTGTAATGTTTTTTTCCCACTGAGTTTTGTGCATCTACTCTTTGTTGTCTTTTGTTCACGTTTGACAAAGGCCAGTTGGCCGAGCGTTTGCGTCTATCTTGTTTTGTTATATCAAGTACGCGTTCTGATTCTGTTTTTACAGGTTCCTGCTTCCTACACGATTAAAGAAAGATTATATTAGTTGTTACAAAAGGAGAATAGATCTGATTCCACTTTGTAGATGTGCAAAGGAGAAGATTTCAGATTGAACTAGGAAAATATAAAATTCCGCTGCATCTGGGAGAATTTCTGTATTTTCCAGGAGCTGTTGTTATTGTTGTTAGTTGTTGTTTGTTGTACTTAGGTACGTATACATACATACTACATACATCTCATCATACAAGCCACTACATACATGGTGAAATAAATAAAAAATAAAACAACTTTCACAATAGCATTAGGCTCCTTGTGTGTAAAAATAGTTTATTTCGATTTGACCTTACATTTAGCATATAACTATCAACAATCGGTCATGTGACCCGACTATATCAAATACATGATAATCCACATATCTTGCGATACCTGGCTAATACCACATGCTAATGTATGTTAATGCATGTGAACCTGCGGCTAATTCCGTATATGCTTAATTGATTTTGCTATCAGCATCGTGGACCTGTTAATCTGGCTAATTCACAAGCTGGTGTTTAATCACGTGATCTGGCTGATCTGTATGCTGACGTCATATCATGTGACCTTGCTAATTACATGCTGATAACATATCTTGTGATTTGGCAAAGTCACGTGCTGATGTTGTATCACGTGACCCGACTAACCCTGACACTGATCCTGTATCGTGTGACCTTGCTTAGCCACTCTCCTTTGCGTCCTTTTTTTTTTTTTTTGTAAATATATAAAGGAGTATGTGACTTTTCGATTTATTTCACTTTTGGTAGTGCGCAGACCTAGAGTCAAGAAAGGTACCCTGTATCCTTCAGAGAAAATATTTCTAGTTAACTTTGTTTGCTTCGATAATAGCTGTCTTTACTCTCTGACTTTGAAAAACAAACAAACAAATTAGATGCAAAACTGTGGCCAGCATGCATTTCGAAAACAGCTTGTTTTGATGGAGAGATATGATTAATATAATGGAATAAGCCAGCAGTTTATTGTTGAGTATAATCAGTGTCAAGGCAGAGTGTACTGATATCATCGAAACATCTTGAAGAAGGAAAATAAAAGAGGATTAGTGAAGCTTCATGAGACCTTGTCGATTGTGTTTTTGTTGTTGCTAATAAATGCTGTTTCTTATCACTCCAGTGAACGAACTTGGGCTTGGAGGAGTTAAGAATCACTCCGTAACACACACTAATGTTCAACTCATCTCATCCACTTACGTACATAAAACCTACATACTACAAGCGTACACAGACACATACATAGACCATACATACATACATATATACATACAAGCGTACATACATACATACATACAAGCATACATACATACATACATAGATATATACATACATACATGCATACATACATACATGCATACATACAAACATACATACATACATACATACAAGCGTACATAGATACATACATAGATATATACATACAAACATACATACATACATACATACAAGCATACAAATACATACATACATAAGATATATACATACAAACATACATACATACATACAAGCGTACATAGATTATACAAGCGTACATGTATACAAACATACATACATACATAGACATATACATACATACATACATACATGCATACTTACATATATACATACATACATACATATAATACATACATACATACATACGTACATACATACTACATACATACATACATACATGCATGCATGCATACATACATACATACATACATACCTACGTACGTACGTACATACATACATACATACATACATGCATACATACATACATACAAACATACATACATACATACGTACATACATACATACATACATGCATGCATGCATACAACATACATACATACACATACATACATACATACATACATACATACATACATACATACATACATACATACATACATATACGTACATACATACGTTCACGCATACATATATACACATACAAAATATAGCAAAATCAACATCAAAATTTGGGAATTATCAGCTCTGTAACTTTGCAACGCTGAAGGAACACTTCATTCCCCAAAACTCATTTTTAAACGTCGAAAACAAGATCAGCATCAATGCGTGAATCAAGATCAACACATTGGTGGACTCACAGGAACGGTGTTTGCCAATAGTGAAACAAGGCAGGCTTGCATGCTCTAGTCACATCATCCATCATAACCCTCTGTCCAAAGCTATACTGAGAACAGTGGAATTATCCACACACTACACATTCACGCACGCACTCACACGCACACACATACACACACACAGAGAGACGCACACAAACACACAGAGGCATATACACACACCAAAACACACACACGCCCGCGAGCACACACACACGCACACACGCACACACACTCACTTACACACACACACACACACACACACACACACACACACACACACACCACACACACACACACACAACTCACAACACACACACACACACACACACACACACACACACACACACACAAACACACTCAAACTCACTCTCTCTCTCTCTCTCTCGGCACACACACACACACACACACTCTCTCTCTCTCTCTCACTCTCTCTCCACACACATACACATACAAGTAACTAGTGATCTAAATACAGTCTTTCAGATGAAACGATAAGTCAACGTCCCACGCGCAACAAGCGTGCCGAGCATGTTAAACATCCCACGGCAACAAAGAAGTTGTCCCTGGCAAAATCATGTGTGAAAAATCCACTTTTATAAGCCAACGTTAATGCCCGCATACAGGAAATAATGGGGGGGTGGGGGTGGGGGGGCGCTTCACGATGGTGATACGTTCTCCCCAGAAGCAGCAGTCTGGATTTAGTATGGCAAATCCATCGTGATAAAAAAAAAGAAAGAAATACAAACAGAATTTTAAAAAAAATTCAAATACAATTCTAAATACCCGTTCATCTGTTTACGGTATAAAGACAGCATAAAAGTACCCGTTCACCTGTTTACGGTATAAAGACAGCATAAAAATACCCGTTCCACCTGTTTACGGTATAAAGACAGCATTAAACTGCCCGTTCACCTGTTTACGGTATAAAGACAGCATAAAAATACCCGTTCACCTGTTTACGGTATAAAGACAGCATACATGTAAAACTGGGTCTGACACCGAAGACAAACTGAAAGACAATCTCTTATTACACAAAAACGTAAAAACGTAAGCATTAAGTCAAACTGATTTAAAACATGCAATACACAGAAAGGATGAAATAACTCCGCAAACAAACACACAGGCATACACGGTCGTATAACCGTACACACACAAACACATACACCCATACTTATACACACATACATACGTACACATACACATATACAAACATACGCACAAACGTACATACACATGTGCACTCATGTACACGCACACACACACGTTCACACACATGCGCGCGCACACACCCACGCACGCACATATACACGCACATACACATACACACACGCACACACGCGCTAAAAGTCAAAATACCAATTTTTTATAGCTAAAAAAAAGCGCACATACACACAAAAACACATGGAATGAGACGCAGACATAGAGACACACACAAACAGACACATAGTCAGATGCACACATATACAAACACAAAGACACACATACATATAAACACACATACAGACACGCCGGCAATCCTATACAAACATACGCACAAACTCAAACACACTTAGACAAACACACAGACAGACACAAATATATACACATATACAGACGCTCAAAGACATAGACACACAGACAAACGCACAGACATACACACAGACGAATACACAGTCTCACACACACAGATATACAGACACACAGACACACAAATATACACACAAACACACATACAGACAAAAGGACAGATAGACATACACGTGGACACACAAACGCTTGGCCAGACACGCAGACATACAAACAGACACACAGATACACACATACACATAAACACACAGACAGAAACACAGACAGAAACAGATGTACACATAGACAAACACAACAACAACACACACACACACAACACACACAAACACACAACACATACACACACAGAGAGATACACACAGACACACACACAGACAACACACACACAGATCACACAGACAGACACACACAGGTACACACAGACACACACACACACACACACACACGCACACACACATACACACAGGTCCTTTCCCTTGAATGCCAATTAGCCTTCTTACCTTTCTGAAGCCTTGGTCAAAAATACGGGTGGCGCTGCACTGCGGCGACGTGCTCTCAACGAGGAGAGCATCCGAGTTTCACAAGGTAAAATCCATTGTGACAAAATGAAAATAGATCATGAATGATGAAGAAGACAGACACACAGACAAACACACAGACAAACACACAGACAAATACACAGACAGACACACAGACAAACACACGGACACACTCACACATACAATTACATAAGAGCACTCGCACACACATACAGAGAGAAAGAGAGACAGACAGACAGACAGACAGACAGACGGACAGACAGACAGACAGACAGAGACAGACAGAGACAGAGAGAAAGACTGAGACAGAGACAGAGAGAAAGACTGAGACAGACAGACAGAGACAGAGACAGAGAGACAGAGAGACAGAGAGAGAGAGACAGAGAGAGAGAGGCACTCATACATACAGACATACATGTACAGACAGACACGCAGACACTGAAAGACACACAGATAGAAACACAGAGAGACACAAGACTTCCACAAATGATG
>JAPXFY010000026.1:48252775-48265275 GCA_030674185.1 Monoplex corrugatus
TTTGTACGTTTCCAGACTAGTGTGTGTCTGTCTGTTGTGTGGTGTGGTGTGTGTGTGTGTGTGTGTGTGTGTGTGTGTGTGTTGTAGTGTGTGCGTTGTGTGTGTGTGTGTGTGTGTGTGTGTGTGTGTGTGTGTGTGTGTGTGTGTGTGTGTGTGTGTGTGTCGTGTGTGTTTTGGCTGTACGTCCATAGTGTCGTTTTCATGAACGTCTCGATTCTGGACCCACGAAAAACATCAACATATGTCATCTTAGTTTCATTAGATGACGTCTTCTAGTCCACGGCATAAAGAAGTCAACTGATCATAGCCACTCTACTTTTTCAATGAGACGTTTGCCCTGCTTCTTTTCATCTACACGACTCACTTCCATGCAGCTTAGCCTTCACTCCCTTACTCTATCCAGCAGCTTAATCCATTCACTCCCTTACCCTATCCACCAGCTTAATCCATTCACTCCCTTACCCTATCCACCAGCTTAATCCATTCACTCCCTTACCCTATCCACCAGCTTAATCCATTCACTTCCTTACCCTATCCACCAGCTTAATCCATTCACTCCTTACCCTATCCACCAGTAATCCATTCACTCCCTTACCCTATCCACCAGCTTAATCCATTCACTCCCTTTTCCTATCCACCAGCTTAATCCATTCACTCCCTTACCCTATCCACCAGCTTAATCCATTCACTTCCTCACCCTATCCACCAGCTTAATCCATTCACTTCCTTACCCTATCCACCAGCTTAATCCATTCACTCCCTTACCCTATCCACCAGCTTAATCCATTCACTCCCTTACCCTATCCAGCAGTTTAATCCATTCACTCCCTTACCCTATCCAGCAGTTTAATCCATCACTCCCTTACCCTATCCACCAGCTTAATCCATTCACTCCCTTACCATATCCACCAGCTTAATCCATTCACTCCCTTACCCTATCCAGCAGTTTAATCCATTCACTCCCTTACCCTATCCAGCAGTTTAATCCATTCACTCCCTTTTCCTATCCAGCAGCTTAATCCATTCACTCCCTTTTCCTATCCAGCAGCTTAATCTAGTCACTCCCTTACCCTATCCACCAGCTTAAGCCATTCACTCCCTCAGCCTTACTCGCTAAGTCATCCCATCCATCAGCTTAATTTTTTCACTCCTTCATCCTATTCCTGTCAGCTTAACTGTGTCTACCCCTCACCCTATCCACCAGCTTAACTCTTTCAAGCCTCGCCCTACTCACCAGTCTCATGCAGGAGACTAGTGGACACGGTGAGCAAGTGATAGGGTCAACGCTGAAAGACATTCTCCTCTAGTCCTGTTGGTCTCATCATCATCATCATCAGGTGCCCTGCCGCATGGCGTTGGCGATTATGGACTTCCATCTGTCTCTACATGTATCTCTTGTTGCCCCAAGCATCTCCTCCACCCTCCTCGTCTTCAGCCACTCTGCAAGTCCGTCTAGCATTTTCTCCCTGAGTCTACCTGGTGCTCTCTTTCCCTCCAGCTTTCTTGTTGTGACCAGGTGCTCCAACTTCCCCTTCCTCGTAAACTGGCCTATAAATGTTGCCTGTCTTTTTCTAATCTTCCCTTATGAATGATCTACTTGTGTCTGCCTCCATCAAGACTGTCTCGTTTGTTTTCTTTGCTGTCCATGGAACTCTCAACATTCTTTTTAAAAATTACATCTCGGCTGCCTCAATCTTGTTCTGGCTTTGCTTGTTGACTGTCCACGCCTCACAACCGTACAACAGTATTGGTTCTATATAACATTCAAGAACTCTCTTCCTGATGTTAATTGATAGGCATTTGTTGGTAAGAATGCTTTTCATCTTCTTGAATGCTGTTTTGGCTTGGCCAATTCTGCCGGCTATTTCTGATGTGCATCTGCCGTCTGATGAAATGATCGTTCCCAGGTATTTAAATTTATCAACCTGTCTGTCGCTTTAGAACTGTCAATTAATTCATCCCCGTGGTGATATGGAGGAAGATACTTGTGTATAAAACTACTGAGTTTTTGCCTCCAAAATGCTCCTAAAAGAAGAAACCAGAAATAGACTAAAATAGTGAGAATGCGTATTTAATTTCACAAAACTTTTTTTTAAGAAGAAGGGAAAATAAAACACGATATAAACAGAACAAAACAGATACGAGATTTGAAACTATAAACATCCTCAACCTTTTCAGTTGACAGTATTAATTAAGTCTTGAAAAGACTATGTCGAAGTTGAATACTTCAGTTCATTTTGAGACACTCGCTTGGAATACCAGCACTCGAAATACGAGTACCTTTCCGCAGCCTCATAATGACTGTATTCAAGTCAAATTCAGCCAGATGCCCTTTTTACCGTGGAACAACTCTGATAACATCGTGAGTGCAGACGTAGATATGGCGACACGTTCCGTACGAAACTACATGTTGACATTACTCTTTCTGATTGGTGGGCCAGCTAACGTCATCAACATGGCGGTGTTCTACAAACAAGGTCTAAAAGATCGTGTCAACCTGTGTCTCTTTGCCTTGTCCTTAGCTGATGAAGTCTACTTAATGACGGCCTTGCTTCTCTTTGGTGAGAGCATTTTCCTACCTATCGTTGGAGATATAAAATCCATTCCTTTGATCGAGTTCATGGTCAACAACAAGCTCACTTGTTTCCTGGGTTTCAGTTTTGTTTCTTTTATCCTGTCTGCCATCATAGCCAGTGAGAGGTGTTACTGTGTTCTCAGCCCACTGAAGTATCAGACTATCTTACGTACCAGAACAATGGCCATCATCATTGTTGATGTGGTAGTTTCGGTGACCGGCCTCTATTTCATCGTGGTGTTCAAATATCGTGTTGCGTGCGTGTACTATCCAGAAACTGGTATCACTTTGAAGAAACAAATGAACGCTAAATTATCGCCGACTCATCAAGAGATTGTTGACTTTCTTGATAACATCGTGTTTGGTGCTGGTATACCCGTATGTGTGATGACAGTGGTGATAACAACAACGATAATCACAACAGTAAAACTTCGTCAGGCTGTGACATGGCGTTCTGGCACATCGTCATCAATCTCTCCCCGGGAAGTGGCGCTTACTAAGATGTTGATCGGCAATTCTGTTCTCTTCGTCATTTGTGTTTTCCCCAGCTGTCTGTTTCGTGTTGCTTGTCTCTTTCTGCCGGAGATGAAACCAGGACGACGGAATCATAATTTCTACTTTACGTGTTTGACTCTGTGTGAAACTTTCAATTTCATCAATTCTACCTTTAACATCTTTGTGTATTACGTGATGGGGTCTCGGTACAGAGAAACCTTCCGGGCACTGTTCAGAAGGCAAGTCAGCAAGACCAACCAGCCTGATGAAACCTGTTCAACAGACATGACTACATGACGCAGCGAACAAACTGATGGACAGTCTTTGTGATGAAGTGAATGCTACCATTTAGTTCTTATCAATTCTTCTTCAACTGCACAAATATTAGACACAGAAAACCACATCAAAGAACATTCGTATATTCACCAGTATCTTACAAAGAAGAACTTGTTGATTGTGTACACTCAGCAACTAGTTGTTGAGAATTATCGCCCTTCGTTACCATGGATAGTGCCAGTAGCGTATGGAAGAAGAACAAGAACGTGTGTTTAACTGACAGAATACCACAGGTGCAAATTTCTACTGCTTTGTCAAGAGTGCAGAGAAGATGACCAATAAGATGTACAATTTCAGGACAAAACGATAGACAAACAAAAATTGTCAGTGGAAAAGCAGATGTCAATGTACTTCCCTGAAATAGTCGCCTATGGTGAGATAACTCCAGATGGTATGAGTTGAGTATTCACGGGTGCTCTCCCATGGTTCTTCCACGTTTCTCCCATGTTCTTCCATGCACAGCACAGCCTTGTCTCACACTTGAGGATTCCTTATTTTTCACGGGATAGTCAGCAGCATTTTTTCTTATCTTTATTATCCCATTCTCATGAACACTTTTGTCATATCTCTCCACTTACTATGTTCAAACTATCGAACAGACAGTACAGTACACAAGGACCTGTATCAGTCATCACTGCATGGTGACGCCACCTTAAGGAATTGATTGATTTGATTCAGTTTTACGTCAGCACCCACCTTAGGTGATATGGCCGACGGGGATAACCATCCCAGGGAAGTGGGGGAAGGGAGACTTATCTAATCCTATACTGACACCACCAGAACAACAATGATGTTAAGATGGGACAGTCAGAAGGCCAGTTTTAATGTAGCGCACCCCGGGATTCGGACCCACAACCATTAGCCTGTGAATCCGACGCTCAAACCTACTGAGTTACTGAGGCCCGCCACCTTAAGGAAGAAAATGAACCAGGATTTATTTCAGACATACAGTCCCGTCAACATCAATTGGATTAGTGCACTTCATTCAGACATGATAATCATTGTCGCTCAGAGGTAGTGTAGTGTAGAAGTATCACAGGATGATACTTAGACGTGTTGATGCACCAGATCGGAAGGCAACACAAGAAATACCAGACAGAGAGAGTAGTGTTTTTGTTGCCTGTGATCTTTTTCATTGCTGAGAAGGGTTCTCTCTCTCCTCTCCTCTCCTCTCTCTCTCTCTCTCTCTCTCTCTCTCTCTCTCTCTCTTCTCTCTCTCTCTCTCTCTCTCCTCTCTCTCTCTCTCTCTCTCTCTCTCTCTCTCCCCTGTGAAATCAAACGTATCTACAACACAAGATATACCAGACAGAGAGAGTAGTGTTTTTGTTGCCTGTGATCTTTTCCATTGCTGAGAAGGGTTTCTCTCTCTCTCTCTCTTTCTCTCTTTCTCTCTGTCTTCTCTCTTCTCTCTCTCTCTCTCTCTCTCTCTCTCTCTCTCTCTTTCTCTCTCTGTGAAATCAAACGTATCTACAACACAAGATATACCAGACAGAGAGAGTAGTGTTTTTGTTGCCTGTGATCTTTTCCATTGCTGAGAAGGGTTTTCTCTCTCTCCTCTCTCTCTCTCCTCTCTCTCTCTCTCTCTCTCTCTCTCTCCTCTCTCTTCTCTCTCTTCCTCTCTCTCTCTCTTCTCTCTCTCTCTCTCTCTCTCTCTCTCTCTCTCTCTCTGTGAAATCAAACGTATCTACAACACAAGATATACCAGACAGAGTAGTGTTTTTGTTGCCTGTGATCTTTTCCCTTGCTAAGAAAGGGTTGTTTTTTTTTTCTCTCTGTCTCTCTGAAATCAAACGTATCTACATTTTTGTATAAAGCGTTCCGATCTTTCTCGGATGGTGCGAGTGTGCACGTTGTTTTGCCCACACTGTGCAGACGATATGCCGCTGCACAGCCTGCATAACCTGTCTTTGGTGGGTGTGCATACTGGATATTTTTTTTTAATCTTTTCATAAGCCAGCGAACGTTGGGATGGCTTCAAGGGCCTTTAACCCTTTGACTCCCGCACCCTTTCCATTAGCATCCAGCATTTGCCAACCGTGCAAGCAAAGCAGAAAGTTAACCCTTTGACTCCCTCACCCTATCCACCAGCTTCCAGCAGGAAGCTGGTGGATAGGGTGAGGGACCAGGAAACTGATCGATACGGTGAAGGACCAGGAAGTTGATGGATACGTTGAGGGACCAGGAAGCCGGTGAATAGGGTGAGGGACCAGGAAGCTGATGGATAGGGTGAGGGACTGTGAGGGACCAGGAAGCTGATGGATAGGGTGAGGACCAGGAAGCTGATGGATAGGGTGAGGGACCAGGAAGCTGATGGATAGGGTGAGGGACCAGGAAGCTAGATGGATAGGGTGAGGGACCAGGAAGCTGATGGATAGGGTGAGGGACCAGGAAGCTGATGATAGGGTGAGGGACCAGGAAGCTGATGGATAGGGTGAGGGACCAGGTAGGATGACGATAGGGTGAGGGACCAGGAAGCTGATGATAGGGAGGGACCATGGGGACCAGGAAGCTGAGGATAGGGTGAGGGACCAGGAAGCTGATGGATAGGGTGAGGGACCAGGAAGCTGAATGATAGGGTGGAGACCAGGAACTGATGGATAGGGTGAGGACCGGGAAAGCTGATGGATAGGGTAGGACCCAGGAACTGATGGATAGGTGAAGGAGTTAAAGGGTTAACTTTTTGCAGTTTGTGGATAGGGTGCGGGGAATAGGTGAGGGACCAGGAAGCTACAACGCCTGTCACTCCTACTGTATACCTTGCGGCAACACTGGGGACACACGTAGAACACCTATCCTCCCCTCCTGTACACGATGTGGCAACATTGGGGACACACGTAGAACACCTGTCCTCCCCTCCTGTACACGATGTGGCAACATTGGGGACACACGTAGAACACCTATCCTCCCCTCCTGTACACGATGTGGCAACATTGGGGACACACGTAGAACACCTATCCTCCCCTCCTGTACACCTTATGGCAACACTGGGGACACACGTAGAACACCTGTCACCCCTCCTGTACACCTTGTGGCAACAATGGGGACACACGTAGAACACCTGTCACCCCTCCTGTACACCTTGTGGCAACATTGGGGACACATTAGAATACCTGTCACCCCTCCTGTACACCTTGTGGCAACATTGGGAACACACGTAGAACACCTGTCACCCCTCCTGTACACCTTGTGGCAACATTGGGGACACAGAACACTTGTTACCCCTTCTGTACACCTTGTGGCAACATTGGGGACACAGAACACCTGTTACACCTTCTGTACACCTTGTGGCAACATTGGGGACACACGTAGAAACAGCTGTCACCCCTCCTGTACACCTTGTGGCAACATTGGGGACACACGTAGAACACCTGTCACCCCTCCTGTACACCTTGTGGCAACATTGGGGACACACGTAGAACACCTGTCACCCCTCCTGTACACCTTGTGGCAACATTGGGAACACACGTAGAACACCTGTCACCCCTCCTGTATACCTTGTGGCAACATTGGGACACACGTAGAACACCTGTCACCCCTCCTGTACACCTTGTGGCAACATTGGGAACACACGTAGAACACCTGTCACCCCTCCTGTACACCTTGTGGCAACATTGGGGACACACATAGAACACCTGTCACCCCTCCTGTACACCTTGTGGCGACACTGGGGACACACATAGAACACCTGTCACCCCTCCTGTACACCTTGTGGCGACACTGGGACACTTGTGGCGACACTGGGGACACACGTAGAACACCTGTCATCCCTTCTGTACACCTTGAAGTGGCAACCTGGATACACACGTAGAACACTGTGGCAACACTGGAGACACACGTAGAACACCTGTCACACCTCTTGCCTACACTGAAGCTGGCCATACATCTATATATGTATCGCTGTCTCTGTCTCTCTCGCTCTCTCTCTCTCTGTTTCTCTCTCTCTGTCTTTCTCTCTCTCCCTCTCTCTCACTCTTCCCTCTCTGTGGTGTGTGTGTGTGTGTGTGTGTGTGTGTGTGTGTGTGTGTGTGTGTGTGTGTGTGTGTGTGTGTGTGTTGTGTATGTACGTACATATATATATAAATATATATATATATACATTATATATATGTATATATAGAGAGAGACAGACAGACAGATAGATAGATAGATAGATAGATAGGTAGAGTAGTAGGTAGTAGTAGATAGACAGATAGTCAGACAGACAGACAGACAGACAGATAGATAGATAGATAGATAGATAGATAGATAGATAGATAGGTAGTAGGTAGATAGTAGTAGGTAGGATAGATAGATAGATAGATAGATAAAAGATAGATAATAGGTAGTAGGTAGTAGTAGGTAGGTAGTAGATAGATAGATAGATAGATAGATAGATGATAGATAGATAGATAGATAGATAGATAGATAGATATAGATACCAGATCTTGAGCTATGGCTCTACCAACTAGCTCTCGTGCAATTAGAACAAAGGGCAGGAGGTCTGCATGTACATCAACGAGACCTGTATTCTGAAGGCCGCTGCCGTTGCTTTAATCAGATGCGTAAGGTTCACGCGCAGGCTGACGACTTATGTCATGATTAATTTCAATCTTTTCCCCATGACACAGGATTGGCGCCCTTGGAATTTCTTCTGAGCGCAGAACGATGTCTTGAGAAAACTGATACTGGTATTGCCGTGGCACAACTTGTCTCCACGTGTACCGTTCAAAACATCTAGATGGTCAAGCCATTCTAAATATATCTTTTTATATGAAAATTATTACAGCAAATGCCATTTTGTACTTCTCAAGATCATTCTAACCTTAAAGAAGCACCAGATGAAATGTAATCTGATGTGAAACGAGGATAATGGTAAACGGTCACAGCAGTGAGAAATCACACACTTTCCTGAGAAAAATGCTGATTTTGAGGCAATTTTTTTTTTTTTTGGGGGGGGGGGGGTCGTCTTCAATATTGGTGCCATGACTTCCAAACTCACACATTTGCAACTCTTTAACGGTTGTACACCTTTGATTCGAATGTGGTAAAGATCCGTCCAGAAATAGCTAAGGAGATCTCGCTGCATTTTTTTTTTAGTTTGTATTTCTTTCTTTCTTTCTTTCTTTTTCTTTTTTTTTTTTTACTATTAATTTTTTTCAAACACAGACGCACAGACCCACACCTGCCCCTTGTCGATATGACACAGTCTCTCTTTTAAAAAACAAACAAACAAACAATATTTCTTTAAAACAAACAAACAATAAAACAATACCTCTTCGAAAACAAAAAAATAAAACGATCTCTCTTAAAAACAAACAAAAAAAAAACAATCTCTCTTTAAAAACAAACAAAAACAATCTCTCTTCAAATAAGAAACAAACAAAATCTCTCTTCAAAAACAAACAAAACACAACAATTGCAAACAAACCCAAAACAATTCTCTTTAAAAACAAACAAAAAAACAATAAGAAACAAATGAAAAAACGATCTCTCTTTAAAAACAAAAAACAATCTCTCTTTAAAAACAAAAAACAATCTCTCTTTAAAAACAAAAAACAATCTCTCTTTAAAAACAAAAAAACAGTCTCTCTTTAAAAACAAAAAACAATCTCTCTTTAAAAACAAAAAACAGTCTCTCTTTAAAAACAAAAAACAATCTCTCTTTAAAAACAAAAAAACAGTCTCTCTTTAAAAACAAAAAACAATCTCTCTTTAAAAACAAAAAACAATCTCTCTTTAAAAACAAAAAACCTCTTTAAAAACAAAAAACAGTCTCTCTTTAAAAACAAAAAACATCTCTCTTTAAAAACAAAAAAACATCTCTCTTTAAAAACAAAAAACAGTCTCTCTTTAAAAACAAAAAAACAATCTCTCTTTAAAAACAAAAAACATCTCTCTTTAAAAACAAAAAACATCTCTCTTTAAAAACAAAAAAACAGTCTCTCTTTAAAAACAAAAAACAATCTCTCTTTAAAAACAAAAAACAATCTCTTTAAAAACAAAAAAACAGTCTCTCTTTAAAAACAAAAAACAGTCTCTCTTTAAAAACAAAAAACAATCTCTCTTTAAAAACAAAAAACAATCTCTCTTTAAAAACAAAAAACAATCTCTCTTTTAAAAACAAAAAAACAACAAAAACAATCTCTCTTTAAAAACAAAAAACAATCTCTCTTTAAAAACAAAAAAACATCTCTCTTTAAAAACAAAAAAACAATCTCTTTAAAAACAAAAACAATCTCTCTTTAAAAAAAACAAAAAAAAACAGTCTCTCTTTAAAACAAACACAAAACAAAAAATCTCTTTAAAAACAAAAAAACAACTTAAACAACTCTCTTTAAAAACAAAAAACAATCTCTCTTTAAAAACAAAAAACATCTCTTTAAAAACAAAAAACAATCTCTTAAAAACAAAAAACAATCTCTTTAAAAACAAAAAACATCTCTCTTTAAAAACAAAAAACAGTCCTCTTTAAAAACAAAAAAAAACTCTCTTTAAAAAACAAAAACAAAAACAATCTTCTTTAAAAACAAAAACATCTCCTTTAAAAACAAAAAACAATCTCTCTTTAAAAAACAAACAAAAAACATCTCTCTTTAAAAACAAAAAACATCTCTTTAAAAACAAAAAACAATCTCTCTTTAAAACAAAAAACAATCTCTCTTTAAAAACAAAAAATACAGTCTCTCTTAAAAAAACAATCAAAAACAAACATCTCTCTTTAAAAACAAAAAACAATCTCTCTTTAAAAACAAAAAAACAGTCTCTCTTTAAAAACAAAAAACAGTCTCTCTTAATTAAAAACAAAAAAACAGTCTCTCTTTAAAAACAAAAAACAATCTCTCTTTAAAAACAAAAAAACAATCTCTCTTTAAAAACAAAAAAACACATCTCTTTAAAAACAAAAAACAGTCTCTCTTAAAAACAAAAAACAATCTCTCTTTAAAAACAAAAAACAGTCTCTCTTTAAAAACAAAAAACAATCTCTCTTTAAAAACAAAAAAAAACAATCTCTCTTTAAAAACAAAAAAAAACAATCTCTCTTTAAAAACAAAAAAACAATCTCTCTTTAAAAAAAACAAAAAACAATCTCTCTTTAAAAACAAAAAACAATCTCTCTTTAAAAACAAAAAACAATCTCTCTTTAAAAACAAAAAACAATCTCTCTTTAAAAACAAAAAACAATCTCTCTTTAAAAACAAAAAACAATCTCTCTTTAAAAACAAAAAACAGTCTCTCTTTAAAAACAAAAAACAATCTCTCTTTAAAAACAAAAAACAATCTCTCTTTAAAAACAAAAAACAATCTCTCTTTAAAAACAAAAAACAGTCTCTCTTTAAAAACAAAAAAAACAATCTCTCTTTAAAAACAAAAAAAAACAATCTCTCTTTAAAAACAAAAAACAGTCTCTCTTTAAAAACAAAAAACAGTCTCTCTTTAAAAACAAAAAACAATCTCTCTTTAAAAACAAAAAACAATCTCTCTTTAAAAACAAAAAACAATCTCTCTTTAAAAACAAAAAACAGTCTCTCTTTAAAAACAAAAAACAGTCTCTCTTTAAAAACAAAAAACAGTCTCTCTTTAAAAACAAAAAAACAATCTCTCTTTAATTAAAAACAAAAAACAGTCTCTTTAAAAACAAAAAAAAAACAATCTCTCTTTAATTAAAAACAAAAAACAATCTCTCTTTAAAAACAAAAAAAACAATCTCTCTTTAATTAAAAACAAAAAACAATCTCTCTTTAAAAACAAAAAAAACAATCTCTCTTTAATTAAAAACAAAAAACAGTCTTTAAAAACAAAAAAAACAATCTCTCTTTAAAAACAGAAAACAATCTCTCTTTAATTAAAAACCAAAAACAATCTCTCTTTAAAAACAAAAAACAGTCTCTCTTTAAAAACAAAAAACGATCTCTCTTTAAAAACAAAAAATAGTCTCTCTTTAAAAAACAAACAAACAAACAAACAATAAAACCAGGATGATTGAAAAAAAAAGAATCTGCTATGGACCTGTTGGAACTGATGACTGTTAATGGTATTGGTAGACGGAGCCTTTCAATCCTTTGTTTCACAGAGAAGCCCCTACCAATTCCGTTGTCATTGTGTTGTTATCAACTTGGTCCTTTTTTTCGCTACCGAATCCTACGACATACATTGTAATGGTTAAATTAACCCTTTGATTCCTGCACTCTGTCCACCAGCATCATGCATTGTCAAACATGCTAGAAAAGCAAAAACATAACCCTTTGACTCCTTCACCCTATCCACCAGCTTTCTGCGGAAGCTCGAGGATAAGGTGAGAGATTGAAAGGATTAAGTTTCTGCAGTTGGTGGACAGGGTGAAGGAGTCAAAGTTTACATAGTAACTCTTTTTATCTAGTCAAGTTGACGAGGAGAAAGTGAATGATTCCGGGTTCAGATACTGTTGAACAAGGATTGTTCTCCTGCCGGGTACCAGTCCCTGTGGTGCCCAACGATTATTGACCGAAAGGTTTTGGGTTCGAACACTTATATGATTCCATAGAAATCATTGAGGGATAATTTTTTCGGCCTCCCAGCCGGCTCCTGTCCACAGCTGAGTGTGCTGTGTTAGGAAGACTGGGACCATTCGGTCGATCGAGTCTCAGCCATTTCACAGACGTGTGTCATTGACGGTGTTTCTCATATGTCATGGTCATGGCTAACACTACAGGAATCTGTATCTCTCGGGCCTGGTTGACGCCAGGATAATATTACGAAAGTAAATGTAAAGTACAGCCTTGTGACGCAGGCTTAGTCCCTGGTAGAGCTCCATGGCATCACGCTTATCATCATCATCATCATCATCATCATCATCATCATCATCGTCGTCGTTATCGTCGTCGTCATCATTGTCATCATCATCATCATCATCATGACATTGTGAAAAACTTGACTCGAGTGTCCAGGACACATAAATCAACAATTGCAAAAGCCCTAGCGTGCATCCATGGATCGTTGCAAATTGATTTTTGAACAAACGCCGTGGATGCCAGCGAAGGTTTGGTGTACTTATCCTGAATATAATGTGTATTGTTATGAGTGTTCATGGAACATACTTCTTCTTGTTATGTGTGTGTGTGTTTTTTGTTTTTTTCCC
>JAPXFY010000026.1:48267775-48297775 GCA_030674185.1 Monoplex corrugatus
AGGGAAGACCTGCTTAGCGGGCAAGAGGTGGTCTACCATACATACCCCCTGCCCAGGTTTTAGCAGTGGAATGCAAAAACAGGAATTTTTCCCAAATGCTCGCAATTTTACGATTTCTCTAAAAAAAAAAAAATAAAAAAAAAAACAACAACAACAACTGATAGGTTAAAAGGTTAAAAGTTAAAGGTCCCATGGCCAATATGGCCGTAGGGGCAGTGAACTGTTAAAGATTCACCGTGTCTAGGGCACGGCATTATGAAAGGCGGAGCCCATCCCTCTCCTTTCGCCGCCTTTTCTTTAAACCTCCCCCGACCAAGTCAGGTACCCATTCACTGCTGGGTGGACAGAGGGAGTTTTCAGGCCGGAAAAATCGAACCAGCGTTTAGCGGATTCGAACCACCGACCTTCCGCACCGCAGACGAGCGCTCTAACCACTCGACTACAGGCCCCCTATAACAACTGATAGACGCTAATCAATTATTTTACCTTTGTAATATTACAAAATAACACGCTCACAAAGATTATTGCCATCATCGCGCTGTTTATAATGGAGATAATGACTAAAAACGAATGGGGGGAACATTTCAACTGAAATTTTGTCACATTGTGCTCCAAACACCTGTACGTAAAACAAAACTCATTCTACAACACGACCATCACTCTTGTTGGACGTGGCTTCCTTTGAACAAAGCCGATGACACAACATCTCTTTCAACGTTTCTCGGAAACGGGTGCTCATGATATAATAGACCACAAAATTCAAACTGCTATTGAACGAGGCCGTCAGATGCATGATGGTGGCACTGACGTACATGCTGTTTTCGTAGCGGAATCCAAACTGGAATTCATAGACGAAGAACTTGATAAAAATCCGAAGAACGTAGGGAATGTTACAAATGATGTACATGATGCAGACGACAACCAACATCCGGATAAGTGACGTATCCCGCCTCTCTGACGCTGACAGTGATGTCGTTACCTGCACATGTATGGATGAATATTGTGGTTACCTTCATAAAACGTTCAATACATCTTATAGATAGATAGATAGATAGATAGATAGATAGATAGATAGATAGATAGATAGATAGACAGATAGATAGATAGATAGATGGACAGATAGATAGATGGATGATAGATAGATAGATAGATAGAGAGAGAGATAGATAGAGAGATAGAGAGATTGATTGATAGATAGATAGATAGATAGATAGATAGACAGACAGAGAGATTGATAGATAGATAGGTAGATAGATAGATAGATAGATGGATAGATAGATAGATTGATAGATAGATAGGTAGATAGATAGATAGATAGATAGATTTGATGATTTGATAGATAGATAGATAGATAGATGGATAGATAGATAGATAGATAGATAGACAGAGAGATTGATAGATAGATAGACAGACAGAGAGATTGATAGATAGATAGGTAGATAGATAGATAGATTGATAGATAGGTAGATAGATAGATAGATAGATTTGATAGATAGATAGATAGATAGATAGATAGATTTGATAGATAGATAGATAGATAGATAGACAGACAGATAGATACATACATACATACATAGATGTGTTGAACGGTTATATATATGTATACATAACATACATATAATTATGTATATATATATATATATATTATATATATATATATATTATATATATATATATAAAACAAGCACCAGAACAGATTCTTTCATTTTGGATTAGATATATTATACCTTTGTATTAGTACAAGACGATGCTCAAGTAGTCGATATATATCTCTATCAGCCAAACCGAAACATCATTCAAGAAGATGAAAAGCATTCTTACCAACAAATGCCTATCAATTAACATCAGTATGAGAGTTCTTGAAAGTTATAAAGAACTGAAAATGTTTTACGGTTGTGAGGCGTGGACAGTCAACACGCAAAGCCAGAACAACATTGAGGCAGCCGAGATGCAGTTCTTAAGAAGAATGTTGAAGGTTCCATGGACAGCAAAGAAAACAAACGAGACAGTCTTGATGGAGGTGGGCACAAGAAGATCATTCATAAGGAAGATTAGGAAAAGGCAAACAACATTTATAGGCCATTTTATGAGGAAAGGGAATTGGAGCACCTGGTCACAACAAGAAAGCTGGAGGGAAAGAGAACATCAGGTAGACCCAGGGAAAAGTATTGGACGGACTTGCAGGGTGGCTGAGGACAGAAAGGTTGTAAGATGTGCTTGCGGCGACAAGGGATAGATACATATGGAGAGCCATGATCGCCAACGTCATGCAGCAGGGCACGTGATGATGGTGATGATATTTATACAATAAAAAAAATAAAGCTCTAAAGTTTCGTTCTAGTCCAAGAGCTACAGAGAACAAAAACATATCTATTTATGAACATAGTGAAATAAATGCTGTTTTCATCCAACAGTCAACCACCAAGGAAATAAAAAGCAGAGAGCATTAATACTTCAAAACTGATACATACATACACACATATAGATACATACATATAAACATACATACATACGTACATACATACATACATGCATACATACATACGTACACACAAATATACATACATACATACGTGCCTGCGTGCATGCATGCATACATACATACATATATACACACACACATGCATACATACACACACACATACATACATACATACAGACAGACAGACAGACATACATACAGACATATACACATAACATACATACATACATACGTACGTACATACGTACATACATACACACATACATGCATGCATGCATGCACGCTTAACACACATACATATACACATAACATACATACATACATACATACACACATATAATACATACATACATAATACATACATACATAAATACATACATACATACATATACATACATACATACATAAATACATACATACATACATACATACATACATACATACATACATACATACATACATACATACATACATACATACATACATACACACACATCGAAAAATCCAGCTTACGTTGCCACTTTTCTGACGCCACTCTGCGACGTTGCGCATGCGCACAACAATGATAGCTGTAGCCACACTGACACAGATGAAGGTCACTATAGGAACAACGAAGTTGAAGGTCTCGTAAACATAGTCGATGGGCTTCACGTGTTGTTGGAATCTCTTGGAGAAGACAGGGCGATAAATTGTTGTATTGGTGTTCGGTAGGAAGACAGTTTCAATGTCGTACTTGAAACCAAATATGCAGCAGAAAGACAGACATGCGCAGAACGTTAGAACGAGTACTCCTGCCATGTACCTGCGGTAAATAAATTAAAACAGAAATTTATGACAATATCTGTCATTATCAACAAAGTGTATATGCGGAAGAGGGGGGGGGGGGTGTTGTTTTTTGTCGTCATTGTCGTTGTTACTTGCTTTTGTCTAGGTTTTTGGTGTTTTCTTTAGGGGGTGGAGGGTGATCGCTTGTTGTTTTTCTTGTTTGTTTTGTTTTAGATTTTTTTGGGGGGAGAGGGTGTTATTGGTTTGCGTGCGCGTGTGTGTGTGTGTGTATATATATATATATATATATATATATATATTATATATATATATATGTGTGTGTGTGTGTGTGTGTGTGTGTGTGTGTGTGGTGTGTGGTGTGTGTGTGTGTGTGGTGTGTATATTTATATATATATATATATATATATATATATACATACATATACATGTGTGTGTGTGTGTGTGAGTGTGTGTGTGAGTGTGTGTGTGTGAGTGTATGTGTGTATGTGTGCGTATGTGTGTGTGTATGTGTGTGTGCGTGTGTGTGTGTGCGTGTGCGTGCGCGTGTGTGTGTGTGAATGTGGGCGCTAGTCTTGCCCTTCGCTGCAATCACGACGACAAGGGAGCTAACCTGGTGGGCAGCATGGTCCTGGCTTTGAGAGGACTGATGACCAGCAGACAACGTTCCAGGGAGATAATCAGGGTCAGACAGCTGGAGGTGCTGACAAACCCAGTGTACGGCCCGATCAGGTAGATACTCCACACCTTTATAAGTAATTGGAACAAACATAAAACAAAAACAAAAAAAAGGAAGAACGAACAAAAAAATGGTCAGAAGAAAAATAAAACTCATCATCATCATCATTATTATCATCATCATCATCATATAGTTGTCGTCGTCGTCGTTGTTGTCATCATCATCATCGTCGCTACATCATCATTATTATTATCATCATCATCATCATTATCATAATTGTCGTCGTCGTCGTTGTCATCGTCATCATCGTCGCTATCATCATTATTATCTTTGTCATCATCAATATCATCACTATTATCATCATCATCATCATTATTGTCACCACGACATCATCAAATCAGCAGCAGCAGCAGCATCCATCATCATCATCATCCCATCAGCATCAGCATCATCTTCATCAGCATCATCTTCATCATCGCCATCATAACGATCATTATCACCATCATCATCACCATCATCACCGTTATCATCATCATAATCATTAGCATCATCGTCGTCATCATCATCAACATCATCACATCATCATATCATCTTATAGTCATCATCATCGTCGTCGTCGTCGTCGCGTTGTCGTCGTCGTCATCGTCGTCGTCGTCGTATATCATCATCATCATCGTCGTCGTCGTCTCATCATCATCGTCATCATATTATTATCATCATCGTCGTCGTCATTCATCATCATCGTCGTCGTTGTCATCATCACCATCACCATAATCATCATCGTCACATCATCATCATCATCACCACCACCATATCATCACATCAGCAGCAGCAGCAGCAGGCAATATCACTATCATCATCATCATCATCGTGATATTGATGGCTACGTGTAATGCGCCTCATCTCACTAAGAGCCCTAAGGTCGTCACAAAAGTGTGTGTGACAGAGGCAGCATGTTTATACAGCCAAGAGAAGGGTAAATGAAAAACACTACAACAGAAATCTCACAACGTTAACAAGAAACACCACGAGGGTGCGCTGACAGGAGCCAGAGCACCAGTGCCTCACCGCTCTCCAGACAATCACTTCTCCCAGGCTAACCGACGACACACTGTGGCCACCTCGCCATAGAAAACTTTACAAATACTTAAACAATGCACAACGCCAGACACACACACACACACAATTCATCATATCATCATCATCATTACTATTATACATTTATTTATTTGTTGTTGTTATTATTATTATCATTATTATTTTTTAAATTATTACGGTTAATAATAACAATATAACAATAACAATAATAACGATAATAATAACAATTATAACAACAACAAACAACAAGAAACAAGCAGTCTGAGTATGTGTCATGGGCAAGTCAGCCCAAAATGAACGTGGAGAACAGAACTACACAAGAACGATAATCTATCACTTGCACGCTTGCATACCCTCCAGAACTTTCCGAGAGAGATGTCGAAGAGAGAGAACATGCTGTACAGACGTGTGGACAGTAGACACGTGATGTAACCAGTGTCAGACAGGGCCAGGCTGAATAAACACAAGACAGGAACAAGTCATCAAGTTTTGCTGGATCATTGCAATAATATGAAAAAAAAATCTGGTTTGTTTGTTTGTCTGTCTGTTACTTGTTTGATTTTTGTTTGTTTGTTTGTCCGTCTGTCGTTTGTTTGTTTGTTTTTGTTTGTTTGACTGTTTGTTTGGGGTGGGGGTGGGGGTTGTAGGTTTTCTTTTTTGTTTTGTTTTGTGTTGATTTTCACTTCTTCCTTTGTTTTGCTTTGCTTTGCTACGCTATGCTTTGCTTTGTTTGCTTTGCCTTGTTTTGCTTGTCTTTGTTTTGTTTTAGTTTTGCTTGTTTTGTTTCTTTGTTATTGTTTGTTTCGCTTTCTATTCTTTTGCTTTGTTTCGCTTTGTTTTGTTTTGTTTGTTTTGCTTTGTTTGTTTGTTTTTTGTTGTTTTTTCTTTTCTTGTGATTGTTTTGTTTTGTTTTACTTCTGTTTTGTTTTGTAGCAATTTCATCTTCTGCGCCGCTCCAGTATACTACTCCCATGTCGCTCATTGCTGGCTCTAGAACACACCTTCAGAGCCACAGAGATTCGAGTCGTCTTGACAGCAGCGCAATTCGGGCCTGCACAGAACGTGGGCCCAATTCTTAAGGAGCTATGATGATCAAATTGAGGCAGCTGAAATGCGGTTTCTAAGAAGAATGTCAGGGGTTCCATGGACAGCAAAGAAAACAAATGAGACAGTCTTGAAGGAGGCAGACACAAGAAGAACATTCATGAAGAAGATTAGAAAAAAAGACAAGAAACATTTATAGGGCATTTTATGAGCAAGAGAAATTAGAGCACCTAGTCACAACAGGAAAGCTGGAGGGAAAGAGAACACCAGATAGACCTAGAGAGAAAATACTGGAGGGACTTGCGGAGTGGATGAAGACAGAGAGGGTGGGAGATGTGCTTGAGGCGACAAAGGATAGATTCGTATGTAGGGTCATGATCGCCAACGCCATGCGGCAGGGAACATGATGATGATGAGGAGGAGGCCGTGGAGTTCCATTTTTAATTGAGAATGCGTAACGGGGCTGTAACGCTACGCTTACTTTTAGAACATATCCCGGTGTCAACCAGGTCCAAGAGTATAGTAACCTGCGGTGATGGGTCAGGGTATTTGGGCAATACCGTCAGTGACGCATCTGCACAGTGGATGAGACTCAACTACGTGACTCAAGTCTTCCCAAGTCTATCATGTTCCATCCTGGTTAGGATCTGGCGGAGGACAAGAAATCTCATCACACACACACACACACACACACACACACACACCCCACACACATATATATATATATATATATATATATATATATATATATATATACATATATAGATATAGATATATATGTATGTATCATCATCATCATCATGTGCCCTGCCGCATGGCGTTGGCAATCATGGCCCTCCATGCGAATCTTTCCTCTGTCGCTGCAAATACATCTCCCACCCTCTCTGTCCTCAGCCACGCTGCAAGTCGTCCAATATTTTCTCCCTGTGTCTACTTGGTGTACTCTTTCTTCCAGCTTTCCTGTTGTGACCAGATGCTCTAATTCCCCTATCCTCATAAAACGTCCTATAAATTTTGGTTGTCTTTTCCTAACCTTCTTTATTAATGATATTCTTATGTCTGCCTTCTTCATATACACTTTTCCTGTGGGTCGGTGGGAGGGTGGGGAGCTGAATGATTGTGGTTTGAACCTACAAACTTCTTTTCAGTAACCCATTGCGCTGATCGCTTAGCCACACCGATTGATTGAAAAAAAAAAAAAAGAGAAAATGATGCCAGTTATCCAATGGCGACTATTGCAACTACCATCTGACTGATAGAAAAAACGAAAATGACACAGTTATCCAAGGGAGACTATTACAATAACTACCTGGTTGATTGAAAAAAAAATGTATATCAGTTTCCAAGTACAGTATCACAACTACTATTCCTATCACTGCATATCACCATCATCGTCATATCACCATTATCGTCATCATCATCATCATCGTCATCATTATCATCATTAGTAGTATCATCATTATAATGATTACTATTATATTATTATTATTGTTGCTGTTGTTATCATTAACGTCAGAAGCAGCAGCAGCAGCAGCATCTCATTATTATCATCATCATTAATAATCAATTATGATAAGAACAGAGTTCAAGTGGTAGGTCAACAGTTGGTATAATGATAATTTACGATATGCAGCTTTTCGTCATGGAAATTGCAAGCAGTGAACGCTTTACAGATATTCAAGTGTAATCAATAATTGTCCATATATATATATAATTATATATGTATATGTAAATATATACATATAACCCTGTAACCCTGTAACCCTGTTTGTCACAAATACATCTCCTACTGGATAAATGTATGTCCATAAACAAGTGAAGTGAAAACTTACTGCTGGCATGTCCGTGCATTTTCCACGCCTTTCATGAGCTGTAACTCTCACGTACACTCGATATACGAGTATTTTTTATTCGTGTACAGCTCTCTTTTCCCCATCCATTAGGCATTTCCAGAATATACATATATGCCAGGTGTTTCCCTGCTGCCAAGCTTGTAGGCCAGTGAAACACACACACACATATATACATAAAAAAAAAAGGATCAGGCACAATTCGGGGTCATTTTGTGAGCATTGTACATGCCAATGACTATCTAAGCACTGAATTGATTTGAGGATATCTTTAACATACGTATCTGATGGTCTGCGTGTGTATACACACAAAAGGGGTTCAGGCCAAAAACAGATATGTACGTATGTTGACTTGGAAGATAAAAAAAATCTGCCATAGTTTATTCTCCAGACTGTCGCCAAACAGATTTGTGCTAACTGGAAGACAGTGTCCTAACCATTCCGCTATCACCCGGTCATGTGATAACAGAGGACAGACCGACATACACAAACAGCAAGCTATACAGATATTACAATCTATCACGCCAATTTTTCTTTAAACTCCTTTCATATCCGTTTATATAGATATTCTATATTCATTTATTTCTATCTATGTACATTTCTTTTTGTCATAATGTCTTTACCATATGAAACTCAGGCTGTTCTCATCGTTGAGAACGCGTCGCCGCATTCAGCACCACCTATTTTTTAAAAACTTTTTTAACCATGGATTTCAGAAAGGCTAATTGGGTTTCAAGGGGAGGGACCTGAAAAATGAACCTTTTACATCAATTAACAGAACTGCGCCAGTACTTAAAGGATCGTTGGTATTTGCAATGCTTGCAAAATGTCCCCAAAACTGTGCCGCTTGTGTGTGTGTGTGTGTGTGTGTGTGTGTGTGTGTGTGTGTGTGTGTGTGTGTGGTGTGTGTGTGTGTGTGTGTGTGTGTGTGTGTGTGTTGTGTGTGTTGTGTGTGTTGTGTGTGTGTGTGTGGTGTGTGTGTGTGTGTGTGTGTGTGTGTGTGTGTGTGTGTGTGTGTGTGTGTGTGTGTGTTGTGTGTGTGTGTGTTGTGTGTGTGTGTGTTGTGTGTGTGTGTGTGTGTGTGTGTGTGTGTGTGTTGTGTGTGTGTGTGTGTGTGTGTGGTTGTGTGTTTCATGGCTAACTTTTGTACACACTTAAACAGAAGTTTGGGGAGATTGTAGAACGTCGACGAAACTTTAACATTGCAAGACAATGCCTAGGTTTTGTACATTTGCTATTTCAGTTTCAACACAACTGTCGAAATAATAGGAATTCCTGGAGTTATATTGATAGCAGTATATTATTATTTGACAGTTATTGCTTGTATGGGATTGGTGTTTTGTTGCAATGCTAGTGTGATAAAAGTGCTGTTTTCAACAAATGATCGGCCTCTTTTTGGATGCAATGCAGTGTATGGTATACATATATAGTAATGTATAGATATGACATAACAGTTATTTATTGTTTTGGGCTATCATGTTGGTTTACAGTATGAATATTTTGGATGTTACAATTGATAAACTTGACATGACAGTATGTTACTGTTTGGGAAGATAATACCGGTCTGCAATATGAACATGTAAAACATTGTTCGTGCCATGATGTAATGTATAATGTATAGGCCTACATTACATATATTGGACAGGGTGTGTATGTGAGTGGTTATAATAAAAATTGGGTGTGACAACATGTTATCAAAGATAACACCTCCATGTCTTTTGTTGAGGTTTATTACAAGGAAGATATGTAAAAAAAAATATATATAATCTGAAATTGAAAAAAAAAGGAATTCCGTGGGAAGATTTTACAAATTTGATTTCAAATTATCACGCAATACACTGTCAGCTTGTCAAAGCTCATACTTTCTATGCTGATATATATCATCATTCACAAATAGTATATATGTTATAACCAATACGATACATACTTTCGACACTGAAACTAATTATCATTCACAAATAGTATAAATGTTATAACCAAATACGATTACACACTTTCTATACTGATACTATATTATCATTCACAAATAGTATATATGTTATAAACCAAATACAATTACATACTTTTTTATACTGATACTATATTATCATTCACAAATAGTATATATGTTATAACCAAATACAATTACATATTTTTTATACTGATACTGTGTTACCATTCACAAATAATATATGTATATATATATTATATATATATATATATATATATATATATATGTGTGTGTGTGTGTGTGTGTGTGTGTGTGTGTGTGTGTGTGTGTGTGTGTGTGTGTGTGTGTATAATATGTTATAACCAAATACGGCTACATACTTTCTCTACCTGTATTAGAAATAGTTGAGAAAGAGGGGACGTAAATAGGCCGCAAGGCCTAGGCCATTGAAAGCCAGTCCCTACTACTACTACTACTACTACTACTACTGATACTATATTATCATTCACAAATGGTACATCTGTTATAACCAAATACGGTTACATACATTCTATTCTGATACTATTTATCATTTACAAATAGTACATATGCTATAACCAAATACGATTAGAAAAAAAGTATCTGCAAACACCCACCTGAAGAGACAGAGGTTGATACGGTCAGACAACCCCTGGCGTAGAAACACCGCCATGTTCAAGATGTTCATGGTCACACCAGCCAGCACCAGAGCCGGAAGTATCCCGACTTCCAACGCAGTTTCTACGGTGCGCACAGTCTCATCACTCAGAAATCCCTGCGGCTTCCGGTCATCCGGGTATGTTTCAGTAGTGACGTTGATGACTGACATAACAAAGGAATAAGCTTTTTTTCCCCTCTGTCCTTTGCAGTGAGTGTTCCTCTCTCTCGATGAGCAGGCTGGCAGTAGTAGAGATCCTGTGTTATCAGTTGTTGAAACTGTTGACATTCTGTAACCCTTTGACTCCCGCACCCTTTCCACCAACTGCAGAACCTTAACCCTTTGACTCCCTGACACTATCCTTTAGTTTACTACATCAAAGGTCAACTTTTTGGTTTGCTAGCATGTTTGGCAATGCAGGATGCCGGTGGACAAGGTGAGGGAGTCAAAGGGTTAGGCTATATTTTTGACAGTGGCGCAGGAGGTGAAGGGCATAGTATACATTTTTGACAATTGACATAGTTTACATTTTTGACAATTGACACAGTTTACATTTTTGACAATCAACATAGTTCATATGTGGGTGTTGCAGTTTATATATTTGACAGTGGGTGGTGGGAGTGAGGGACATAGTATACATTTTTTACAATTGACATAGTTTACATTTTGACAATAGATAGAAGGGACATAGTTTACATTTTTGACAATCAACATAGTTTATATATTTGACAGTGGGTGGAGGGAGTAAATGGGGCATAGTTTGCATTTTTGACAATTGACATAGTTTACATTTTTGATAATTGATATAGTTTATATTTTTGACAAAGGGTGGATGGAGGATTGTGCTATGAACTCTGCGTGTTGAATGGCAAGTCAGGACCTCATAGTGAGGTTGGCAATCTATAGACACCATTTCAATATATAGACACTATTTCAATTGTAGATTCTCGTTTCAATCGTAGACACTATTTCAATCTGTGACAGTTTCAATCTATAGACACATTTCAATCTACAGACACCATTTCAATCTGTAGATCCATTTCAATCTATAGACACTATTTCAATCTATAGACACCATTTCAATCTATAGACACAATTTCAATCTGTAGACACCATTTCAATCTGTAGACACCATTTCAATCTATAGACACCATTTCAATCTATAGACACCATTTCAATCTGTAGACACCCATTTCAATCTACAGACTTCAATACGACCATTTCAATCTGTAGACACCATTTCAATCTATAGACACCATTTCAATCTACAGACACCATTTCAATCTGTAGACACCATTTCAATCTACAGACACCATTTCAATCTATAGACACCATTTCAATCTGTAGACACCATTTCAATCTACAGACACATCACCATTTCAATCTAAGACACCATTTTTAATCTATAGACACCATTTCAATCTATAGACACATTCATTTCACTTATTATAGACACCATTTTCAATCTATAGACACCATTTCAATCTAGACACATTCAATCTATAGACACCATTTCAATCTATAGACACTATTTCAATTCTAAGACACACTCATTGTCAATCTATCAGACACTATTTTCAATCTATAGACACTATTTCAATCTGTAGACACTATTTCAATCTGTAGACACTATTTCAATCTATAGACACCATTTCAATCTATTAGACACTATTTCAATCTATAGACACCATTTCAATCTAGACACTATTTCAATCTATAGACACCATTTCAATCTATAGACACTATTTCAATCTATAGACACCATTTCAATCTATAGACACTATTTCAATCTTAGACACTATTTCAATCTGTAGACACTATGTCAATCTAAGACACCATTTCAATCTAAGACACTATTTCAATCTATAGACACTATTTCAATCTGTAGACACTATTTCAATCTGTAGACACTATTTCAATCTATAGACACATTTCAATCTATAGACACCATTTCAATCTATAGACACCATTTCAATCTATGGACACTATTTCAATCTGTAGACACTATTTCAATCTATAGACACTATTTCAATCTATAGACACCATTTCAATCTATAGACACCATTTCAATCTGTAGACACTATTTCAATCTTAGACACTATTTCAATCTGTAGACACTATTTCAATCTATAGACACTATTTCAATCTATAGACACCATTTCAATCTATAGACACATTTCAATCTGTAGACACTATGTCAATCTGTAGACATCATTTCAATCTGTAGACACTATTTCAAATGTAGACATCGTTTCAATCTATAGACACCATTTCAATCAACAGACACTATTTCAATCTAAGACACCATTTCAGTCTATAGACACCATTTCAATCTGTAGACAATATTTCAATCTGTAGACACCATTTCAATCTATAGACACCATTTCAATCAACAGACACCATTTCAGTCTATAGACACCATTTCAATCTAAGACACCATTTCAATCTGTAGACACTATTTCAATCTGTTCACAGGAAAGCTGGAGGGGAAAACATCAGGTAGATCCAGGGAGAAAATATTGGACGGACTTGCAGGGTGGCTGAGGACAGAGAGGTGGAAGATGTGTTTTGGGCGACAAGGGATAGATGCATAATTATGGAGGGCCATGATCGCCAACGTCATGCGGAAGGGCACATGATGATGATGAGACACTATTTCAAGCCAACTGACATTCGGGGCAGGCTAGGTTGGGGACTTTCGCTTTATGTTTGAAAGGGTTTTTATAGGGCTTTACTAACAGCTGCATTTTCCCAGCCATTCTGACACCCTTTAGTTGCGAGCCGGCATCCCCTGCGAGTGCGAGTGCTATTTTTAGCCAGGCAGGGTCGACCAAAGTCTTATCTCTGTAGCGTGCCTTTGTGCTCAAGCACTAGTGATAAAGAAGGAAGCTGAGTGCACTATACACGGCAGCGGGACGGGTGAAAAGGGTGTGGGGAGTGGAAGGGAAGGGGAAAGATACACGCTATTAATAGTCGGCAGGGCAGAGCCACAAACTAAAGTATCTCGGATTTGTGCGCCGTGATATATACTAACAGCCTGTGTTCTTTTCAATATTAGAGCTAGCTCGCTTTCATGGTGGCACCTTGGACTCGAGATCTGATGTTTCGAGTTCAAACCTAGCCCACAACATTTAAGAACCGGCCTCAGTGTTCGTTGCCCACATTTATGGTTCCATCATTCTGGTGGTGTCAGCTGAGTGTTTCATGGGTCCCTTTTCCCCCCTTCCCCATTTCAAGACATTGCCGATGCATAAGGGTTTTTGCCCAGGCTCGAGGAGTCTACAAGATAATCGCTGTCAGATTTGGATGGAGCACATTTGGAATGGCCTAAGTGAGATGAATCTCTCTTGAACAAACTCCAAACAAACTCCAAGAACAAATGGATACACGACATGCACCACATAGATAGTAGCATACAGATTAAACACACACACACCACACACACACACACACACACACACACACACACACACACACACACATACACACATACACAACACACACACATACACACATATACATGTAACACACACACACACACACACACAACACACACACACACACACACACACACACACACACACACACACACACACACACACAACACACACACACAACACACCACAGACCAGGCGACAGCAGACGGGCATCCAGTAGTCGTGACCTGGATGTGGCCCGGCCCTCTAGAGTGTCGGGAGTTTAAAGGGCCAAAACATTTGCTTGATGGGGGTTATTTCCTCTGAAGACCTTCTGCTGTCCAGCTCTCCCCAGAATTTCTTACTACTGACATATAGATTACATCCTGTAAGTTCAGCAGTACCCCTAGAGATCAATAAAATTTGATCTGATATGATTTTACGCATAAGAATGTGTTTCTTTAAATGCATTTTAGACTTGCAATGATAATGGTGAGCTTGGTTTTTAAATTAACTGTTGTCTTTTCACTTAAACTTGAGTGACGTTTTTAACGTGGTGTTAGCTCTGATATGACCCTAGTAGTCGGTTGGGCTATAAGCAATATGAACTTGAACCTGAACCCCTAGATATTACTTGTGCGTAAGGTTTATGTGCAGGCTTGTAGTTTATGTCATGATCATTTTAGATCTTTTTCACGTGGAAATTGCCACGTTGGTACATTTCGATTTCATTCTGAGCGGGGCGGAAACGTTGTTTTGAGAAATGTGCAACTGAGAAATTTTACATAGCTGCAAAAGGCGTGTACATTCAGTCAGCACTCCAGAACCACAATGATGACATTCTGACGCGATAGTTTAACCCTTTGACTCCAGCACCCTATCCAACAGCTGCAAGAACTTAACCATTTGACTCTCTCACCCTATGGGGTCAGGGAATCAAAGGGTTAAGTTTTCGCTTTCCTTCTCATTGATGACGATGCAGGATGCCAGAGGATAGGGCGAGAGAGTCGAAGGGTAAAAAATTACTGAAAAAATATTTTGAAATACTTGGTTACCTCCCGTGCCTAAAAACACATACTCGTCTTTATTTTTGCACATTCGTGCAGGAAACATTTTCACACTCTCTCACACTTTTACACTTATTCACACATTCGTTCTTCTCTCGAACGGGCCTTAGTTTTTACGTGGGCAGGTCGGGTCTTTTGACGGAGCCGTGCATTGTAGACCTGGTATCTCAAGTTCAATACCAGTCCGCAACATTACAAACTGGCCAGTTGACTGCCCGTCTTATTCAAATATGACTGCCTGCGTTCAAGCAAACAGGAACCAAAAAAAAAAAAAAAAAAAAAAGAGAAAGAAAGAAAAAAGAAACAAACAAACAAACAAACACACAAACAAACAAACAAACAAACAAAAAACAAAAAACGAAAATAGAATCAGAACACGTATTTAATACAGCCAAGATAAGACAGGCCCAAATTTTCAAGCGTAAACGTAAGATCATAAACAGACAAACGCAAAATCCTTTACTCCCACTGGACGAAGCAGCAGGGAAGTTTCAGTCTTTTTCTCCTAATTTGTGTATCTGGTGTTTGTTCGTTTGTCATCTTACGTCTACGCTTGACAAAGGCCAGTGGGCCGAATATTTGCGTCTGTCTTGTCTGGTTATATTAAATATAGCGCTCTGGTTCTTATTCATGATTTTTCTGGTGCCCATCTTAATGTTTCTATCATTCTGATAGTGTCAGCTTAGTGTTTCATGTGCCCTTCTTCCTCAGCCCCCCACCCCCCACCCCCCACTTGCCAACAACCAAACCATGAACGCCGAAAAAAGAAGAATCGACCTGCATTACATGTAGTAAGCTTGAGCTGTGGTTGTGAGTTACGGTAAAACGTCCACTGCTTGCTGAAGTTTGACACATTATCGACAACTTGGCGGTTGAACGCAGTTTCATCAATGTTTGCTTTGCCTTCTTCGATATTTTTCTAATTTTTTTTTTTTTAGTAGATTTCCCCACCACCCACGCCCCACCCCCCCTCGTTTGTTGGTCGATTGATATGTGTGTGTTTGTTGTTTTTCTGTAGGAAGTTTATGTGGCAGATGCCACTGTTGAGGCAACTCTCTCTCTTCTCCCCTCTCTCTCTCTTTCTTCTCTCTCACTGTCTCTCTCACCTCTCTCTCTCTCTCTCTCTTCTGTCTCTCTCACACTGTCTCTACCAGCTCTCTCTCTTCTTCTCTCTCTCTCTCAAGCTCTCTCTCTCTCTCTCTCACCTCTCTCTCTCTCTCTCATCTCTCTCTTCTCTCTCTCTCTCTCTCTTCTCCCCTCTCTCTCTCGCTCGCTCGCTCGCTCTTTCTATTTTTTTTCTTTTCGAGTATAGTTACAGGTCTTTCTCTTGTAAATGTTTGTTTCTTTGCTTGCTTACTTGCTTGCTTGCTTGCCTGTTTGTTTGCTTGTTTGTTCGTTTCTTTGCTTTTGCGCCAGCCTGCCTACCGGCATCTCCTTAGATTATGTGCGCGAATGCATTGATATGTGTACTTGATTTTCTTTTCCTTTTTTACCCGTTGAAGTATTGCATGTTTTGAAACAGCTATAGCCCTGATATGGCTCTACACAGTCTGCTGGACTTTAAACTAAAATAACAATAACAATAGCCTGCTTGGTTGCTTATTTTTCATTTCTTTTTAACCCCTTGACTCCCGCACCCTTTTCACCAGCAGCCTGCATTGTCAACCACGCTAGAAAAGCAAAAACTTAACCCTTCGACTCCCTCATCCTATCCACCAGCTTCCTGTATGTAGTTGGTGGATAGGGTGCGGGAGTCATAGGGTTAATCTGTTTCATTGATTGATTTCTTTGTTTTTCTAGTTTTGTATTTATCTGTCGATCTAAACTCATACATCAAATGGACTTAAAGGTCACATGTTATGTAAAACATATATTTCTGAATGTTTTCTCTACAGCTGGCAAGCGATCTCCTCAGGTCATTTTTCGCGTTCGCCCAAAGTATCCAGGTCATCGCTTTCGGCGGGCGCAAAAATTGCTGAGACACATCGGACTTGATAACATTTCTGGATTCTGAAACTCTGCTGTCTGTCTGTCTGTCTGTCTGTCTGTCTCTCTCTCTCTCTCTCTCTCTCTCTCTCTCTCTCTCTCTCTCTCTCTCTCTCTCTCTCGGCCTCTCTGACTGTCTCTGTCTCTGCCTTTGTCTCTGTGTCTGTTTGTCTGTCTGTCTGTCTGCCTGTCTGTCTGTCTGTGTGTGTGTGTGTCTCTCTCTCTGTGTCTCTGTCTGTCTCTCTCTCTCTCTGTGCCTCTCTGACTGTCTCTGTCTTTGTCTGTCTGTCTGTCTGTCTGTCAGTTAGTCAGTCAGTCTGTCTGTCTCTCCGTCTCTTACTTTCCCAGTTTAAAATAAGAAACAGTTGTGCGAAAGCGAGAACGAACACACACACACATACATATATATATATATACATATATAATATATATATATATATATATATATATATATATATATATGTATATGTATATGTATATATCTGGGTGGACTAGGGCAGTGTTCTTGAGACTGCTACTAGTCCGTCCCTTCCTCTTTTCTTTTTCTTTCTTTCTTGTTTGCTCCTTTCTTTTTTAAATTTTTTTTTTTTGCCTGGGGAGGGAGGTATGTGAAGTACTCTTAACTAAAGCCCTTCCAGCAAATCAGAAAAAACAGAAGAGTAGTCCCCAAGAGGATCCCCGCTCCCTGTGGAATAATACCGAAAACGAAACGGGTCATCATCATCATCATCATCATCATCATCATCATCATCATCATCATCATCATCATCATCATCATCATCAGGTGCCTTGCCGCATGGCGTTGGCGATCATGGACTTCCATCTGTCTCTATCTCTTGTTGCCCCAAGCATCTCCTCCACCCTCCCTGTCTTCAGCCACTCTGCAAGTCCTTCTAGTATCTTCTCCCTGGGTCTACCTGGTGCTCTCTTTCCCTCCATCTTTCCTTTTGTGACCAGGTGCTCCAAATCCCCCTACCTCATAAATGGCCTATAAATGTTGCCTGTCTTTTCCTAATCTTCCTTATGAATGATCTACTTGTGTCTGCCTCCATCAAGACTGTCTCGTTTGTTTTCTTTGCTGTCCATGGAACTCTCAACATTCTTCTTTGAAACCACATCTCGGCTGCCTCAATCTTGCTCTCTGGCTTTGCTTGTTGACTGTCCACGCCTCACAACTGTATAACAATATTGGTTCTATATAACATTCAAGAACTGTCTTCCTGATGTTAATTGATAGGCACTTGTTGGTAAGAACGCTTGTCATCTTCTTGATACTGTTTTGGCTTGGCCGATTCTGCCGGCTATTTCTGATGTGCATCTGCCGTCTGGTGAAATGAAACAAAACGGGTAGCAAAATGAAAGAGCCCAGGACGACCATCCAGACAATCCCGCGTCAGCTACAGCGAGAACGGGAACATCTCACGAACCCTTGTAGTGGGGAAATGTAGACAGATTGATTTGATAAACGGATAGATTGGGTTTTGGGTAGCAGACAGTGGGTAGATTGGGTTTTGGGTAGCACAGAGTGGGTAGATTGGGTTTTGGGTAGCAGAGAGTGGGTATATTGGGTTTTGGGTAGCAGAGAGTGGGTAGATTGGGTGTGGGTAACAGAGAGTGGGTAGATCGGGTTTGGGTAACAGAGAGTGGCTAAATTGGGTCTGGTAGCAGAGAGAGGGTAGATTGGGTATTGGGTAGCAGAGAGTGGATAGATTGGGTTTGGGTATTGGAGTAGCAGAGAGTGGGTAGATTGGGTTTGGGTAGCAGAGAGTGGGTAGATTGGGTTTGGGTAGCAAGAGTGGGTAGATTGGGTTTGGGTAGCAGAGAGTGGTAAATTGGTTTGGGTAACAGAGAGTGGGTAGATTGTGGTATTGGGTAGCAGAAAAGTGGGTAGATTGGGTTTGGGTAGCAAGAGTGGGTGGTTTGGGTATTGGGTAACAGAGAGTGGGTAGATTGGGTTTGGGTAACAGAGAGTGGGTAAATTGGGTTGGGTAGCAGAGAGTGGGTAGATTGGGTTTGGGTAGCAGAGAGTGGGTAGATTGGGTTTGGGTAGCAAGGTGGGTAATGTCGGGTAGCAGAGAGTGGGTAGATTGGGTTTGGGTAGCAAGAGTGGGTAGATTGGGTTTGGGTACAGAGAGTGGGTAGATTGGGTTTGGGTAGCAAGAGTGGGTAGATTGGGTTTGGGTACAGAGAGTGGTAATTGGGTTCTGGATAGCAAGAGAGGGTAGATTGGGTTTGGGTAAAGAGAGTGGGTAGATTGGGTTTGGGTACAGTGAGTGGGTAGATTGGGTTTGGATGGTAGCAGAGAGTGGGTAATTGGGTTTGGGTAGACAGAGAGTGGTAATTGGGTTTGGGTATGGTAGCAGAGTGGGTAGATTGGGTTTGGGTACAGAGAGTGGGTAGATTGGGTATGGGTAACAGAGAGTGGGTAGATTGGGTGTGGGTACAAGATGGGAATTGGGTAGGGAAAGAGAGTGGTAGATTGGGTGTGGGTAACAGAGAGTGGGTAGATTGGGTGTGGGTACAGAGAGTGGGTAGATTGGTTGTTTGGGTAGCAGAGAGTGGGTAGATTGGGTTGGTATGGGTACAGAGAGTGGGTAGATTGGGTTGTTGGGTAGCAGAGAGTGGGTAGATTGGTTGGGTTACAGTGGGTAGATTGGGTTTGGGTAGCAAGAGTGGGTAGATTGGGTTACAAGAGTGGGTAGATTGGGTTTGGGTAGCAAGAGTGGGTAGATTGGGTTTGGTAGCTAGAGTGGGTAGATTGGGTTTGGGTAGCAAAGAGTGGGTAGATTGGCTTTGGGTAGCGGAGACAACCGCGTCCATGACTCAGCTTGTCACTCAACTGTTTCCACACAGACGGGATCTAACGCTAGTTAACAAAGCGTTTCGACAGAATCCAGAATCAACAGAAAGCGTCTGGCTGTGAAGGGGACAGGTTCTTGGCCACTTTTAAAAGGGGCACAGATGGTAGATTACCTATAATAACCACCATGTCCAAATTTCCGTAAAGGTTGAATATGTCGACCATGGCTGCCATGCCGAGATCGTTCAAGCTACCCAGTGTCTCAAAGTCCGGCTTTATGGATAAGGACAGCTAGAGGACAGGTTGACATGTTTGTGGCAAAGACAAAGCTCCGCATATGGAATTTCACTTGTATAAAGGCAGTCAGGAACCAGAGAAAAAAAACACGAAAAAAAGAAAAGAACGCGTATTTAATACAACAAGACAAGACAGGCGCAAATTTTCGCAAGGCGTAAGGAAATTACAAATAAACAAACACAGATACAAAAATTTGGAGAAAAAGACTGAAACTTCCCTGCTGCTCCGTCCAGTGTGAGAAAAGGAAGATAAAGGCAGCCAGTCATTCTTCAGACACAATCACTGAGTCAGTGAGCGAGAGCTAGAAACGGACAGAGAGATCTGTTTCTAGCATCCAAGTTGTCTGAGAGAAAGAGAAGAGAGTAAGAGAGAGAGAGAGGGGGGGGGGGGTAAGTGATCCACGTTTTATTTTATATTTTTTTAGAACAAGGACAGAAGTAGGAAGTGTGTTTTATTTTCTATGAAGCAAAGAGAACATCACCAGATCACTCCTTACGCCACGGACAGAAAGGGATGATGACTGCCACCCTCTGTCCACAGAGCAACAAACGGTCCTAATGATGATGATGAGGCGCCTCAGCGACCACAACCGTCTGAACGTCCTGCATGTTCAGAATGACGTCTTCATCACCTATGCCCCTACGGTAAAGAGGACCAGACAATTGTTATTATTATCGGTATTTTCATATAAAGCCCAGCCGACTGCGTAGAGCCATATCAGGGATATAACCTTTCAAATCACCTAAAAACAAGTGTGACTGCCTGCGTTCAAGCGAAAAGAAACAACAACAACAACAACAAAAAGCACGAAAATACAATCAGAACGCGTATTCAATACAACCAGACAAGACAAGCGTAAATGTTTAGCCAATCTGGTCTTTGTCAAGCGTAAACGTAAGATCACAAACGAATAAACACCAAATATAATTTAAAAAAATTAGGAGAAAAAGACTAAAGCTTGCCGGCTGCATCGTCCTGTGGGAGAAAAGGACTCAAAACATACAGAATACTTCAACAGGATAAAAAAAAGGAACAGAAAATTAAGTACACACATCAATGCATTCGCGCACATAATCTAAGGAGGTGCCCTTGGCGTTGACCACTCCGTCTAATTTATCACACACGGGGTTTAAAAACATACCTGAATACGAATTTTAACATAACTAAGGACACTAAAACATATATAAAAACGGGCCTAAATTACCTAAAATTGCTTCAGCATATCACATTTCCCTAGAGCCAAAACTGCACTTAATACATGTACCCAATTATCAATCCTAACAGAAAGTAGGTAAGATTTTATCGAACACATACAGGTGAATGGACAACGAGGCAGAAAATGACAGGAAGAAATGACAGAAAGCAAATGAACAAAGCAGAAACAAAGAGAGTGACAGAAAAGAGGAATTTCTTGCACAGAATTTCTAGAAGGTGGGATACTGTTTATACTGAAAGACCCCCAGCACCACGAGACACTCTCTAACCAGCTGCTGCCATGTCACCTCTGTCAAGTGGAGCGACAGGAAACATGCCGACTACAACTCTTCTGACCACCAAGATCCACGATATGGCTTAACCATGTAGACTGCGAACGCAACAAGAAGGTAAAGAATTTTTTAATTTCATTTTTTTCCGTATTTTCATCAATATCAAATGACTTATCTTAATTTTCATATCATACATGGTATGAATGTTGTTTTATTTTCCTGTACATATTTATTAAAAACCTTAAAGCGTAACCTAAGCGCGAGTGTGAAACCTCTGTACATATTGTGACAGAGTCGACTTAATCATGTATTAGTTGGTCTTTTATTTTCTTATTTATTAGTACATGCGTTTTAGAGAAGTTACTGATTAGAGAGTAGAGAGAAATTGCTGGCCAACAGGTAGGCATGAATACCTATCAGGTGAGGTCAGAGAGATAAATACATATTAGTAGATGGGTGTACAAATGAACTGGGAACAGCAAGAAAATTTCTATCATTGATAAATGAAAGAAAATTCAGATATGTATAGGCCACGCGCTACGAAACCAAGAGACTGACCTTATCAAGACTGTCTTTCAAGGCAAGACTGAGGCAAAAAGAAAAAGAGGCAGACCACCAGCTTCTGTCATGGGCAACATCACTGAATCCAGTGGCATGAGAATCCATGAAGTCAGCAGGGCCAGCGAAGACCGGAACAAATGGAGAGGATAACCATGTCTATGTCATTGACTGCAGCGGCCAACACGCACCCGGTGATGCAACAGATGAGATGAGATGAATAGATGGGTCGAACGATTCCACGCTACCATCACGTAGCCGCGTGGACAACCCCCACCCCTTATTTGGAGAACAGTCAGGATGGAGGGAGTCACGAGCTTGCTGAAAATAGATAGATATGGATACTGTCGAGCAGAAGACAGAGGAAGAATGTTAGTACAACAGTTTACTTAGAAGACAGCAGAGAGCAAGGGCCTGCACGATAACAGTTGACTGTAGGGGCTTATTGGATAGAGAGTAGACGAAGATATGAGAAACAGCGCATCCATGCCAGGGAACCCATACTTTTTGTGCATAGAATGTTAGAGTGGAGCACTGGTCTTGGAGTTACTGGAGTCAAGGGAGAAGAGTGGCAGAATGGTTCAGACGTTTGCCTGCCAATAACTAAACTCGAGGTTCCAGGCTTCGCTCCCCGTAGAGGCCTCGACTTTTCTCCTCAGTTTGACCAGAAAATCAAATTGAACATCTAGTCCTTTCGGAAGGTAACGAAAAACGAGTCGGACCCGTGTGCCTTCTGGCTGAACACGCTAAAGATCCCATGGCAGTTGAAAATAGTGAAAAGCAGGGCATTGCCCAGCTGCCTTGGTGGGAAATATTGGAGAGATATGTTGATTTCCCAGGTCCCACATTGAAGACCAATCAGCCTTCTTGCCTTTCTGAAGTCTTGGTTTTAAAAAAAATGCATATGAATATGAATTTGAATTGAGGGAGAGTGGATGGGCGCCACCCTCGTGGTGCTGGCCTCGGGAAAAGTTGAGGTCTTTGTCATCTCGCTCCCCTACGACCTCAGGGTTATGGAACTATCTAGGTAGGATCTCAGGACCTGGCCAGCTCATGGGTTTATGTGAAGGCTTAAGGCTTGTGCTGTGTCATTTTGGATTTTCTCCAACACATGGCACCTGTGATGATAGTGCATATGGAATTCATACCAAGCGCGGAGACATCATCTTGAGAAACTGAAAAACTGAAATTAAAACTGAAACTGGTCTTGGTTTAGTGTTGAATGCTAGAAGTTGTGTACAGTGCTACAATACTGTGTTGTCCTTTTGCATTTTGGATCAAGTAAGTTGTCTTTGATTATTGGATTATGGATAGATTTTATTAGACAATGGGTTAACTACAGTAATTGGATGAGCCATGTTGTGTCTATGTTAATAAACCTGTATTCTCCTCATTTTGGAATGGGGCATTGAATGGTTTGACTGTACCTAGTCCAGGAGATCCTGTCCTCTTGTCTATCCTTTCGAGTTGATATCCCCAGCCTTACGTCACTAGATGGAGATGACGATTGGTAGGGGGGACTCAATCCCTACCTGCCTTATTATTATCAATTTAATGCGTGTCTTGTTTTCTATTTCTTTTCTTTTTAATCATGGCCCTAGGGAGGTGCTTATCTTTTCATTTCAGTTTTTTGCTTTGGTTTGGTTTTTCTTTTGTTTTGGTTTGGTTTGGTTTGTTTTTTCTTATGGACAACCAATGCAGTCAGATGATCATTTAAAATATTTTTTGTTTTAAAGAAAACATAAAGGCCACTGTACAAGTGAATGGTCAGAACAACACCCCCCACTTTTTTTTTATCTATTTGGTCAGAATTACCCCCCCCCCCCTTTTTTTTTTTTTTTTTTGTCTATTTTTGATAAGACAATAATTCAAAGCTTTTCAAGAAAATTTTTCCATGTCAATCCTCTCATATATCGCGTGTGGCAGAACTTTGAACCGTTATCATCGAAAGAATGGAGCAGTGTGTTTTAAGCTGGCACCCTTACAAATCCGGTCACTCATAGCCACCCATTTGGCAACCACGCTAGTTAAACTTTCGCCGGCGATGTGTCCTCAAAACTATTATTGTATTTGTTTATTTATCCTTTTATCCACTGTAATTTCCCCCTCCTCCCCCCTCTCTATCTGTCTGTCGTCTGTCTCATCTGTCTTTCTGTCCTCTCTCTATCTTCGATCTATCTGTCTGTCTGTCTCTCTCTCTCTCTCTCTCTCTCTCTCTCTCTCTCTCTCTCTCTCTCTTGTGTGTGCCCTGTCTGTCTGTTTGTCTGCCTGTCTGTTGTCTGTCTGTCTCTCTTTCCTCTCTCTTTTTTTTTTTTGTGTAAATCTGGTACTTTCCCAGAGATCGTGTCACCACGACACAGCCTCTTTTCATTATTTATTCATTAAAATATTGTTTATATATTTATTTATTTATTTATTTATTTATATAATTCTGTGTGTGTGTATTTCTGTTTACCTATGAAAGTGGATTTCGCTACAGAATTTGTGAGAGACACAATTTCTTTGTTGCTTTGGGATCTTTACCAAGCGCTGAATGCACGCGCGCACAAGACCCTCAATTTATTGTCTCATCAGAAGGACTTCAAACACGGAGACGACCAAGTAAGATCTTTAATAGAGAGAAGAGGAAAATTAAAAATTAAAATAAAAGAAATTTTTTTTAAATTGTCCACCCCTTGATGCGAACCCCGGTTTTTCGCATCTAAGGAATTTGCTTTAACCTTTAAAAGCTAACTATTGTACGATGTTACCCCTCTCTCTCTCCCCGTAGGAACTAAACTGATTGAAAATTCGTTGACCGGCAAAAATAGACTCACCTTCAGTTTTAATCTCACACTTTTCTTCCACTTTCTAAACTGTAAAACGTTGAATGCAAGATTCAAACTTTCACTTCATATCAAGTTCAGACTGAAAAGTAAATAAAACTCTTCAAACTGTAAGTTGCTAAAAAAGCTACTCTTCCGTTCTTAAATTAGATTTGGTGGAAAATGTTTACGACACTGAAGTTGGTAACTTTGTATGAGAGTATACTGAGATTGAAAAGAGGCGGTTATCTTTATATAAGCCACATGATATCAGAGTTCACTGAGATTGAAAAGAGGCTACAAGTAATTGAAAAAATAAGGTGAAATAAAGAAAGTAAAAACAACTGAAAGCAGAACAATACGAATTTAAAAAAAAACTAATGATAACAAAAAAGAAAGAAAAAAAAAGATGAACACTCACACACGCGCAACTCGCTTACCAGGAACGACAGAAAAGAAAAAAGATTAACAAAATGAAATAAAATAAAATGTAATAAAAAAAAAAGGAACAAAAATCAATAACCGCCAACAAAAACAATACCATTTCACCACGACTACCACCAAAATCGAACAAACCCAAAACATACGCTCGCACTCATACAGAACCACACACACATACACATACACACAGACACACACACACACACACACACAACACACACCCCAAACAGAAACACGCACACATGCACACACACACACACACACCACACACACCACACACATACAAACAAACAAACACAAGAGAGAGAGACCACACACACACACACACACAGAGACACAGAGAGAGAGAGAGTAAAGTCAATAAATAAACATTTTCCCATACTGATCTTTAAGAAATGATTCTGACAAAAAAAAACAAAAAAAAAAAGAGAGAGAGAGAGAGAGAAACAAGCGCGCACAGCCACACGCACATACAGTAGACATATTTATGCAAAAAAACACATGTATAGTCACACCCATTAACTTAGTCCTATTTATGCAAATAAACACACACGCACACATACACACGCACACGCCTGCCTAAGTGTGTGTGTGTTGTGTGTGTGTGTGTGTGTGTGTGTGTGTGTGTGTGCGTGTGTGTGTGTATGTGTGTGTGTATGTGTGTGTGTGTCCATATTAGATATGCAAATACACACTCACGCCAGCGACCGCGCGCGGTCACGCACTCGTACACAAACACAATACTTACACAAATAAACACACACACGCAGATACACAAACACACTAACACGCACACACACACACACACACACACACACATACACACAAACACACACACACACACATACTCACAGACACGCAGATATACACACAGACACTCACTCACACACACACACACACACACACACACACACACACATACACACACACACACACACACACACACACACACACACACACACACACACACACACACACACACACACACACGAGACATAGTAATGGAACTGAACACACGCAAACAACAGACAAACACACACACACACACACACACACACACACACACACACACACACACACACACACACACACACACACACACACACACACATCAATGCATAAACACTCAAGCACACACAAAAGAATTTGGTTACTCATTTGCTCTGTTTTTTCCGTGTGTGTGTGTGTGTGTGTGTGTGTGTGTGTGTGTGTGTGTGTGTGTGTGTGTGTGTGTGTGTGTGTGTGTGTGTGTTAATGTGTGTGTGTGCGAGCGCGCGCGCGCGTGTGTGTGTGTGTGTGTGTGTGAGTGTGTGTGAGTGAGTGTGTGTGTGTGTCTGTGTCTGTGTGTATGTGTGTGAGTGTATGTAAGTGTATACGTGTTTGGGTTGTGTGTGAGTGGGTGAGTGTATGTGTGTTTGTGTGTTTGTGTGTATGTGAGAGTGCGTGCGCGTGTGTGTGCATGCGCTTGTGTGTGTGTGTGTGTTGTTGTGTGTGTGTGTGCGCATGTGTGTTCTAGTGTTTTAGTGGGGCTGTGAATGTGAGAGAGAGAGAGACTCTGTGTGTGTGTGTGTGTGCGTGCGCGCGTATGTGTGTGTGTATGTGTGTATATGTGTGAGTGGGTATGTGTTTATGTATGTATGTGTGTGTGTGTGTGTGTGTGTGTGTGTGTGTGTGTGTGTGTGTGTGTGTGTGTGTGTGTGTGTGTGTGTGTGTGTGTGTGTGTGTGTGCTTCTCGTTTCCGTATCAGATTTATCCTTTTTTTAATGGTTTTCTTTGTCATTTTTTTTTGCCAGAAAGTACGTATATGAATAGACGTTAAAATAACGAACACACTCAAACACACTGCACGTGTGACAGCTTTGGATAAAACAACAATAAATTGGTGAGGTATTACCACAGATATCTAAGATATAGACTGCGCGCGCCTGTCTGCGAGTGGCCCCATCGCTCCACCATCTGACGAGGACCGGTCTGCTCGTTCTCGGCAGCTGGGCGTAGTACAATTTAGTAATGACCGGCGTGTTTATTTGACTGAAAAACGTGTTTCATTGTTAAAAAAAATGTCGGGAACAACTACCAGTACTGTTTAGGAGAAGGTTTAGCAGAAGGTTTTAGCTAAGGGACAGAGTCTGTTCAGTTGGTGTAGCTTTACACTTGATGCTTTGACTGATAGCGGAATAAAGTGACCCCCCTGACCAGGAAATTCCAATGCCATGTGTTAGGTCGGCACTATCTTCCTTGATAAACTGTCTGCTAGGTACCAGGCGTGGGAATTCACGAGTTGTTATAAACTTTACCATCTAAGTTGACTGCTCTCTCTCTCTCTCTCTCTCTCTCTCTCTCTCTCTCTCTCTCTCTCTCTCTCTCTCTCTCTCTCTCTCTCTCTCTCTCTCTCTCTCAAAGTGCAAGACAACAAGGGGAAGAAAAAATTGTATGGTCTGAAGAATTAGCAAGTTTATTTGTACACGAGCTTGATGGTTCTGAGTTCAACAATTGTCTACAGACAGCTTTCGGTTTGTTAGATTATAATGTGAATGACAGTTCGGAGCAGTTTACTAAGGCTTTATGCGGGGCAGCTGCGTGTATGGTACGAACAGTGAGACAAGGAGAAAAGAAACAGAATGATTGGTTTGATAAGGAATGTGAAAGAAAGAAACAAGAAGTTAAGAGGCTACTGAAAAGATTCCAGAGATGCAAAACAGAAAAAGAAAAAAGAGAAAAAAGAGAAGCATATGTCATATCACGAAAAGAGTATGTTAAACTAAGGAAAACGAAAGAAAGGGAATACGAAGATAAGAAAATAAGAACACTCAAAGATTCCATCAATGACTCCAGGACATTCTGGTCAATAATAAGATCTGTTAATAGAAAGGCCTTTGTGTACAATGAAATCTCTATTGAACAATGGTACAATCATTTCTGCAGTGTTTTCAATATCGGGGGAAATACTGCACAAGAGAGTAATATAGTAGAGGAAGAAAATAACTTTGAGCCACTTTTCAATGAGCCTATAACTAAAGAAGAAGTGACTGCGAGTATCAGGCATTTGAAAGCAGGAAAGAGCGCAGGACCAGATCAAATAATCAGCGAAATGTTAAAACATGCAAATGCTAATGTAATTGATTTCCTTGTCCATTTATGTAACAAGCTTTTTGATAATGGCATTTTTCCGTCAGAATGGGCAAAGTCCATAATAATCCCAATTCATAAAAAAGGAGATGTGAATAATCCAGATAATTATAGAGGAGTCGCTCTAACAAGTATAGTGAGTAAAGTTTATACATATATTTTGAATAAGAGATTAACAAAGTGGGCAGAAAAAGAAGAGAAAATAGTTGAAGAACAAGCTGGATTTAGAGCAAAATACAGTACAATTGATCATATTTTCACACTTTACTCCCTTGTGCAGAAGCATTTACTTTTAAATAAGAAACTTTATGTTGCATTTGTGGATTTTAGGAAGGCATTCGATTCTGTGAATCGTAATAATCTTTGGAATATATTACGTAAAAGTGGTGTGAATGGAAAATTATATATGGCCCTAAGAGGAGTTTATAACTCAGTGTTTGCATGCGTGCGTGAGAAGTGTGTATATTCAGATTATTTTGAATGCCCTAAAGGAGTGAAACAGGGGTGTCAATTGAGTCCTCAATTATTTTCATTTTTCATTAATGAATTAGCAGTGGAACTGTCAAGAAAAGGCAGGCATGGCATTCAAATTATCCCTGGGGTTATTGAGATATTTTTATTGCTGTTTGCAGACGATGTTATTCTTCTCTCTGGTACAGTCAAAGGCTTACAAAACCAGTTAAATGTCTTAAAGGAAGAATCGGATCGACTAGCTTTAACAGTTAACATGGATAAAACTAATATTATGATTTTCAGGAAGGGTGGACATTTATCAAAACACGAAAAATGGTTCTATGGAATTAACGAGGTTAAAGTTGTTAATTCTTATAAATACTTAGGAATGATATTTTCGACAAAATTAAGTTTAAATTATGCATGGGAAGAATTTTGTAATAAAGGGAAAAAGGGTGTTATTGAAATTCTAAAATCCTTACGGAAGCTCAATTCTATTGATTGTAATTTATATTGGAAAATGTTTGATACACAGATAGAATCTTTACTTACATATGCAGCTGAAGTATGGGGTTTTACTGTAAATCCACATATGGAAAAAGTGCATACATATGCTATTAAACGTTTTTTGGCTGTACCAATTCACTCTTCTAATACTGTTTTATATGGAGAAACTGGAAGATATCCTTTATACATTAGAACCTTTGTGAAGAGTATTAAATACTGGTTGAAATTGTTAAGGCTTCCACAATCTCGGTTATGTAAACAGGCATATGAAATGATGGTTACTCAAATGGAAATAGGAAAACAGAACTGGGCCTATCAGGTAAAAAAGGCTTTATCAGAACTTGGGTTTGGAATCGTGTGGTTGTCCCAGGGAGTAGGAAATGAGTGTCAGTTTATTAATGAATTTAAAGACAGGCTTATTTGTTCGTTTAAACAAAATTGGCACTCAGATATGGAAAACAAAGAAAAATATAGTTGGTTCTTCTCATTTAAAGATGTTTTTCAAACCGAAAA
>JAPXFY010000026.1:48310275-48340275 GCA_030674185.1 Monoplex corrugatus
AAAACCCACAATGATATATTTTTGAAGGGACTGATGGGGATTCGAACATAACATTCCAGTCGGTAGTCCGTTGCGTTAACCACTACACCATGGAGACTGGTTCCCTATCTACTAACTTGAGAGCCAACAACAAACCACAATCTTAAGTCTGAGGACTGGACACTGTCGCTTTCTCCAACGTACGTGGTGAATGAGGTCATCCCACACAGATGGGTGCCTATGCCAGACAGGACCACAATCTCCAGGACACAATTTACTGGTTTGCCCACTGTTTGGAAATAAAAGAGAGACAACTCTGGAAGAACAGCTCATTAATCTTAAAAAAAAATCCTAGAAACATTAGCGTCCAGTGGAAGAGACATTCCAGCGTCACAAGAGCTTTATAATATATCAGACGACAAAACAATTACAATTTTATAATGTACACATAAAACATTATCCATGCATATATCAGATGATGAAACAATTACAATCTTATCATTTACACATAAACCTTTATCCATGCATAGTTTTGTCCATTCCTTTTTCACAGTGTTATGCTAAAATTTCAGCCACTAGACAGCTGAATAAATATAATCAACTGCAGAAAAGTGAATACTACAGCAGCCAACTAATCTTTGAAGGATAAATTTAAAAACAAACGAAAAAGTAAACACACAAAATAAAAAGGAAGAAAAAAGAAGAAAATTAAAGAAGAATGAGGAGGAAAAAAATATCGCACATGCACACACACACACACACAAAGAACCACGCACACGCACACACACAGATACACATATGCATGCGCACATACATGCACTCTCTCTCTCAGCTCCCTTTTTTTCCCCATTATAATATACACTTTCTGTCTACATGAATGACCCAGTCTAATGTCCATATGAAGACAGTGATACAATGCCTTGAGGATTTTCAAGCTTCCAACCATAAAATCATTATTCAAATAGAAATCTTCATGCTCTCCCGGGTGTCATTCACAAAAATCTGTAAAAATACTGGAAGGAATCTACATCCATTCCTACAGTAAAGTTAAGATTTTCCACTTGTTTTAACTAAGTGTAGCTTATTTCAAACTGAAAAGCATTAGAAGTAAACAACCCACATTCCAACAGTAAGAATGTGGGTTCATATTCTATCTCTGCTTCTAACTGATGCCATTCCGACAAAAATTACACTAGTTTGGAAGGAAACTACCCACATCATAACAGTAACATCCATGATCCTCACCCCCACCCCCCTCATGTTTGATTAACGTCATATGCTCAAAATTTAAAATTATGGAAGGAGGTTGTGCAAACAGTCACAATCAGACGCTGTAATGTAGTTACTTCCATGTATACTTTGCTGCTTGTTTTTATTTAGCTTGGTATCATTCACACAAAATCTTACACTATGAACTAAGGCTATCTACATAACCACAAGGTTCGACATGGTCAGACATCATCTACCCACAATGCGCTTTCAAAGGGTGCATTCCATCCACACAAAGGCCGGGACTTTGAGATGAAGTTCTTCACACAGACACAAAATCAGACACCACATCAGTCATACAGACCTGCTGATTTTTTTTTTTCTTTTTCACTCAGTATTTTTGTACAACAAAATTGTAAACAATGAAAACAAGCTGTCCAGACAGCAACAAAGTTATGACACTCTTATGTAATCCTCCTCACAGCCTGATATTATCGGCCCAATGTGGTGTCACTCACATAAAATCTTCACCTATGCAACAATGCTATGCACAACACAGCTGCAAGACCTGACACTGTATTCCACTTGCTCACCATTCATTTTCACAGAGTACAATCCAAATGAAATGAGAAGTGAAGCCACAGACTCATAATGTCACAAAATCAGACATCATCCACGCTCTCTGTTAATTTTTCTTTAGTACCATGGATGAAGTTGAAACCTAACACTGCGAAATGAAACTACAGATCCACACAGAAGCAAAATGAGACACAATCGCTGTCATCCATGGTCAATCAATGTTCAGCTTCATTTTATACCTTACCCATCAAACCCAAAACAGACAGGAAGCTACGCACACAGCCACAAGTCAGGCACCATGCCCTCCGATCACTTTCATTTAATACCATTCACACGAAATTAAAAATTGTGACATGAAGATATAGATCCCCACGATCACAAAATCAGACAACATTATCATCACTGCTCATTTTCCTTCATCAGTGATAACATCCACACAAAAGCCCACAAAGCTATCTATGTTCACACAGCCACAAGATCAGATACTATATATATATGTCTAAGCATACTATAGTATATGTCTAATCAGTATGCCCATTACTGGCAAAATATGTAGTAATGCACACCACAAGTGGTGATTTGAATCAAAGCCACTGCCAGACTCCACAAACATCAAGACCAGAACACAAAACAGAATATGACCTAGTGACAGTGCAGGGTCTTCTATAGTGGGTGATTTCTGTGACAGCTTAATGTTAATAATTCCTGTAAATATTTCAGAAATAGGACAGCAACTGAGTAAACCTGAATTTGTTAATATGTTGGACAGACAGAATGAGCAGCATTGGGGCAATGCAACCCAAGAAGCAACAAAAAGCAATAATACAAACATTCAGCAAAACTTTCTATCAAAAGCTATATGCCTGTTTTCTTTTCTTTAACTTATGTAACTCTTTTTTCTTCCAGTTATCTTTTCTTTACCTTATATAATTCTTTTCCTTTCTGTTAAAGTGTTATATTTTCTTTAATTATGTAACTCCTTTTTTTTTATCTGGCGTAAAAACTTCATATATAATTTTACTGTATCCAGTGGAGATTTCATAAACGTTCCAGTGAGATTAGCTTTCTTCATTCATTCTCTCAAAAAAATCAGTCAGTTAAAGTAGTGACTAACTGCCGATCAAAGTGTAATGTTTATAAAAATATAATGTTATCACCCACATATAGATTTGTACAACAACAAAAAACAAAAAAAGACACTCTTCACTGACTTAATTATTTCCAATCCTTCTCTCGATGAGTAATATTACATAACACAACATTGTACAAGGAAGTATAACACATATAAATCTAGACCCCTTTCTCGTTCTTTTTCAAAGGCACCTGTAAATAACATATGAGCTTAACACATAATCAAACATTAATCTTTAAAAAATCCTAGAAACATTAACGTTCAGCAGAAATGTTACAATGTGCCAAGAGCTTCATGTTATCACATGACAAAACAATTACAATTTTATGACGTGGACATAAAACTTTATCCATGCACATTTTTTTTTCATTCCTTTTTTATTGTGTTATGCTAAACAAAATGTCAGCTACTAGACAATTGGATATATAAAATCAACTGAAGAAAAGTGAATACTATAGCAGCCAACTAATCTTTGAAGGATAGGTTTAAAAACAAAGGAGAAAGTAAACACAGAAGAAAAAGGAAGAAAAAAGAAGAAAAGTAAAGAAGAATGAGGAGGAAAAAATGATCACACATGCACACACACACACAAAGAGCCACACACAAACCCACACACATATACACACATGCGTGCACGTTGCTTTTCAACTGCCTGCATAATTGCTCAAATGTGTATGAAACACTGCATTTTTTTTTAAATGGCAATAAATCATCCATCAAATTAACAAAAAAGAGAAAAAGAAAGAGAGATAATGAGACAGATAGACAGACAGACTGTTATTCCATAAATAGAAAAGTAAAACTAAAACAGAAAACAATAAAACAACAATAAAAAACTAAACCCCTGTATAACTGTAAACAGAAAACAATAAAACAACAACAACAAACAAAAATAAAAATTAAAAAAACATTTATGGCTGAGCACCGGTGTTCCAAATATGGCCATAATATTTATATCATAGCATAAACATCATTCCTTACCTTTGTAAACCTCTTTTATACTACGGTAACATCGTCAAGGCAATCCTGTCTAACATTAACGATTCAATTAAACAAACCTAAAAGAAAACTCAAAATCAACAAACAAAGAAACAAACAAGTAAAAAGCAAACTCAAAACCAAGAAGACAAAATCAAATCAAATGAAACAAAGTAATTAAGCAAAACTTCAAAAGATAACAATATATATGAAACAGAGGTACAAATGGACATTGAGACACTTTATCATAACTGCCTGGGTTGAAGTATTAATAACTCTGAACCTGTTTACATGCAGGAAAAAATCACAAGCTGATAACATAGCTAATCTATATTGCTACATTTTTCTTTCTTTAATACAGTGAACTTTCAATACACAATTACTGAGACAAGAATCAAATTACAGTATATCTAAACAACTGTCGAGACTTCTTCCTTTCAAAAATTGATTCATAATTTATTGCATGCTACACATTCCCTGCTTAACTATCTTTTATATATATGACACTTAACTTCCTTCTATATGATGAAACATGTCTAATAAATCTGAAAACTTTGGCCACATTTGCTAATCAATATGTGCATTCATGTTCTACCCTTTTTTGTTTGTTTGTTTGTTTGTTTGTTTGTTTTTTTACTCTTTAGAAAATAGTAGAAACTTTAAGGGTAATGAAAATGTGTACAAATGAAAGTATGAGTGAGTATGTAATAAAAGAAATTCTATGAATGTGGGTGTGTATAGCAAGTGAGTGTGTGCTTGTGTATGTGTCTGCAGTTACGTGTGTGTATGTGTGTGTGTGTCTGTGTATGTATGTATGTGTACACGTGTGTGCGTGAAAAGATTTCCTAGAAGCCAGATAACCCATAGCTACCTAGAAACATGTTACTAGGCTACTTCATCTTATACAATCTAAGTAGCACAGTTGGCAACATAAAATATTTGGACCAGAACTAGGGAAAAAAATCAAGGGGGCTGCACCCTGCAAATCCGTCGGGCTATCTCAACTTCCCTGGCTAGAAGTCCAGCTTGTTATCTTATTTTAATGGGGAAATCTCTGCCCAACTGTGGTGTGGTGTGGTGTGGTGTGGTGTGGTGTTGGTGTGGTGTGGTGTGGTGTGGTGTGATGTTGGTGTGATGAGATATGTGGTGTGGTGTGGTGGTATGGTGTGTAGTGAGTGGTGTGGTAGTACGGTGAGTGATTGTATGTATATATATATATATATATATATATATATATATATATATATATATATATATATATATATATATGTGTGTGTTGTGTGTGTGTGAGTGTGGAGGGGAAGGAGGGTGGTGGTGGAGGAAAGGGGTGTGTGCATGATAAAAAGCGGATGCTCGAAATGAGAAAGAGCAGGAGGGAACATTCAAAGAGAGTGAACGGGGACAACTGAAGATAGATATATGAACCCCTGAAAGCTGCTATAACACAGAAAAGGCAAAACATGGTGTAAACTTGAACAAAGGACAAGATGCAGTGGTCTGCTGAAAACACTGACTGGGGTTTTCTCCAGCGAATGCACGTACATGCACAGAGTGACAAAGGGTTGGACCATGAGGCCCTGCTGGGGCTACTTCCAGTCCGTCTCAGTCACCATCCCATCAGCCATTAAACTCAGCCGAGACAGAGCAACCTACTGGCACCATAATGCTTACAGTTTTACATGCTAAGTACATAGCTAAACATATGTTAAGATTAAAAAAAACAAAAAAACAAAAAAACCTACTGTTTCTGCACATGTGTCAGACCACAAAATCAGCACTTACTCAATTTTTGAGTAGTTTCAGATTAAAACTTTTCTGAAACCTACAATATCTTGTCTGATCACACTAATGTACGACTGAATGTCAGCAGGGGCAAAAATAAGAAAACTGTGGCTGTAATTCAGAAAACAGCTCCTAAGGACATCACACAGATGCTCATCAAATTTTCCTTAGTACCCACAATTTGATTCAGTAGTACAGCTTATTTCAAAATGAATCCCTCAGCAATGCAGAAAGCTGGTGGACAGGGTACGCGAGTCAAAGGTTAAACCTGCGTGCAAACACCCTGAACACCAGTAAAAATTCTGAAATGGGGAGGTGAGCCACAAGAAGATGGTGGATTCCTGACCAAACATTGCAGTGCACTTTTTAAATTTTCCCGACAGAAATAAATAAATAAATAAATAAACAATAAACAAATAGATAGATAGATAGATAGATAGATAGATAGATAGATAGATAGATAGATAGATAGACAGATAGATAAATAGAAAGAAAGACAGACAGATAGACAGATAGATAGATAGATAGATTAAATAATAAATAAATAAATAAATAACTAAATAAACAAATAAATAAATAAATAAAACAAATAAATAAATAAATAAATTCCTCCTGGCTGCCCCCTAAAAAGTGTCTAGTATAACACGTAGTGTCACTGTCGTTGTGGTACTCCCAGTCCACAACTGTTTTCCTAACCGTTTCATGGGCGGGCTGGTTTGCAGGTGATGCTTATGTGTCATTCTGTCCCGAGATGGGTCAGGGTCTGATTGATCAGTTCCAAACACAGAACAAGGGGCAACGGATGGGCCATCACTTTGTGAGCATGACAAGACAACAACGTCACTGTATGACGTTCAAGCACTCTAACGCTACAAAACAGCCAAAGTCTCAGACAGACACAGACTAACATGACAATATCATGATATATTTATCAAACAGCTGTTCAGTTTCTCCAACCCAAACATGCAACATGCGCAGGCATACCTGACTATTACTCCTGGCATGTACGATTCTCTTTTTTTTAGCCTCTGATAACAACATCGTAGATTCATACACGAGCATAAGATATCTTTTCAACCTCTTGCACTGACATCGTTGGTTCATACTCGAGTAAAAAACAGGCTTAACTCTTTGAAATCCCTCTCCTCATCCATCAGCTGCAAAACCTTAACCCTTTTACTCCTTAATCCAATCCAGCCGGTGGATAGGGCCAGGGAGCAAAAGGGTTAACATTCTACTTTCCTATCATGGCTGATTATGCAGTGGACAGGGTGAAGGAGAGAAAGAGTTAATACTGATCATCACTCCTGGCAGATAAAATATTATCATCATAATCCTAATATTATCATCATGATCCTAACATTATCATCATAATCCTAACATTATCATCATAATCCTAACATTATCACCATAATCTTAATCTCTCACAATGGCAATTGACAAGAACAAACATGTTACATAGTCATAGACAAGACCTCCAAGGCACACAACAGTACTCTGATCACTAGACAGCACTGGTTGACTAGAACTTACTACAGACAGTCTTGATCGCATTTCTCCGTAATGACACAAAGTATATATATATATATCCTGAGGTACGGTATCATGATCAACGTTTATTCCACGCAATATATTTTGTCATATTTTGTGAACAAGTCTATGGGTTCATCACTATCAATCAACAAACTATGAACCCACAACTGTAAATCAGATTCTCATGTATGCAGCAGTATCAACAATGTAACGTTGGACGTATTCAACTCGAACACATGACACATATGACGCAAAATTAACAACACCATTTCTAACACCGCTCTTGGCAGATCCATGCAAAAAAAAAAAAAAAAAAAAAAAAAAAAAAGCAACTCTGCAAATGATGAAGTACATGTCCTTTTCTCCACACCCCTTTCTCCAAATACAAACAATGAAACGACATACATAACTAAAAATAACACTGCCGACATTATTTACACTATTCTTGGCAGATCAGCACACACATACACACAAATTAGAGCAATTCTGCAATCAAGACTTACATGACCCTTCCCTACCCATCCCTTCTCCAAATACTAACAATACAATTATAATTTATACGCACAATTAAAGACAACAGAGCCAAAGAATGGTTGCCATATTCTTCGAATAAATTGACGCACATTCAGTACTAAACTGCATTCTCATTTCAATTAATTAACATCCTTTATCAGTCAGGACTGACATTACCATGTCAACAATCAAACATCCTGAAAATCATAATTTTTCCTATCGATCAAATATCTTTCTTTTTTCCTTTAAGCCAAAGATTTCTTAACCCTACCAGACCGAAAATGACTATATACCGAGTTCCTGCTATAGCGGGAATAGCACACTCACATGATCGTCACTTTATCAAGAGCTAAAAATAACCACCCAACCGTTGCTAAGTGTCGCGTGAGCGTGAGTTCAGCCTATTGCAAATGTCTGCCTTTGTGTTGATGGTATTTTGAGGTGATTTGGGTGCAAAATTGACCATGAAGCGATCTAGTGATGAACCAAGCACTTCAACAGGTAAACGGGCGAGGCCAACTCGCTTCACAGTTCAACAAGTGGTGGACATTTTGCAGAATTCTGATTCTGATGAGGGAGAATTTGATCAGGAATACGTTTCCGATTCAAGTGACGATGATTACGTTGATGAAGCATTGAGTGAAAGTGATGATTCTGACAATGAAAGAAGTAGGTCGAGACAGAGTGTTGGAAGAAGGGGGCGTGCCCGTACCCCCCAACCAAGTGATAGGGGAGATGCTTGTGTGATTGATGAGGGTTGGATTGGCGTTAGATGAAAGGTAGGCCTATTTTCTACAATCTCTCCAAGTTTCATATAGTTCTAACCATTGGTGTGCATGATATGAACAGTTTTCTAACGTATATACATTTTTTTCAAAATTTTGCTCAGGAGGCCAGGCAGGGGGCACAATTACGCTCAGGGGCTCAGGTCTGGTAGGGTTAAAACAACATGTTACACTTTTATTCCAAAATCATTCTAATTATTGTTTATCTTCAGTCCCTTTCAATTTGAAATAGTCTTCAGTTTTCAGCCCAGGTTTATAGCAATTTTTTGTTACCATCAACCACTTTCCCATACAAATATATCCATCATTAAATAAAAAAACCTGGCAGAAAAAGACAAAAAAATTATAATTAAGTTTGTATCAGAAAAATGCTACAAAACTTATCTCCCTTGGCCTAATGCTGGCACTGACAGTGACACACCATCGACAGAACTTGCACAAATCTATGAACATCAGTACAACATTAGTGACAAAAAATCCTAACTAGTTAAAATTTTTACATTTACACATTCTGCAAGTATCTGGTTTTCTTTGTTGTTCTTTTTTTTTTCTTAAACAAATGAATGGTTTATCTAACGATAAAAAAAAATGTTTTGGATAAACAACAAAAATGACCACATTATAAACGTCAACTGCAAAAACTCATCAATCTTCTACAATCATACTGCTTTTGACACATTCAGCCAGTATCAGCTTTCCTTCTTTTTCAATCTAATACTCTAGGGTTTATTAAAAATATATGTTCCATTGTATACACAACACAAATATGCATACTACTGGACTTTCATGGACAAACAAACAACAACAAAAATGAAATAAATACATAAAAAAAACCCAAAAAAAACAACAACAACTTACAACAACAACAGGAATTATTTTATTTGACAGAATAATGGTCTGGTCTTGCCAAATGAACGTACTATTTGTATGGTGAATGACTGTTATTCCCAACACCATGATGTATTGTATATATATATAAAAATGTATAATGAACAAAAAAGTTCTACATATAACATTCCTCCATGACTTACCTCTATACACCACACACGCCTCTCTTAAAATGGTGGAGGGCACTAGTACTACTGATGGTATGTGTGTTGATTTTTCTGGAACAACATTGCTACAAATTTTTTAACAACATTGCTACAACAAATCTGGTATACGTTTATTAAATCAACTTGGCACCGTTCTACGTCATCGTGGACAAACGCTTCATCACAGCAAGAAACAAGTCCCCCTGCAGATGCTTTCATGGCACTTCATTTAGGACTTTCTACACAATAACTTTCTTTTTTTGTTCGAAAACACTAAAACCATTCATCATTTATACTACAGCTAATAACATGTGTACATCTATGAACACAAACATATATATGTGAAATGCCTGCATGAGCATATACACCTGCATGCACATGTAAACACACATACACCCACAGATCATATCCATACCTATACATACACACTACATGATAAAATAAACTTAAAACAAACAATATACATACAGGAAAAAAAACAGAAAAAAATTACACACACACACACACACACACACACACACACACACACACACACACACACACACACACAAACATGCATGCACGCACACACAAACACACACACACATACACACAAACACACACACAAACACACACATACACACACACACACATACGCGCACACACGTATACACACACACACACACACACACACACACACACACACACACACACACACACACACACACGTACACACACACACAAACCTAGATTTGACATGCTCACAATCACTTAGAATTCTTAAGCAATCTGCAGTTAACCACCTATATTTCTCTTAATCATGTCAATGACTAAATTTGAGGGAATCAGAAACATATATTACTGGCTATCATTGTTCTCAAAGCAACTCCCTGATCCCAGAAATGTCAGCACAATACAATACAATGCTGTGTAGCATGCATTTTCCACGCACACACACAAAAAATCACACTCAAAATGTGTGCAATTCACCACAAGCCTCTAAACAAAAATGAGCAGACCACTCTTCCAATCTTTAGACAGAAGTGACAAACACAAACTCCACACACTAGCTCACACACCGCAATTCGTCCAAACCAAATATGATGACCCTTTCATATGTTTCAAAGGCAAAATTCACACAGCGGCTCACATGTCTCAAGTCTCTGATGCAACCATATTTGAAAAGACCATTTCAGCAGTACCACAGAAATCTACACACCCGACCACATTCATCATTCCACTGGCTGTACATGACACTGTTTTAAATTAATATTTGAAGGTCGCTGCAGCAAAGTCTAACAATGTACACAAAACCTGCGTGTAACCTGTGCACAAAGCTCCATGTCTGCCCATGATCTTTGTGTCAGTACTCCACATTCAGCTTCTGTAGCACAAGCAGGATAGTTTGATCAGCTTGCAGAACCTAGCACAAGTTTAGGTTTTTCTGGGTCCGTATGTTCGGGTGGTATGTCACGCCCTAAAATTATTCACCTCACCGCCAGTGCTATGAATGAGAAGGGATGACCACATGAAGAATTTGTGCACATGGAAAAAAGAAAAACTGATCAGATGCAAGAACTTGAATTTTCGTTCTATTGTTTCACACGTCTCAGTCTACAAACCAGGCAAGAATCTGATCATGGTGGTATGGGTGAGCACTCAAAACTGCGTGAAACAGTGGTGATCACTTCAAACACAACCAGTCTGATGTGTCAGCAGTGTACAAACTACATGTACCAGTTCCACATAGGGCAAGCACAAACACCAGCAGGTGTACACAAGGAGACAATCCACCGAGTCTGAATGTTTCTGAATGAAATGATGTCTATGTCAAACACGTGAGCCTGTCTCTTTTGACTCGGAAGAGACTGTGTTCTTCGCAACAAACGAACAAGGGCACTGCAGTCAAAACCAACAGGTAAAACTAAAAACGTCAGACAGCGTGGACACTTATAAAAAAAATAATAAATAAGAAACAAAGAAGCAAGCACCGTCGCACGAAGCAATCCAACCACTTTCACACTACTTCAGGATATTTCCAGATGTTTCTGTTGTTCTACAAATGTCAAAGCCACATTTTGAATGACTCTATGGCTTCTACGGGAAAGACAGCACAAGTTTTAATCACGCAAAACTTGTCACAAAAACAACAGACAAACACTCAAACAAAAAAGCCACACACACTCAAACGACGAGTTTTTCTCTCCTTTTCGGAGCACTGAGGCAGGATGTGTGAATGTTTACTGAATGAGGGCAACAATATAATTATCCCACTAATTAATATGCTGCACAATAATCAATATATCAATACATATCTTTCGTTCATCTTCCACTCCACACACCACTGTCTCATAATATAATTTCTCTGCATGAGGCTGCTAGCCCATTGAATGAGCCATAACTGACTGATTCTCTTATTTTCTCCCATTTTTCGTACAAGTCATGAAGACTTGTGAACACTCAGGATGTATGACTCGATCAAGAACAGCAGAAAGACAAGGGTGTTCAAATGGAAACACTTTAGTTGAAACAATGTCTTGTGGTCTTGTCTAAACCAGCACGTTGTGAACAGAAGCTGTCTCGATCACATCCACACGCACCTCATGAACCATCCTCAATGAAACAAAGCTGTCCCACACACCTCCACACTGTTTAGTCCTTTTCTTTCTTTCAACGTTCCATCATGGGTATAGCACAAGCGCAATTCTGAACCTGAGGTTTTAAGTTAATCTTCAAGAATATTCTTTTTTATACTGAAATTATTATCCTTTCCAAGAATCATGCATTGCAAAAAAAAACAAAAAACAAAAAAAAAGTCATATTTCCTTCAATAACAAAACAGTAAAGAAAGAAAACCTGATCACTGGCACAGCCAAACAAGCATTCCAGACAGCAGTGGCATGATTATTTATACTGGCCTTTTATCCTGGCGGCAGATCTCAGAAACAACACCAAGGTTCCATGTTTTTCTGCTCATTTCAGCGGTCAAATAAGACGACTGACAGTGCAGCACACGACAACACCCACGTTCACAGAACTTTCAAACCATCTGAGTGAATTCTATAGGTTGTCATGCTGAGGTGATCCGAAACAATGATGCCAAGTGCCATCCTACTCTCTCTCCCCTCCAGTTTCCGTGCTCTTTGTTCATAAGTTCGAATAAACCGAACAGTCTGGTGTTTCCTACAGTTGTCTTGTCCTCAGAGTTTATTTAAAAGGATCAGTTTTCTGTTTTTTAGTCGAGACATTTCGAGTAAACTACAGTCATGATTTAACTGAATGGTCAGGTGTTTTCTTGGTATGCCATCTAGTTGAGACATTTCAGGTAAACTACAGTCATGATTTAACTGAACATTTGGGTGTTTTCTTGGTATGCCATCTAGTTGAGACATTTCAGGTAAACTACAGTCATGATTTAACTGAACATTTGGGTGTTTTCTTGGTATGCCATCTAGTCGAGACATTTCAGGTAAACTACAGTCATGATTTAACTGAATGGTCAGGTGTTTTCTTGGTATGCCATCTAGTTGAGACATTTCAGGTAAACTACAGTCATGATTTAACTGAACGGTCAGGTGTTTTCTTGGTATGCCATCTAGTCGAGACATTTCAGGTAAACTACAGTCATGATTTAACTGAATGGTCGGGTGTTTTCTTGGTATGTCATGTGTTCCCGGTTCTATGCAGGCATAATGATGATATGGGTTTCACTGACGCCTTGTTTGAGAGACCATGTCTGCTGATTTGAAGAATACCAACAAGCTGTAGACCGATACTTCACACATTCATCATCTTCCGTTGGTTTGAAGAACACCAACAAGCTTTAGATGATACTTCACATATTCCTCAACCCCCATCACCTTTACAATTAAGCACGCTGACCATCACTTAATCCGCGTTGCATCCAATTACATTTCCCTTCAAACTGGATCAGATCATTTTCTATTCATACCAGATCAAATGCTAACAGACACTGTTGACTGGAATACGTGCCATGTTCGCCATGCGCGAACAAACTGCCTACTATCACTGAATCTGCCCTCTTGTCGAGCCAACAAACGTTATGTGGATCCAGGAAAATCTCGACAAAAGTCTAGACTGTGTTCAATCTGGACAAAGCTCTGGTGGATTCTCTGCAGCTTTCATTCCTGAGATTGAAACCAGGAGCCCATGCATGAGGATTCCTTCAGGAAGATTCGAAAGTATTCCGCATACATGCATTTTCGACAACCTGGCCTGAAACAGGGATTTCCACATGTTGATGGCAAGGCTTCAGAGCTATACTGTGGCAAAGCCATTGTGGCCCATCTAGATGAAACTGGGTTCTCCACGTGTGATGGGATGATGAGGGTTCAAAAGTATTCTGTGTAAATATTGGGATCCACGTATCTTGGCCTGGGTATCTGGAACCTGCCCTCTTCACTTTTCAGGTTCTGCAAACTGGAACAGGCACACGAATGTGATCATTTTTATATGTTCTTTATCTATTCTGTCTACTCTATAAATCTTTAGTGTATTTATGCATCAAATCATGCATGCAATTGTGCTTATACTTACACAGACACACAAACACACACACACATATACACACATAAACACACACACATATGCACGCATACACACATACATAAACATACATACAAAAACCACACTACAAACAACAGGTAGATAGAGACTAAACCGTAACATCATAAACAGAAAAAAAATTAGAATACAAAAGAAAGAGAAGGGGGTAAGACAAAACAAAATGCAAACAATGAACAACATTCCAGTCCAATCTTTTAACCCTTTGACTCCCGCACCCTATTCACCAACTGCAAAAACTTAACCCTTTGACTCCCTCATCCTATCCACCAGATTCCTGCAGGAAGCTGGTGGATAGGGTGAAGGAGTCATAGGGTTAAGTTTTTGCTTTGCTAGCATGTTTGACATTGCTGAATGCTGGTGGACAGGGTGTAAGAGTCAAAGGGTTAAGAAAAAAAGGACAAATTATTGTGTTATCTTATAGATTAAAGCTCAATATCTTTTAACACAAAATTCAGCAAAAAATTCAGATGAGAATCCTAATACTCTTTTTACCATTTTTGACTGCGAACCTATAAGCTCATGTTTATCAAATCTTTCTGGGCATTCCACTGCAAGTCTTTTTCATAATGCCATAACAATGTTTTGACAATGTCAGAACTTTGCTTCAGGGTCATATTAGTCTTCTTCTTCGTCTTCTTCTTCAATTTTTTTTCTTTTATTTTTTTTAAGTTCTTTGAGAGTTATTTCACCATCATTCTTAACCAGTTTCCATTCCCAATTACTTCCTTTCTTGATGCTAGTTTGTTGTGTTGTGTTGTATTGTGTTGTGTTGTATTGTGTTGTCTTGTGTTGCACGGCATTGCATTGTGTCACATTGCATAGTGTTGTGTTACATTGTGTTGCGTTGCATTGTGTTGTGCTGCTTTGCGTCATGTCGTGTCATACTGTGCTGTACTGTACTGTACCGTATTGTATTGTGTGTTGTTTTGTATTGTATCATATTCTACTGAATTGTGTTGCATTTTGTAATGTAACTATTTTGCATACTTTTAGTTATTTTTCCCTGTGTGTGCGTGCGTGCGTGCGTGCGTGCGTGTGTGTGTCTCTGTGTGTGTCTGTGTGTGTCTGTGCTTGGTCTAATATCACTTACATGAATGGACATTAAAATAAAGAACACACACACACACACACACACACACACACACACACACACACACACACACACACACACACACACACACACACACACACTCAAACAGCAAGAAAATCTGGCGTTACTATTTCCCAGCTAGCTAACCTTGACAGAAAGAGCGGATTTTCGAACACTGGGTTTGGTGCTGCCGATGGATCAAAGAATGTTGGTAGCTCAAACTGCTCTGGTTCAGATCTGAAACACAATTTAGGAAGTGCAACTGAGAACAGAAAAAGTATACCTTTAACATTTAAAATGGCACTGAGCAGGTCAACGATTAATTAAACACAAAACGAGTACATATAATATACAGTATATGTTGACTAAGGGGGGCCTGTAGTCGAGTGGTTAGAGCGCTCGTCTGCGGTGCGGAAGGTCGGTGGTTCGAATCCGCTAAACGCTGGTTCGATTTTTCCGGCCTGAAAACTCCCTCTGTCCACCCAGCAGTGAATGGGTACCTGACTTCGGTCGGGGGAGGTTTAAAAAAGGCGGCGAAAGGAGAGGGATGGGCTCCGCCTTTCATAATGCCGTGCCCTAGACACGGTGAATCTTTAACAGTTCACCGCCCCTACGGCCATATTGACCATGGGACCTTTAACCTTTAACCTAACCTAATATGTTGACTATCTGAAATAAAAGCCACATATATGACCCCTCCCCAAAAAATGAAAGAAAACCCAAACAAAAACAAAACAAAATGCATGCGCGCGCACACACACACACACACACACACACACACACACACACACACACACACACACACACACACACACACACACACACACACACACACACACACACAAACACACACACACACACACCACACACACACACACACACACACACACAAACACACACACACACACACACACACACACAAACACACACACACACACACACACACACACACACACACACACACACACACACACACACACACACACACAACACACACGCACACGTACATACACACACACACACACACACACCATACACACTGATGATGATGATGACAACGACAACGATGATGACGACAACGACAACAACAATGACGACAATGATGATGATGATGATGAAGATGACCATGATGATGATGAAGGGCTCTTTCATTGATCCACAGATTAGCATGATGTGGATCTTCTTACAGGAAACAAGACCAACCCTGGAGACTCACATTCTTCAGCAAGCACTGAATGAGGAGTCCTGCAGCCATGGCTTCTGTTCTGCTTCTGTTGGTCCATCCCTCAACTTTAACACTGAAGTGTTCACAACAATATGACTTTCACCCAATTTCTATACTACACAAGCAAAACTCAGTATTGTGTGATCTAATTTATAAATGCAACCAGTCGCCGTAGTGTAGTGGTTAATGCAACAGACTACTGACTGGAAGGTTGTGGGTTCGAATCCCCGTTAGTCCTTTCAAAAATCATTGTGGGATTTTTCTGCTCTAACCAGCTCCTACCCAGACTGGGACCACACAGTCATGTCTCATCCACTTAACGGATGCGTCATTGTGGGTGTTGCTCAGATCTTCTTACCAGCACTGCAGGTGTCTGTACCTCTCGGACCTGGCTGATGCCAAGATATATTATGACAGTAAGCGCAGAGTACATCCTAGGTGGAACTCCACAGCATCATGATTATCATCCTCATCGACATCCTCATCATCATCATTGTATCGTTAAAAAAAAAAAAAGAAAAAAAAAATTGTGCCAGCTTCAGTGGCCATTAAGGTGGCATAGAAAATGGGACGAAAACAAAAATAATGAGTACAAAGGTTATCTTCCTGAGTGCAATGCTCCTACAAAATTTTTTTTCAATGCAAGCAAATAAAACAGAAGGTTGGAAAACAGAAGAAAACTACAAACCCAGTGTCTGCACTTTTGTGTATGTATTTTCTCCGACATCTGAGAACAACCAAACGCACAAGTACTGCTATGACGATGACCAGAACAAATCCTCCAACAGCACTGCCAATAGCGATGTATTTGAGTATATCTTCTGTGTCCTGCCGCAAATCTGAAACAAACAAACAAATAAATAGATAAATAAATACATGGGCATTCCATTTGGTCCCCTTCTTACCCACTGGACGAGGCGGCAGGGAAGTTTTTAGTCCCGTTTTTATTATCCATTGTTTGGTGTTTGTGATCTGTTTGTGACCGTGCGTTCGCGCTTGACAAAGGCTAGTTGGCCGAAAATTTGCGCTTGTTTTGTTTTGTTTTGTTGGATACGCGCTTATATTGGTTTTCTTGTTCCTCTGGTTCCTGTTTGCTTGGGCGCAGGCAGTCACACTTGTTTTGGATCTTTAAATAAATAAATAATAAACAAACAAAAGAACAAATTTCTGTGGTCCTTCATGCCCAGATATGTATAAATAAATAAATAAATAAATGAATAAATAAATAAATAAATAAAATAAATAAATAAATAAACAATCAATCAAAAGAACAAATTTCTGTGGTCTTTCATATCCAGACATATAAATAAATAAATAAATAAATGAATAAATAAATAAATAAATAAATAATTCATGCCCAGATGAATAAATAAATAAATAAACAAATAATAAGCACACAAAAGAACAATTTTCTGTGGTCCTTATGCCCAGATAGATAAATAAATAAATAAATAAATAAATAAATAAATAAATAAATAAATAGATAAATAAATTAATTAAATAAGTAAATAAATAAATAAACAATGAAAATCGTCAGATCCTTGCTAGTATGCTTAGCACACAAGCAAACGCTCACCTAAAAGTACACACATTACTAATGTTACATCATTCTAAGCCATTTTACAACAACAACAACATTAATAATAATCATAACAATAACAAGGGAAATAATAATAATAATAATGACGATGATGAGAATAATATAGTAACAATGATAACAACAACAACAACAACAATAAAATAATGATAATAAAACAATAACAATATCAATGATAATAACGATAATAATAACATCACATTTAGATGTTCCTATCCTTTTTTTAAAATCGCACGGTGCAACAGGTCTTACCTATGACACAGTCTGGGGCTCTTCCACTCCATTTTCCTGATTCGAGACAGACGAGAGTGGTGGTGCCATTGGTCAACATGTAGCCCTCTTTACAGGTGAAGTATACTTTGTTCCCTATGGCCTGACCCTCAAGCGTTCTGTTGCCGTTGTCAATTTGTTCCACGTAAGGACACCGCACCACTGGGAAGAGAGAAATGTATTGATTGAAGTCTGTAGGCATAGCACGACGAACCATCAGCATCATTTTGCCGTGTGTGTGTGTGTGGTATATGTACTTTTGTGTGTGGGTATGTTTTCATGCGTGCGTATGTGTGTGTGTGTGTGTGTGTGTGTGTGTGTGTGTGTATGCATATGTGTTGCACATGTGTGTGTGTGTGTGTGTGTGTGTGTGCATGTGTGCAAGTTTCCATGACGCGCGCGTGTGTGCATGCGTGTGTGCGTGTGTGTGTTAGTTAGTGTTAGTGTTAGTGTTAGTGTTAGTGTTGGTGTGTGTGTGTGTGGTGTGTGTGTGTGTGTGTGTGTGTGTGTGTGTGTGTGTGTGTGTGTGTGTGTGTGTGTGTGTGTGTGTGTGCGCGCGTGCGTGAGTGCATGTGTGCGTGCGCATGTGCGTGCATGTGTGCGTGCGTGCATGCATGTGTGTGTGTATACTTGTGTGTGTGTGGGTATGTTTTCATGTGTGTATGTGTGTGTGTGTGTGTGTGTGTGTGTGTGTGTGTGTGTGTGTGTGTGTGTGTGTGTGTGGTGTGTGTGTGTGTGTGTGTGTGTGTGTGTGAAAGATTTGCATTAATCAAATGATTGTCACATCTTTTTCTTCCTTACATAATTCTTTTTTTGTGGACGAGTGGTACATGGTACAATTACCTACTGCTTTATACACGCAGATGTATGTATATGGAAAAAAAAACTGTGTTAATCAAACAAATCACATTTTTTCTTTTGTTTTTCTTCCTTACATATATTCTTCGCGAACAGGTCGTTACTATTACCTATTCCGTATTTCACATTATTATCTGTTATTCTTGAACTTAACTCTGTTTATTTTGTAATAATGTGTTTCCAACTGATTACATTTATAGTGTATTACTGTATGGACTGGCAAACCTCTCTCTTCCACACCCACACCCCAGGTTTGTCTGTCTGTTTGTTTATGATGTGTTACTATGCAAAGTGCAATATGCATGCTTTGAGGTGGACTGTTTTGTACTACATACATGAAATTCATTATTATTATCATTCTGAGTATCTTTTCTCACAAAATACTACCACAAATTAATTAATCAATTAATTCAATAACGAATCCAAATGAGTAAAGTCTCATCTTTTGACCGACACAGCCTGGAAATGAATGACCACTTTCATTACAACACATACTAGAACTTAACAGGGGCAAAGCAGAAATAACAATAACATGGCAGCTTTCATTTTCCCAACAGATATTTCATAAAGGATATTAATATCTTCTAAAAATATAACACAGACACATGTACACACACATACATCACTCACTCACACATGCATATACACCCTCACACACATAAGAAATAGAAAAACGAAAAGAAAACAAAACAGATCCAAAAAGATCTAAGCTGCATCATCCGTACACTTTCGTATCAAAATAACATAGAAACAAATGATGGAAATACGATCAGACAAACACAGACCAGAGAGAAACACGAAATCAGCGATATACTAGCTCTTAGTTTAGCAACATTTGAAGACTGTGTTCTCAATTCACCTGGTGCAATTTCTTTGACAACACTTTCAAAGCGGTCATTGAACTGCTTTGTTGACTGGCCGATGGATTCCTTCCCTGTCAACTGGAAGTCGAAGATACACTGCAAGTTGCCTTGACAGAGTTCGTGTGTACCATTTCTGCAACAAACCATGGACTTCCACAACAGTCTTTTCACTACTATATACTTCTTATAAATCAAAAAATGAGTATGAAAAGTTGTGTATTGATAAAACAACAATTGTGGCCTTCCACCACCGATTCAGTCTTAACTTGCAGTCAGTCGAACAGCACTAGGAGCTGAAAATGAGACTGAGGGTCTATCTGGGCTGTTTTGACTTTTTCTCAAAATTGATTTCTGTGGACTCTAACCTATCCCCCACAGTAGTTTTTTTTTCTTGAAAAAGTATCATAAATCAATTAAAAATGGTATTTCAATTCACTGATCATAGCAGAAAGAACGCAATTTCTTACAAAAGTACCTATTTTTGTCTCATATAGCGAACCGTAACCTGCACATAACCCCCACATGAAATATACTGACAGAAAGCTCTTTGGTGCACCTTTCAGATAATGACAGGTAAAATTAGAAACAAACCGGGTCAAAGCCACCAAATAAAGACATTTACGGAAAATGTGTAGGAAAGTACAAAAATACTTTAAAGGCTGTTTTCTCAAAATGGCCTATACACAAATTAATGATTTCAAACATACATAGCATCAATATTTTTTTGAGTACAAGCTTCATTCAAGTACCAAAATATCAGCAGAATGTACACTTTCCAGTGATATGTATATGTCAAAATACCCAAAATGCTAGTTAAGATTGATTTCGTGCTGGGAGGTCACAATAAGAAAAATTTCAAAAACTTGGCCCCGCAGAAATGTGCTGTATACCTGGTTATCTGGTCTGATCTTTGACAAAAAGTCTAAATAAACACAAGTACGCACAAAGGATAACTGAGACAGATATCTGCTGAATAAGTCAAAACAGATCGTGAGACAGAACAAATTCAATGGGAAGTAATCCACACATGCAGTAATAAAAATGAAGTTCTCTCCCTTACGTCATTCTCTTTCGTAATTTTTTTTCAAAATTGTTAACAGGTCCAAACAATTTTTAGGTACTTCATTTATTAATGTTTCTGCCTTACTTATCACTTTCAAAATGTCTGCCTCTTCTACAATAGTACAATAGTATCGTAACTTCAAAACTTCTTACTCTCTAACAACTATGGGCTGTTTTTATTAAATATCTTTCCTTGAATTTCTGTTGAGCATTGAATTGTTTCACGTATCAACACTCAGCAAAATCATCAATGAAATGGAAGCCACAAACATCCAAGACACTACAAAACAGAGTAACTTTATCTACCTAAACTCATCCCATTTTTATTCACACACCTGATAATACCAGTAGACTAACTCTCTTGAACTCTCCTGCACACTCATTGTATGTTTGACCAAAAAAAAAAAAAAATAAATAAATAAAAAATCAGTGAAGAAAGCAGTGTGCAGCATCCCCAGCACAGTGAAACAAAATGAAATAAATAAAACAAAAAGGAACAAAAATCAGACCAGTTGACATGATTAGCACAATAGACTAACGACTGCCACGTTGTCACTTTCAACCACATAAATCCTCTAAAAATCACTGTGGCATAGAAAACAATCAGGAAAAAAAAAAAAAAACCCACACACATACACACTAAAGTTATCTCTTTCATGAGAAAAGAAAGAATGACTTAAAAAACACATGAATACTCTATGGCCTGCATGTAATCCAAGTTTTAAGCAATCTGAAAAAGAAAAGAAAAAAACTGATAATGTTAATAATAACTGATGATGATGATGAATGTATGACACAATAAAAGTACCTCAAATTGTTCTCTTTAAGAGTATCCAAGAAGACTGGCACAAACTCCATCTCAGCAGTGACTTCTGCTGCATCTTCAGCATTTTCATGGTATAGCAAGGACTCATTTCTCTCAAGGTACCCTGTAGAAGAAAAATATATAGTGCTATAACAAAAAGATAGTAAAACCAAAAGAATAACATTATCATATATAAAGAAAAAGAAAATAAGATTCAAGGGTAAAAGTATGACAGTCTAATACCACCTGTGTTGTGGCAATATGTTTCTTCCTAGGTGTGAGCCATTAACTCTTTTGACTCCCGCATCCTATCCACCAAGTGCAAAATCTTAACCCTTTGACTCTCTCACCCTATCCACCAGCTCCTGCAGGAAGCTAGTGGATAGGGTGATAGAGCCAAATGGTTAAGTGTTTGCTTTGCTAACATCACTGACAATGCAGGATGCTGGTGGACAGGGTGTGGGAGTCAAAGGGTTAAGTGTTTGCTTTGCTAACATCACTGACAGTGCAGGATGCTGGTGGACAGGGTGATGGAGTCAAATGGTTAGGTGTTTGCTTTGCTAACATCACTGACAATGCAGGATGCTGGTGGACAGGGTGTGGGAGTCAAAGGGTTAAGTTTTGCTTTGCTAACATCACTGACAATGCAGGATGCTGGTGGACAGGGTGTGGGAGTCAAATGGTTCAGTGTCTGCTTTGCTAACATCACTGACAATACAGGATGCTGGTGGACAGGGTGTGGGAGTCAAAAGGTTAAGCCAAAGTAACAAGGACGCAGTAGTCAGATGGGCAAGATATTGGAATTCCATTTGGAATGTCTAGATTCAATCTCTCCTGTGCGCCTTCCACCTGGTGGGGAAAGGTTGAAGATTTCTTCTAACTTCCCAGGTCATTTTTAAACTTCCAATGTATAAAATATCATTATGTATATTCTGTATACTATGTGGAGTTCATGTGTCAACATTGTCTTTTCATATGTGTAAAATTTCTTCTTGTTGTCATTCTTCATTGCCACATTGTATGTCAGATGTCCGATGTTGTGAAACAAAAGATAAATAAAAAAACAGTTTTCCAAAAAACAAAGTTTGAAAATTTGCTTTTTTAACTTCTACAGTTGGAAAACAAAGTATTATTATCATCAAAAACAAAACAAAAAACAACAACAAATAATAATAATCAAAACAAAAATAAAGAAAAAAAGACTCTTCCCAGGTCAATTTGTGAGTAAACCTGTGTGTAAACTTCGGACATCAACATCGAAATATCGCCTGCATGTGCCAAATTATTGTCATTTTCACTCTTACTGAGTGAATCAACAGACTGCAAATCAGAATCAGCTCCAAAAGTAATGATTTCTACAACTTCTTTTGCTGTATAAGTTGTTTTTCAGGCCTGAACGATGCTCGGTGTTGAAGCGAGTTCGTCCACCATTATTTGCAGTCGCAGAATAGCAATCGCATGGGCGGAAAAGACCTTAAAACGTCACACATACATGATAAGCATCTATTTATAGAGGGAATCCTGAAGTTTCCGTAGATATCTCACACTCACTGAAAGTGTTGGGGTTTTCTGGCTAAAATTAGGAAAGGTCGCTGACAAAATATTCGGTTGGGGGCACTGGAGGTGTATGTTTCTTCCGAAAAAATGTTCGGTCAGAAGCAGTGAACAAGTTAAGGATTCTGGAAGTTACATCAGTGTCTGGTGGCTTAGTTACAGAAGCATGACATCACCCTGCAGGCACACCCACCAAAGACAGAATACGCAGGCTGTTCAGCGGCAGACCAAGTAGGCAGTGTAAGCAAAACAACATGCATACACATGTCACAGAACAAACTGGAGTGTTAATAATGAAAATAGAAAATAGAAAAACAAAAACAAAAACAAAACAAAAAACCGCCATGAATGTCATTCTAAACTGGAAATATTAATAATGAAAACAGGCACTATAAAAACCACAACAAACACCATGAATGTCATCTTGACCCTAAAAAGAAGCTAAAAAATAAGAAAAAAAATTGTAATGAAGAAGAATACAAAGCAGTAAAATCAACTAGCCATTATAATGCTTCCAACAGTTTCATTCAACTACCACCCACCCCACCCCACATGACCCAGCTTTCTGCAATCACTTAATGAAAAATGAAAAGATTAATAAATGAAATACAATGCCGTACAATACAAAACATTTTTAAAAACAGTATACAACAGCATACTAATTCACCAAATGTCGTTAAATGAAGACAAAGAAACGTAAAAAGAAAAAAGAATAAAAAATATCACCATTCAGAAATGATAATGTTATGTCTGAAATAAATAAATAAATATATAGATAACATATAAAAAAAAACAAAAAAAACAAATATATAAATAATAAATAAATAAACAAATAAACAAATACATAAACTTACACGTCATGCCAAAGAGGAAGTGCACGTCGCTGTTGTTGGAGGTGATAGGGATTTGTTGACCTTGGCGTGACCTGAAGTCGTCCTCCTTCACCCCATTGTAGTTGCCTAGCAACCCGGTCAAGTTGCCTGCATGATTTCAAATGCACAAAGTAAGATGTGTGGTGATCATCGCATCTCCTAACCGAATAACGACTATAACAAAAATTCACGAATTAAAACTTATTTGCTTCTGAGATAAACATATTTTGAAAATTATTTTCTTCTGAGACATACATATTTTGAAAAATAATTTCCTTCTGAAACGTACATATTCTGAAAATTATTTCCTTCTGAGACGTACATATTCTGAAAATTATTTCCTTCTCAGACATAGATATTTTGAAAATTATGTCCTTCTGTGAGAAAGATATTTTGAAAATTATTTACTTCTGAGACATAGATATTTTGAAAATTATTTCCTTCTGAGCCACTAAAGATGCGTATTCCACAGTACTTGTTTTCGCTATCTTACAAGCATATCCTTCCGCTCCACCTTGTTTTTGTTTTTACACAGACACCAGTGATCTTACTGACCAACAAAAGGGTCCATGAATGTGGGAATGATGATGACCATGATGATTATTACTGTAATAAAACCCACCTCTCAGACTAGCAGACCCCACCAGCACCATGATGTTGAGGAGGTCAGGGGTCGCCGACACCAGCACCGATATGCCGGCTGTATCCATGACAACCACAAACTCTGTGGTCCCATTTCCTGTCTTGTTCTGGTACACTGTCATGCCTGTTGTACCATTTTCAGTCATGTTAATTAAAAAATATGAAAGTCGGTGTGTGTGTGTGGTGTGTGTGTGTGTTGTGTTTCATGTGCCAGTGCATATGTGTAAGTGTTAATTAAGAAAATTTTGTGCGTGTGTGTGTGTGTGTGTGTGTGTGTGTGTGTGTGTGTGTGTGTGTGTGTGTGTGTGTGTGTGTGTGTGTGTGTGTGTGTAATTAAGAACATTGAAAATTGTGTGTGTATGTGTAAGAGTGTGTGTATGTGTGTACGTGTATGTGTGCATGCATATTACACATGCACATGTGCATGTCTAAGAGAGAGAGAGAGTGAGACAAGACAGAAACACTCAGAGAAAGAGAGAGAGAGAGAGAGAGAGGGAGAGGGAGAGAGAGAGAGAGAGAGAGAGAGAAGAGAGAGAGAGAGAGAGAGAGACAGACAGACAGACAGACAGACAGACAGACAGACAGACAGACAGACAGACAGACAGACAGACAGACAGAGGAAAAAGAATAATTTTTCAGAAGTTACTGGAATGTATTCAGTTTTATATACTGTAAATTTTTATTCTTAAGAAAAGATACACATAAATGAACTGAGAAAAAATTTTAAAAAGAAAGAAAAATAAAAACGTTAATGTTAATTGATACCTCTATGATACGTATATCTACATATGTATAATCTATATATCTATCAATCAATATACATATCTATCTATCTATCCATCTATATACCTACCTAACTACCTACCTATCTACCTATATATCTATCTATCTACCTATGTATCTACCTACCTATCTATCTATCTATACATGTATACACACACACACACACACACACACACACAAAACACACACACACACACACATTAACACAAACATACATTAACACAGAGAGAGATATATAGGTTATTCTCCTGACAGGGGGGTCCAAAAGCGTGACAGAGGTGGAAAAACTTACCTGCACTGGACTAAAACCTGGGAGACTGTAGGTTCAAAACTTACCAGTCCAATCAAAATCACTGTGACATTTTTTAAATTTTATTCTATTCTTTTTTTTTTACCGATTGGCTTCTGTCCAGAATTGAATGTACCATTGGCTCTCTAAGTTTATTCAAGTTGATTCATCACACTTGGACAATTCCATATGCGCTCCGCCAAAATCTGCCAACAATTTATCTGGCAGTCCCCTTGACATCGCACAAAGCTCTATGCACTAGCAGAGTCTTGAAATGAGTGGAGGAGGAGGGAAGGATCTACGAAACACTAATCATCATCATCAACTGCCTTGCCACATGGTGTTGGCAATCACAGCCCTCCATCTGTTTCTATCCATTGTTGCCACGAGCACCTCTTCCACCCTCTTCTGTCTTCAGCCATTCTGCAAGTCTGTCCAATATTTTACGAAACACTACGTTGACATAACTAAAAACGATGTAAATATTAAGATGAGCAGCTAACAGGCCAGTTTATGATGTTGCAGACTGGGATCGAACTCGAGATACCAGATTTCATGTCCACGGCTCCATCAAAAGAACCAAACAGCCCACGTAAAGAGAAGACTGGGACCACGCACTGAAGTCTCATTCACTTCACAGGATGTGTCACTGAAGATGCTGCTCAAGTTTCCTGACCAACACTGCAGGTATTTGTATCTCTCAGGCTTGGTTGATGCCAGGATATATTATTGAAAAAAGCGTGGAGTACTGCCCTGTCATGTAGTCTCTCAATCCAGAATGGAACTCTACAGCATCATGATAATCATTCCCATCATCATGCAACATCATGGCATTATGAAAAGCAGAAAACAGGATAGCAAAGAAACACAAAACAAAAGAAAACACAACAACAACAAACAACAACAACAACAACAATCCCACAGAGCACTGACCAGTGAATTCGGTGGAAGAAGAGGACAGATCCACCTCCTGTTGGTCAACCAATACAGCGACGGACTCCCCTTGCATTTTACGAATCTCCACCACTTGTGTCTCGTTCACCACAGACATGGCCACGGCCGTGAACAATGTGGCATTTCCCAACTGACCTGGGAACAAGACGCAAATGATTTTGTGATGTAAGTTTTAAAAAAGCTCATATCGCCACAGTAAATCCTGTGCGTGTGCACACACACAAGCACACACTTCAATACACACACACACACACACACGCACGCGCGTACACACACACATGCACACACACACACACACACTTCAAAACACACACACATTTCAACACACACACACTTCAACACACACACACACACACACACACACACACACCTTTCTCCCTTCCCTCACACATACACACACACTCTCCTTCACACACACACACACTCACTCCCCCCCCTCTTTCTCTCTCTCTCACACACACACACTCTCACTCCCCCCTCTCTATCTCTCTCACACACACACACACACACACACTCCCCCCCCCTCTCTCTCTCTCTCTCACACACACACACACACACACACACACACACACACACACACCCCACATCAAAAATACCACCATAACGATCACAAACACAACACTAACCATCAATGTCCACAGCCCTAGCAGCATGTACATGCACTCTGATCTTCCCTGAGATGTCCTGAAGCAGAACAAAGTCACCCTCCCCGTTAAACGTATATTCCACACCGTCTAGTGTCACCAGGTGAGGATCTCCCGCTGCTTGGGCTGAAGAGAAACACAAGACAGAAAATCAAGAATGCGCACAAACAGATTAGTCCGTAACTACAGAACTTTACTTGGTGAAAGAGACATTCATCATCATCATCATCATCATCAGGTGCCTTGCCACATGGCGTCGGGCGATCATGGCCTTCCATCTGTTTTTATCTCTTGTTGCCTCAAGCACCTCTTCCACCCTCTTTATCTTCAGCCACTCTGCAAGTCTGTCCAATATCTTCTCCCTGGGTCTACCTGGTGCTCTCTTTCCCTCCAGTTTTCCTGTTGTGACCAGGTGCTCCAAGTCCACTTTCCTCATAAAATGGCCTGTAAATGTTGCCTGTCTTTTCCTAATCTTCCTTATGAATGATCTTCTTGTGTCTGCCTCCATCAAGACTGTCTGGTTTGTTTTCTTTGCTGTCCATGGAACTCTCAACATTCTTCTTAGAAAGACACTGTACAAATCAAAAGCAGCGGAAGCGAAATGTTAACGCCCAGAATTACTGTTACTATTATTGTAATATATCATTTTTGTACAGCAATATTCTTTAAACTATGTGGACTCACTGTGTATTACACAGAATCTGTCCTTTTTTTTTTTATTAAAGCACGGATAACTCAAGCTGATAGGCGAGCTGACAAACATTACACACACACACACACACACACACACACACACACACACACACACACACACACACACACACACACACACACACACACACACACACACAAACCACACACAAACACACATACAAACACACACACACATACAAACAAACACACAACCACAAGCACACACACACAAGCACACACACACACACAAACAAACACACACACACACATACACACACACACATACACACACACACACACACATACACACACACACACACACATACACAAGCACACACACAAGCACACACACACACATACACAAAAACACAACACACACAATATCTCAACAACTGACCAGCAGCAGGAGGGTCATAATCCTGACAGGACACCTGAGGCCTCTGTTTACTGTATTGCTGACACAGGAAGGAGTCAGATGAATAATCACAGCAGTGCAGGAATGGTGCCACGTCCTCCAGTAGGTAGGAGAACCAAGGAACCAGCTGGTCTCCGCCAGAACGGAAATGATACCTCTCCATCATGCTGCCACCCCCTCTTTCCCGAATGTCCAACAGTTCGTAGTTGCTGTCGTAGCAGCATATCTGATTGACCGTTTGGGAACTGTGCAACACAATATCAACATTACTTCAAACTGTTTGGGGAACTGTGCGACACAATATCAACATTATTTCAAATGTTTGGGGAACTGTGCAACACAATATCAACATTACTTCAAATGTTTGGGGAACTGTGTGACACAATATCAACATTACTTCAAATGTTTGGGGAACTGTGCGACACAATATCAACATTATTTCAAACTGTTTGGGGAACTGTGCAACACAATATCAACATTACTTCAAATGTTTGGGGAACTGTGCGACACAATATCAACATTACTTCAAATGTTTGGGGAACTGTGCGACACAATATCAACATTATTTCAAATGTTTGGGGAACTGTGCGACACAATATCAACATTACTTCAAACTGTTTGGGGAACTGTGCGACACAATATTAACAATATTTCAAACTGTTTGGGAACTGTGCAACACAATATTAACATTATTTCAAACTGTTTGCGAACTGTGCAACACAATATTAACAATATTTCAAACTGTTTGCGAACTGTGCAACATAATATTAACATTATTGCAAACTGTTTGCGAACTGTGCAACACAATATTAACAATATTTCAAACTGTTTGCGAACTGTGCAACACAATATTAACATTATTGCAAACTGTTTGGGGAACTGTGCAACACAATATTAACATTATTTCAAACTGTTTGGGGAACTGTGCAACACAATATTAACAATATTTCAAACTGTTTGGGGAACTGTGCGACACAATATTAACATTATTTCAAACTGTTTGGGGAACTGTGCGACACAATATCAACATTATTTCAAACTGTTTGGGGAACTGTGCAACACAATATCAACATTATTTCAAACTGTTTGGGAACTGTGCAACACAATATTAACATTATTTCAAACTGTTCTAAAACTGTGCAACACAATATTAACATTATTTCAAACTGTTCTAAAACTGTGCAACACAATATTAACATTATTTCAAACTGTTCTAAAACTGTGCAACACAATATTAACATTATTTCAAACTGTTTGGGAAGTGTGTGACACAATATTAACATTATTTTAAACT
>JAPXFY010000026.1:48345275-48350275 GCA_030674185.1 Monoplex corrugatus
GACACTCTCACCGACCCCTCACCAGCCCGCCACACCTCAGGAGAATGGCGAATGACCTGTGCCTCTGTCTGGGCAGGGTTTTCTGGAAACACACAATACACAAAACAATCATGACACCTTTATGAACAAAAGGATTTCAAATATCTTGGATCTGTAAAAACTGATGATGGAACCTACTCCACAGACATCAAAATAAGAATAGGAACGGCAAAGCAAAAGATGGCCCAACTCAACAACTGGAAAGACGGAGGCATACCAAATGGGCTGAAAGTTAGAACTTCTAAAATGTTTGATCTGGCCAGTCTTGACTTAAGGCTGCAAAGCCTGGACTCTGAGAAAAACTGATTGCAGAAGAATTGAGGCAGCAGAGATGTGGTTTTATCGGAGACTACTACATGTCAAATGGACAGTTAGAAGAACTAATGAAAGTGTCCTGGAATAACTTGATACCACCAGAAAATTACTAGCAGACATCAACAAGAGAAGACTAAAATACATTGGCCAAGTGTCACCTTTCCAGGAAAAACAGTGGCAACAAGGAAGAAAGGCAGACTTCAAATCGCATACATCAAGAACATAACCAACATCAGTGGCCTAAATGTTCAAGAAATTGTTTACTAAAGTCAAGACAGAGCAGCTTGGAGGAGATGGTAGTGTCAAAATGTGAAGTGGTCAACACCGAATCCAGTGACGTGACCGTGACACCGATAGGTGAGACAGGCAGACACTATACACAATACTGGCATGGTTCATCACTACCATCCTCATTTTCATCATCAGATTCTGTGGCCATTCACACTCTGCTCTCAAGCTGGTCTCAGTTTCTGTGGGTTTTGTGTTGGAGAGCCAAAATGAGCAGCCTGGGGGTTGTGATGCAGGAACAGTGTAGTAAATGGGCGCAGGAAGTCTGTGCGTGTGCGTGTGTGTTTGTGTGTGTGTGTGTGTGTGTGTTGTGTGTTGTGTGTGTGTGTGTGTGTGTGTGTGTGTGTGTGTGTGTGTGTGTTTTAATACTCGCTGCCAATGTCATAAACTTGGGCATAAACCCACATGCTAACATATCTTGAGATTTTAATCATAGAACTCCATAAACTTAACATGTTAAAACCTCTCTCTCTCTCTCTCTCTCTCTCTCTCTCTCTCTCTCTCTCTCTCTCTCTCTCTCTCTCTCTCACACACACACACACACACACACACACACTACACACACACACACACACAAACACACACACACACAAACACACACACACACACACCCATACACACACATACATGCACACACACAAACACACTAAATCAACACCATCAATTCACTTACTGAAAGAGAAGACACCAGAGTAATTCAACGGTTCCCCGTCCACCAAAACGGTGACGGTCACCGTGCCCACACTGAACACTGTGGGCATGACGCACTGCACGGTGCGACTGTTCCCTTCCGTGCTGTTCCTGGCGCAGGGAAAAACAACGCCCTGCTCCTCGATCTGACCCTCGATGGAAGTGGAAGCGTTGGACTGGAAGCAGGGACCTGTGATGCTGATTTCGTACCCGCCCAACATGCTGCCTGACGACGGTTCCAAAAACAAGTTTCCTGAATCTGCAACAGGTAGGTGCACGTGCACACACCAACCAACACACACACACACACACACACCACACACACACACACACACACACACAAAATGAATAAAAACACAACTGATAAGCGACAGAGATAGAATCAGGCAGACAGACAGAGAAAGAGAGAGAGAAAGAGACAGACAGAGAGACGAAGAGAAACAGAGAGAGAGACACACACAGAAAGACAGAGACAGAGACAGATAGAGACAGACAGAGACATACAGAGAGAGAGACACACAGAGAAGATTTGAGTTTGAATGAGTGCATGGAGGGAGGGCTGGCTGGCTGGATTGATGGATGGATGGGTGGATGGGTGGATGGATGGATAGATGTAAATATCACACACACACATGCACCACGCACACATGCACGCACGCACACACATCACCACACACACACACACACACACACACACACACACACACACACACCACACACACACACACTCAAACACACCTCACACTCCACCCACACACCCTTACCAGTGACAATCTCTGAGGAATCCACCCGGAAAATCCATCTTCCAGGATCGCAGACGTTGCTGGTGTTGGTCAAGTTGATGACACTGGGGGTTCCTGCCCCTTCTATCTCATAATAGTTGATCCCATCACCAGCATTGAAACCAGCCTGTAGACACACACGGCATGCAACAGACATTCTTTTTTTTTTCAGAAATTTCCCTTTACATTGTCAGTGTTCATTGTTAGTGTTAAGTTCTTGATCCATTTTTCTGTTTTCCCACCTACTTACGTCTCTTACTCTGTCTCCCCTCTGCCCCCAATCCAACCAGCCCAACACTCATCCTCCACACCCCCCACCCCGTCTAATATCACTCTTAGTGAAAAGACGTTAAAGAACGAATATTGTTCCGTTTTGCAGCCTTCTTCAGACCCTAAGACTTCAGATGGATTATTTGTATAAGCCACAGCCCTTCATGAAGGGGAGTGAAATACAAAGACAACTTTCAACAATGTGTGTGTGTGTGTGTGTGTGTGTGTGTGTGTGGTGTGTGTGTGTGTGTGTGTGTGTGTGTGTGTGTGTGTGTGTGGTGTGTGTGTGTGTGTGTGTGTGTGTGTGGTGTGTGTTGTGTGTGTGGTACTGCATTGTGTGGTGTGTGTGTGTGTGTGTGTGTGGTGTGTGTGTGTGTGTGTGTGTGTGTGTGTGTGTGTGTTGTGTGTGGTTGTGTGTGTGTGTGTGTGTGTGTGTGTGTGTGTTGTGTGTGGTGTGTGTGACCTTTTCTTATGAAATCACCCTCAAGATGAACAGGTCAGGTTGTGCTAGAGCTCCAGAAAAGCGATCAAGGGTCAGATGGTGAACACCAGGATTTTCCTAGCTGAGGTGTATGGATGTCTCTTCTAGCATTTCCTATTCCCATGTTATGTTTGAATAAATTTCAATGTTGCAAAAGACGATTTTAGTGCTGATCTTGCTGTTTTTGATGCCTGCATTGTATATCTTGATAGTTTCAACATCAAAGATAATTGACAGCATGAAAATTGCAAATTACACTGTATTTTATTTAATTAAATGGTTTTAAGAAATTTCATTGAGATTTTGTTCTGCTATGGACTTTAGTCAGTTGTAGCTTTTCTCAAAATGGCCGGCCAATCCTGCATTTACAGGCAATTAAAAACACCATATCTCCATCAATTTTCACAGTATAGAAACACAATTGGTATCACCATGAAACTGTAGAGTCTGTACATTTTCTGGTACGTAAACCAAAAATATGTGAAACTGCACTTTATAGAGATTTTGTGAGAACAGGTCACGTATTTCATCCAAGTGATGCAGAGATACCACAAATAACATAAAAATGAGCGATAAAGGAAACACGCAGAAGTACAGGCATGGAGATATGTATCCTTATCAAGAGACTTGTATAAGAATACAGCAATGTTTCTATTGACTCATTTTTCTTTTCTTTTTTTCTCCAGTTCCTAAAGTACAAGAAGTTACATAAAAAAAAAAGTTCTCTTTTTCATTTTCTGAGGTTACTACTATTAATAGTATTATATATCAATTAAACTTAAAAACCCCAAAAGCAAATGTTCATATTTACTTTTCATAGGTAGGACTGAACACCTGAACACAGATTTTGTGATTACTTCTTTCAATCAATGAATGAATGAGTCCATCAACTGTTCAATCAATCAACGTAGGAGGTAAGGGTGGGATGATGTAAAGAAAAAGCTTCAAAGAAAATATGGAAAACTTTTCATGAAGCAAGAAAGTGAATCTTTTTTAACAACTTCTGTAACTCTTTCATTCTCTCACTCTATTCAATGAGGAAGTAAAAAAAAAGTAGAGTTCAGTGTTAGCCTGGTTATTATGGCTGATAACACAAGAAAGCTGATGGACAGAGTGAGGAAGTGAAAGCATTAAGCCCAGTCAACATGTGAAGGACCAGTTCCATCTTTACCCCCCATGCATACATGTCGGGGGTAATTTTCCCTTCCAGTCTTTGTTTCTTTTATATACATATATATAAACATATATGTATATATATATATATATATATATATATATATATATATATATATATATATATATATAGTGTGTGTGTGTGTATGTATGTATGTATAATATATATATAAGTATGTATATATATATATATGTATATATATATATATATATATATGTATATATATATATATATATAATATATATATATATGTATATATATATATATATATATATATATATATATATATATATATATATATATATATAACCAATGATTACGTTTTCTGTATTTGCACTCTGTGATCTTCCACCTAGCATGATAAAAATCCCTGGGTTTGGATCTTGGGTCAGACAGAAATTATTCTAGACTTCAGGTGGCAGTGCAGATACAAGCTTTACAGATGAGACAATAAATAGAAGTCCCATTAAAAAAATATATATTTTTTAAAAAGAAGAAAAGAAAATACACAGCCACAAAAGTGCTTTCTTCAGGAAAAAATTTTTAAAAGAAAAATCCATTTCCTCGTGTAAAATAACACACATGCAGAAAGGTGGGGGAAGGGGGCGGGGTGGAGGGGAAGAAGAGGCTGGGGGACGGGGGTTGATAATGCGCTGTGGTGATGCACTGTACCTGGGAAAGCAACCTGATCCTCACATACCTGGCAAAGCAACCTAAACCTCACACAAGTAAAACCTACGGTGACAAGAGACAAATGCGCACAACAGATGATACATTCGCATTTATGAAGGATCTGTGCTTTGCTAAAAAAAATAAAATAAAAAAAAATAAAAAAGCTTGTCAAAATGCACAATATTGAAAACGTAGAGAAACCTTGTCAAAATCATTATGCAACATGCAAATTTTTGTATTGCAATCTTTTTCCATAATTATGTTTTTCTTTCCTTCTACCCACATCCAC
>JAPXFY010000026.1:48352775-48365275 GCA_030674185.1 Monoplex corrugatus
TGTGTGACCAACTGACAGGTATGTATATATTACATTATGTGTGACCAACTGACAGGTATGTATATATCACATTATGTGTGACCAACTGACAGGTATGTATATATTACATTGTGTGACCAACTGACAGGTTGTATATATTACATTGTGTGACCAACTGACAGGTGTGTATATATTACATTATGTGTGACCAACTGACAGGTATGTATATATTACATTATGTGTGACCAACTGACAGGTATGTATATATTACATTATATGTGACCAACTGACAGGTATGTATATATTACATTATGTGTGACCAACTGACAGGTATGTATATATTACATTATGTGTGACCAACTGACAGGTATGTATATATTACATTATGTGTGACCAACTGACAGGTATGTATATATTACATTATGTGTGACCAACTGACAGGTGTGTATATATCATATTATGTGAGATCAGCTGACAGGTTTGTATATATCACATTATGTGTGACCAACTGATAGGTATTTGTATACATATCACTTTATGTGTGACCACTGACAGGTGTGTATATATGTCACTTTATGTGTGACCAAGTGACGGGTGTGTACACATTACACTACATTTGACCAATTCACCCCTTACATTCAGAGCTAGGGGTCAACAGGACTGATACCCTGATTCTTCCCCGTACCCTCTGCCTGATCCCAAGATAATGACTGATCATCATCCTGACACTAAAGGGTGGCCTGATCAGCATAGAGATTACAGCTCACACCTTCCATGCAGACTGCACAGGCTTGAGTCCAGCTTGAATAAAATTATTATTTTTGTTTAAAGCCCAGCCGATTTGTATAGCAATATCAGGATTATTACAGTTTCAAAACATACTGGGGAAAAAGGAACAGAAAATAAATTCACGCACATTATTTAAGGAGACGCCCCTGGCATTGACCAATCCGCCCAATTTATCACACTGGGGATTTAAAAATCACACCTGAATACAAATTTAAACGTAACTAAGGTCATCAAAAATGTATATATACAAACAGGCCTGAATTACCCAAAATTGCTTTCACATATCTCATTTCCCTAGAGCCAAAAACGCACTTAGTACAGGTATCCAATTATCAATCCTACCAGAAAGTATGTAAAACTTTACTGAACACATACAGGTGAATGGACCAGCAAGGCAGAAAATGATAGGAGTAAAAATTGCAGCCTCAATTTCACCCAGCTGTGAAGAGAAACCTGACCTTTTTTTTTATATAGCTTCCTTGTCTTGTCTTTCTTCCCACACCATAGTTGTGAATGGATACCTAATCTTATTCAGGGTCAGGGAAGGTAGAGCAGCTGGGGAGAAGAAAATGGCATCATCCTCGTGTGGATGGCTCCAGGAAAAATAGAGGTTTGTACAACCTCCTTCCTCACTTCACAAAAGACAAATGAGCACAGTAAAGGACAAGGGTACCACACTCATAATGCTGCCCTCCCTCCCCCACCCTCCCACCCACCGACCACCATCACCAAACAAAACTTTGTCTCTTTCATGTCACTCCTGACTTTCTTTAATCCTTTGACGCCCGCACCCTGTGCCACCAGCATCCTGCACTGTCAACTATGCTGTAGAAAGCTGGTGAATGAACTTAGGGAGCCAAAAGTTTAACTTTTTGCAGTTGGTGGATAGAACTGCAGGAGTGAAAGGTTTAAATAATCCGTTTCACACACACCACAGATCAGTGATACTGGCTGATAAAGTTTTCAAATTTTTTTGGGGGGGAAAAATGAATGAAGACAAATGAGACCACCTCTTCACAAATGACAATATGAAGACAAATGAGACCACCTCTTCACAAATGACAATGTATTCCATACACAACGCTGGTGTCAGCAAATCCATAAAAAGTTTGCGGGAAAAACGAATGAAATGAATCACCTCCACCCATGAGATTTTGCATAAAAAAGAGATGATGACTTCACACCTTACTGAAACATGAGACTATGTAAACAATGGCAAGGACGTTCACAGTCACCCCTCTACCGTCAGACTTTATACAAACTTTGAAAGTGGGATGGCAACCCAAGCCCCGCTTCTGATCATATGTCAACACCGATGAACACTGATTTACCAGTCATTATATGAGTGTACTAACAACAGACTCCTCCGGCCTTGTGACATGGAGGCTAGGCTTACTACCACTGACCTAACATGCTGAGACGCCTATAATAGTCTGCCTTGTCTGTCCTTCTTAACCCTTTGACTACTGCAGGCTGGTTGGTTCTTTTGACAGAGCCATGGACTCAAGATCTGATATCTCGAGTTCAACCCCAGCCTGCCACATTAAAAACTGGCCTGTTCGCTGCCCGTTTTAACGTTTCCATCATTCTGGTGGTGTCAGCTTAGTGTTTCAAAATGTCCCTCCCCCTCCCCAATTTCAAGACCTTGCCAGCGCATAGGGTTTTGCGCAGGCTTAGGGAGTCTGCCAGATGACTGTTAGCAGATTTGGGTGGAGCACATGTGGAATTGTCCAAGCAATGAATCCCTCTTGAACAAACTCCAAAATGACTCCTGCACCCTATCCACCAACTTCAAAAACTTAACCCTTTGATTCTCTCACCCTATCCACCAGCTTCCTGCAGGAAGCTGGTGGATAGGGTGAAGGAATCAAAGGATTAAGTTTCTGATTTGCTGGCATGGTTGACAATGCAGGATGTTGGTGGACTTTGGTGCGAAAATAAAAGGGTTATTCTTATGACTGGCATTTCCGCCTCTGTCCAAAACAACTAATATTTTAAACGGAAACATTCAGCATTATCTGAGTTTCATGGGTGTGAATATCACTCCAGCAAAACTGCACAAGCAGCCACATCTGTAAATGGGTACCAGGCTTTTTCTTCAAAGTTAGGGACGGTAGAGCAATGGGGGAGAGAGGATACAGGCACCATCCTCATGACCTCAGAGTCATGAGACAACTGTTGCCTTTATCTTTAGCGTTCTTCAGCATCTTCACAATATGAACGGTTGGGTGCAGGAGCAGACAGGACTGTTTTCCTCTGTGTTCATTTTCCCCCTCCTTTCCAAATCGTCTTCTTCTCAAGGGAAAATATAATCACCACAAAACCAAAGAGGGGAGAGGGTTAAAAAGTGACAGACAAAGGAAGCAGACAACAATGGAATTTTTCACTTTTCCTTGGGATGTTTTAAATCGAAAATCTCTGAATCTGAATCAAAGTGGCTGCAAATGTTCCAGCAACCAGAAACCAAAAATAATAAAATGGAATGAGAACGTGTATTTATATGAATACATACATATTTTCTGTTTTGGTCTGTACAGCTAAATGGGGTTTATGCAGCCACTTTATCTTTTAACCAAAATATTGACCAGCGAGCACTTCATCACTGATATGGTGTCTTTAACATTAAGCTCAATGCATACCACTAAAGCAAGCTCGGTTTATCAAAACTAATGCATACTTCTAAAGCAAGCTTGGTTTATCTTAACATCTGAGAGATTAACAGCTAGGCTACCACTCAAAATCTTGTGGAGGGGAAAGAGCAATCCTTCAGCTTGGATTTGAACATAAACCCCTTGCATCTCAGGCAAGAAATATAACCTGTATGCAACCACTCTATTCCATATCTACCAAGGAGAGAAAAAAAACAAAGGTTCTAACCTGTATGCAACCACTGGGAAAAAATTAAAAGGTTGCCTCGTAAGCCTGGAGCATCCAAAATCAGGATTGTTGATAATAAAAAAAAAAAAAATTTAAATATATAAAAAAAACTCCAGGGTGCTGAACGGAACCCAGAGCACCAATACCTCACCACTCTCCAGACAATCACCTCCCATGCTCCAGATACCATATGTTAGTCAATTTACCAAGCAAAAGGGGAGATGTTCCTGTACAGCATGACCCATTCGATCCCAGTCATCCATTACCTTGTTTATAAACCAAATGGCAAGGATGATGTCCATGTCTTCTCCTTCGTTGCTTAATCTTAACCAAACTCTGAACAAGATTAAGTGTCCATTCACAGCTATGGTTGGGAAGAAAGATACAGGAAGCTTTTTTAAAAAAAAATCTTTTAGCCTTACACAATGTGACAGTCAGTCTATGTCTTTGCAGGGGGTAAGAGATAATGGACGGTTTATCACATCAGTTTGACAATGTAGGCGTTGCCTTTTCATATTGGTAATGATACTAACCTGATAGCACGAAGTATTTCACCTTTTTACCTTTGGTACTGATACCTGAATGACTCGGACGATTACATGCTGGGTGTGGATTTGATGTTGGTTATATCAGCGTTATTAATAAACTGATAATTCTTACAATTAGGGACTGTAATGCTCGTACACACTAGGCTTTCAGTCTCTACACTTGAGACTCTCCACTTTGCTTCATAAATATGCACATACTCCCTCACTGTTCACCACTCAAGACTCACTGTTCCGTTTCATGAAAACATACATACTTCCTCACTGTTCACCACTCAAGACTATGTTTTACTTCACAAGTGTGTACATATTGCCTGAGTTATACAGGAATAATTTATAATGATTATGGCTTGCAAACGTTTTCTACCAAGTCATTTTATCACAGGTACATACTTCTTTGTCAGTGCTACTCAACTGAACGTCAATGACAATGACAGAGTTATTTCTGTTTCTTTGTTTACCTCTTTGCTTGCATTCATGCTTACTTTGCTTGCTTTGTTGTTAAACTCACGATGTTTCCGTGCTTCACAGCCAACCCCTTAACTATCGTTGATGTTAAAGTCACAATGTTTCCTTTCTTAACAGCCACCCCCTTAACTATCATTGATGTTAAACTCACAATGTTTCCTTTCTAAACAACCAATCCCTTAACTGTCGTTGATGTTAAACTCACAATGTTTCCTTGCTTAACAGCCAATCTCTTAATCATCATTGATGTTAAACTCACAATGTTTCCTTGCTTAAGAGCCAATCCCTTAACTATCGTTGATGTTAAACTCACAATGTTTCCTTGCTTAACAGCCAATCCTTAACTATCGTTGATGTTAAACTCACAATGTTTGCTTGCTTAACAGCCAATCTCTTAATCATCGTTGATGTTAAACTCACAATGTTTCCTTGCTTAAGAGCCAATCCCATAACCATCGTTGATGTTAAACTAACAATGTTTCCTTTCTTAATAGCCAATCCCTTAACTGTTGTTGTTAAACTCGCAATGTTTCCTTGCTTATCAGTCAATTCTTTAATTATCATTGATTTTAAACTCACAATGTTTCCTTCTTAATAGTCAATCCCTTAACTACCGTTGATGTTAAACTCACAATGTTTCCTTGCTTAACAGCCAATCCCTTAACTACCGTTGATGTTAAACTCACAATGTTTCCTTGCTTAACAGCCAATCCCTTGATTATCATTGATGTTAAACTCACAATGTTTCCTTGCTTAAAGCCAATCCTTTAACAATCGTTCATGTTATGTTTCCTTGCTTAATAGCCAATCCCTTAACTATCATTGATGTTAAACTCACAATGTTTCCTTGCTTAATAGCAAATCCCATAACGATCGTTGATGTTAAACTCACAATGTTTCTTTGCTTAACAGTCAATCCCTTGACTATCGATGATGTTAAATTCACAATGTTTCTTGCTTAACAGCCAATCCTTAACTATCGTTGATGTTAAACTCACAATGTTTTCTTGCTTAATAGCAAATCCCATAACGATCGTTGATGTTAAACTCACAATGTTTCCTTATAACAGCCAATCCCTTAACCATCGTTGATGTTAAACTCACAATGTTTCCTTGCTTAACAGCCAATCCCTTGACTACCGTTGATGTTAAACTCACAATGTTTCCTTGCTTAACAGCCAATTCGTTGACTATCATTGATGTTAAATTCACAATGTTTCCTTGCTTAACAGCCAATCCATTAATCAATTATTACAATTATGCAGATCTGATTGTAGATGACAGGTGCGGTAATCAAGCGGGTAAATGTCTGATTTCCAAAGTAAGGTCCTGGGTTCGATCCTGCTTGACGCCTCAAACCAGGTGGGTAAACAGTGTATAAATTCTTTCAATCTCCCTGGTCAACATATGTGTCGACCTGCTGGTGCCTGAAACCCCTTCATGTGTAAGCCCACGCAAAACATCAAGCAGGCATGTTAAAGATCCTGTAAGTTCTGTCGGCGGTTGGCCTATAGAAACATGAAAACACACACAAACGTGCCCACTGAAGATGGAGTAAGCAGACTGAACATAGTACCCCTTGCACAGTGTGGGTAAAACCACATACCCCTTGCACAGTGTGGGTAAAACCACATACCCCTTGCACATGAGGGTAAAACCACATACCCCTTGCACAATGAGGGTAAAACCACATACCCCTTGCACAATGAGGGTAAAACCACATATCCCTTTTACAGTGTGGGTAAAACCACATACCCCTTGCACAGTGTGGGTAAAACCACATACCCCTTTCACAGTGTGGGTAAAACCACATACCCCTTTCACAGTGTGGGTAAAACCACATACCCCTTTCACAGTGTGGGTAAAACCACATACCCCTTTTACAGTGTGGGTAAAACCACATACCCCTTGCACAGTATGGGTAAAACCACATACCCCTTGCACAGTGTGGGTAAAACCACATACCCCTTGCACAGTATGGGTAAAACCACATACCCCTTGCACAGTGAGGGTAAAACCACATACCCCTTGCACAACGAGGGTAAAACCACATACCCCTTGCACAGTGTGGGTAAAACCACATACCCCTTGCACAGTGTGGGTAAAACCACATACCCCTTGCACAATGTGGGTAAAACCACATACCCCTTGCACAGTGTTTGGTAAAACCACATACCCCTTTCACAGTGTGGGTAAAACCACATACCCTTTCACAGTGTGGTAAAACCACATACCCCTTGCACAGTGTGGGTAAAACCACATACCCCTTGCACAGTGTGGGTGAAACAATGTGCATGCACACATCCAAGAAAAATTGGTACATTAAAAAAAAAAAAAAAAAGATTGCTAATTTTAAAGAAATCCTTGTTTCCTTGTTTAATTAACTATCAACACTTAAAAAAAAGAAAGAAAAGATTGATTGCTAATTTTTTTTAATTCCTTGTTTCCTTGTTTAATTAACTATCAACACTTTAAAACAAAAGAAAGAAAAGATTGATTGTTAATTTTTTTTTAAATTCCTTGTTTCCTTGTTTAATTAACTATCAACGCTTTAAAAAAATAAGAAAGAAAAGATTGATTGTTCATTTTCAAAAAATTCCTTGTTTCCTTGCTTAACTATCAACACTTAAAAAAAAGATAAAAAAAAATTGATTGCTAATTTTAAAAATTTTCTTGTTTCTTTGCTTAACTATCAACTCTTAAAAAGAAGAAAGAAAAGATTGATTGCTAATTTTTTTTTCAATCCTTGTTTCCTTGCTTAACTATCAACACTTCAAAAAAAAAGAAAGAAAAGATTGATCGTTAATTTCTAAAAAAAATTCCTTGTTTCCTTGTTTGATTAACTACCAACGCTTTAAAAAAAAATTTTTTTAAATTGATTGCTAATTTTTTTTTAAATCTTTGTTTCCTTGCTTAACTATCAACACTTAAAAAAAAAAAAGAAAGAAAAGACTGATTGGCAATTTTTTTTTAAATTCCTTGTTTCCTTGTTTAATTAACTATCAACACTTTAAAACAAAAGAAAGAAAAGATTGATTGTTCATTTTTAAAGAATTCCTTGTTTCCTTGCTTAACTATCAACACTTAAAAAAAAGAAAGAAAAGATTGATTGCTAATTTAAAAAATTTTCTTGTTTCTTTGCTTAACTATCAACTGTTAAAAAGAAGAAAGAAAAGACTGATTGCTAATTTTAAAAAAGAAATCCTTGTTTCCTTGCTTAACTATCAACACTTGAAAGAAAAGAAAGAAAAGATTGATTGTTAATTTTCAAAAAAATCCTTGTTTCCTTGCTTAACTATCAGGACACGTAAACAACAATGACAACAAAAAACAAAACAAAAAACTTGCTTGAGCAATGTTTTGAGTTATCTGCTATTAAATCGAATTAGAATGACTGCTGATTCAAAAGCTCTCCTTGTTTCCTTGGTTAACTATCAAGACAGTTTTTGCTAATTCGATTGTCTCTTCCTCCTCTGCTCAACTGTTTTCTCACAGTCTTAACCCTTTGACTCCCGCACCCTGTCCACCAGCACCCAGCATTCTCAACAAAGCAAAAACTTAACCCTCTGACTCCCTCACCCGATCCACCAGCTTCCTGCAGGAAACTGGTGGATCGGGTGAGGGAATCAGTAGGAAGCTGGTGGATCGGGTGAGGGAATCAGAGGGTTAAGTTTTTGCAGCCGGTGGATAGGGTGCGGGAGTCAAAGGGTTAAACCCAGACAGCCTCTGTGGTCAGCTGTGTGTGTGTGTGTGTGTGTGTGTTGTGTGTGTGTGTGTGTGTGTGTGTGTGTGTGTGTGTGTTGTGTGGTGTGTGTGTGTATGTGTGTGTGTGTGTGTGTGTGTGTGTGTGTGTGTGTGTGTGTGTGTGTGTGTGTGTGTGTGTGTAAAATGTCATGAACATTTCAAATGTTTCAAACAGAGTGAACGTATGAAATGATTAAAATATGTGAAACACACTTTAATTTAAACAGCTCTGTCATTCTGCATTCCAAAATCTGGTGCATCGTTACAGCACTTCATGCAGTTCATTTCAGTGCAAAATAGGATGATAGTACTGCAAAACAGTATCTGTGTGTGTCTATATACATATATACATATATCCTATAAAAGTGATATGCCAACGTTTTCTCATGCTAGGGTGAAAGCTGCAGAAGACAAAAAGCTGAGTATGCAAAGGACATATTGCATACATATATGCGTGTGATGTGGCGGCAAGATCAAATCTGCATAATGCAAATAATACACAAAGCATGTTCAATTGACTAAGAAGCACAATTACTACTTTTCTTCCTCCTATTTTCTCTCTGTTGCTCAATTTCTCATCATGGGGTAGTAGTCTTCCTCTCTTTCTCCTGTTTTCTCTCTTTTTGTCACTCAGTCTCTCATCACTGGTTATCATAATCTTAGAGCAGAGATTCTGTGTGAGATCTGCAGTGTTGTGTAGCTTATATAGATCATGGATATATATGTTTTATACTGTTAGACTTTGAGTTTGCATTCAGATGCGTGTGTTGTGTGTGTGTGTGTGTGTGTGTGTGGTGTGTTGTGTGTGTGTGTGTGTGTGGGGGTGTTTGTGTGTGTGTGTGGTGTGTGTGTGTGTGTGTGTGTTGTGTGTGTGGTGTGTGTGTGTGTGTGTGTGTGTGTGTGTGTGTGTGTGTGTGTGTGTGTGTGTGTGTGTGTGTGTGTGTGTGTGTGTGTGTGTGTGTGTGTGTGTGTGTTGTGTGTGTGTGTGGTGTGTGTGTGTGTTGTGTGTGTGTGTGTGTGTGTGTGTGTGTGTGTGTGGTGTGGTGTGTGTTGTGTGTGTGTGTGTGTGTGTGTGTGTGTGTGTGTGTGTGTGTGTGTGTGTTGTGGTGTGTGTGTGTGTGTGTTGTGTGTGTGTGTGTGTGTGTGTGTGTGTGTGTGTGTGTGTGTGTGTGTGTGTGTGTGTGTGTGTGTGTGTGTGTGTGTGTGTGTGTGTGTGTGTGTGTGTTGTGTGTGTGTTGTGTGTGTGTGTGTGTGTGTGTGTGTGTGTGTGTGTGTGTGTGTGTGTGTGTGTGTGTGTGTGATGTTGTGTGTGTGTGTGTGTGAGTGTGTGTGTGTGTGTGTGTGGTGTGTGTGTGTGTGTGTGTTGTGTGGTGTGGTGTGTGTGTGTGTGTGTGGTGTGTGTGTGTGTGTGTGTGTGGTGTGTGTGTGTGTGCGTGCTGTGTGTGCGGCTGCGTGTTGGCGCCCCTGCTGTGCTATCTCGCCAATGCACATACAAGCACGCACATGCTGCAATCCTTCAAAACAATAACAAGATGTCTCAGTGCAGCACTAATAACCATCAAATGCTCCTTGGGATGTAGCATTGTCCAGAGCCACATGTTTCATTTCTTTCTTTTTTTTTTTTTTTTTCCTTTTGATTTGTTTGTGTTTTCCTTCTTTCAGTACTACAGCAGCATATATAGAAACTTTACATCTGACAATTTCAGTCCCAATTTCTTTATTTCATTTAAATTGAGAAAAGGCTCTTATAAACTGTAACTTGGAAATTATCTGTTGCGTTTTGTAAAATGCTGGAGGTTTTGTTTGTTTGTTTGTTTGTTTGTTTGTTTGTTTGTTTGTTTGTTTGTTTGTTTGTTTTGTTTTGTTTTTCCTTCTTCCCAAAAAGACATTACATGTATGACTTTCTCTTCCTCCCACATTGAAGAGCCACCAATTTTACAGCATGATCCCCTCATTGATATTTACATATGCAATCGGCTTAGCTGTCATTGTTGGCGCCGCAAGGTTAAGTCAGGTTGGGAATGGTATGAATTTCACAGGTTTATCGCTCAATGGCTGATCTCAAACTTGCCCAAATTTGCATTCAATGAGTCAGATGTAGATTTTCTCTTTCTTTTTGCCTCAGGCTATCAATCTGACAAGATTACTTGCCCCTCCCGCCAGTTTTTGACAAATGTTGAGGCACACCCTAGCAGATACAAATACTTAAGCCTAATCTCATTCAGTGGCCCCTTTTCTCTCCCCACTCTGTTCCGTCACGTGAGCTCAAGGTGATTAAAATCACAAAAAACAAATCCACATATATGCAGGATGCTTGGTTTCATTCATTCCCAATTTGCTACCAATAATCCATCAAAGTGAAGTTCTATCTGCATTAAAAAAAACAAAAACAACTATTATGAGAGTCGCTCCGCACACAAAAATATCTAGGAAGAAGTTCACTTCGCAGGCACCTTCCAGATAAAAAGTCTAGTTGTACTTTGTGTATATATATTCGTAATTCATTCAGTACTGCTATCAACTATCAGTCATACAAAATGTTTCTGTTACTTATTTTCATGTTCATCTTTTTCTTTCCTCCCCAACTAAGTTGGAGTATGCAGACTGTGCAGCAAGTTTATCCTGCCTGTGCAGCGTAGACCAGAACAACATGCATACAAGCATCCAAGCTAAAACAAACATGCCTCAGATGGGATACACACTGACCATCTCAGGCACGACTATGTTTGAACTAAGAAGACGGAAGTCCTTATATTATCCAGACTAGAAGATTACGCGGAGATACCTAAAGAGCAACAAAGGTGCAGTAAAACATCTTGGGCATACACAGATCCTCTAAACTGTACGGGCACGGATATCCTTTCTATCAGCATCTACAGGCACAGCCAAACAATACAGCAGCCGATCATGATAACAACTCGGAGCTAATGGGTCAGTGCAACAAACTATGAATGCATCCCAATTTTCTGCAAACTCATTCTCAGGTAGGGAGGTGGGGGAAGGGGGGAGGCCTTGATAATATAATTTCAAGACACAATTTCTACACTAAACCAATACCTTTCAAAGGTCACATAAGACCCTCAAAAAAAAAATTACAAGCATGTTCTCAGGTATGTACATTACTACATACCTTTAACAATGAAAACAAACAAAAATTTTTTCTGAAATGCTAGTCACTCAGGTGCAGGTAATCAGGGAAAATCTTGGCCATCTACAGATAAAACACGAACAAAAAAAACACAAAAACACACACACACACACAAAATGGACAAACAAACAAAATGTTCAACAACAACAAAAAAGAAACAAATCCCAAAACGTACAAGTGCAGCTAGCCAACCTTGGCACAGCATGGAGGAGGAAGGAAGAAGCAATAATTCCAAAAAAAGTGAAAAAAAGTCAACCACTGGACATGTCTACCTGCTGCCCTACCTGCGCCGGGTTGCCGCCCAGCCCAGTGCTAGAATTGCCGTGACTGTTGGAGCCTGTGGTCCACTGAATCTTGTCGTAAATCAGGACCACAAACGACTGGTTTCCGTTGGATATGAGCACACACTGAAAGGTGTTGCGCTGCAACAGACATCAGTAGTTTGACTGTGAATATGGGACAAAACAAAACTCACCACAAAGTAGACTGAAAAGAAGAACATTGCCACAACCCAGGCACTCACCCACGACTGTCAGGGTTTGTGGCAACTGGTGCAGTGTTTCACAGTTCAGTGCCCCCCCTATGGCCCCAGGGAGGGGAGGGTTGAGTGGATAAAGGGTTAGGGATCTAAAAGCCACAAGCTCATTTCACACCTTCAACTGAATGAACCTGGGGTCGGTGGTGTACTGTGCAACCAAAATGAGCGGCATGAGTTCAGTACCACTGAGGCAGGTGCAAAAGTTGACACAGCAAAAAAAGAAAGAAAAAAAAAGAAAAAAAATATCATACTGTGAACAACCTGTACATTAGATTAAAAAAAAACAGAAGAGGTCCCATAACCATAGGGGAGAGAGATGGGGGCAGAGATCTCAACTTCTCTTGGGGCCAGAAACGTGAGGGTGGTATATCTCCTCTCCACTGCTACGTTTTCTCTTCCCCAACAAGATCAC
>JAPXFY010000026.1:48372775-48375275 GCA_030674185.1 Monoplex corrugatus
GCATTCTTCACGGATTTACGTCATACAGGGGAAGGCAACTCCTCTGCAAGGGACTGAACCGGAACCTTCAAGGGGAAAACAAAGGGCGTCAACGGAAACTGGCATTCACTTGTCAAGTCTCTCTCTCTCTCTCTCTCTCTCTCTCTCTCTCTCTCTCTCTCTCTCTCTCTCTCTCTCTCTCTCTCCTCTCTCTCTCTCCCTCTCTCTCTCTCTCTCTCTGTACATGAAAAATATATTCTCTGAAAATATTACAGAGGATCCTCCTTGTTCAACCCTTTGACGCTCGGACCCTATCCACCAATTGCAAAAACTGAACCCTTTGACTCTCTCACCCTATCCACCAACTTCCTGCAGGAAACTGGTGGATACGGCGATGAAGAAGGGTTAGGTTTTTATTTTGCTGGCATGGTTGGTAATGCAGGGTACTGGTGGACAGGGTGCAGGATTCAAAGGGTTTAACACACTTATAAACAAAACTGGCCTGTTTGCTAATATGGCCTATTTGCTAATAAAGTTTCATTTCATTTTACATTTGTCATCAACTGCCACTGACTTTGATCGAAATCTGTCTTTACTTCTGTATCAAGCGCTTCAGTTTAGAAATACAACAATCTCTTTGAGACTTGTTAGAGAACTAGTTAATCATTACACCTTTCATGCAGGTATTTCTGCGCAGAGCATATTTCTGTTGTTTCTGTGCATATCATGTTCTGAAGAACTCAAGGAGAAGATGTGAGTGATCTGTATCCTGCTTGCCTACCCCTTCAGGAGGGGCCCCAAGGATTAAAATATCAGGAAGAAGAAGAAGAAGATGATGATGATGATGATGATGATGATGATGATGATGATGATGATGATGATGACGATGAAGAAGAAGAAGAAGAAGAAGAAGAAAACTATTAAAAATTAAGAAGAAGAAGAAGAAGCAGAAGAAGAAGAAAAAGAAGAAGAAGAAGACCAGGACGAAGACGAAGAAGAAGAAGAAGACCAGGACGAAGAAGAAGAAGAAGACCAGGACGAAGAAGAAGAAGAAGAAGAAGAAGAAGAAGAAGAAGAAAAAAGAAGAAGAAGAAGAAGAAGACCAGGACGAAGAAGAAGACCAGGACGAAGAAGAAGAAGAAGAAGAAGAAGAAGAAGAAGAAGAAGAAGAAGAAGAAGAAGAAGAAGAAGAAGAAGAAGAAGAAGACCAGGACGAAGACGAAGAAAAAGAAGAAGAAGAAGAAGAAAAGAAGAAGAAGAACAAGTAGAAGAAGAAGAAGAAGAGAAACACAAAGCTGACAAACACACAAATCAGCACCCTCATCCTTTCAAACAAGACACGCATGTAAACTCTCTCTCTCTCTCTCTCCTCTCTCTCTCTCCTCTCTCTCTCTCTCTCTCTCTCTCTCTCTGAAAAATAATCCTTCTCCCCCCACCACTCTACTATCTTTCACAAACTGCACCGACTGGCACCACCTACACAGAAACAGAGAAACCGAACTGAGCGCCCCTACAAATAATGCGCGCGCGCGCACACACACACACACACACACACACAACACACCACACACACGCACGCACCACACACACACACACACACACACACACCACACACACACACAACAACACACACAAACACACACACACACACACAAACACACACACACAACACACACAACACACACACACAACACACACACACACACACACACACACACACACACACACACACACACACACACACACACACACACACAACACACACACACACACACACACACACACACACACACACACACACAGTAATGTCAACCACTTCCTGGCACGGCAGCATTAGTCATTAGCATAAGTTTCTCAATCAGCATGTATATCTGGCATGACATTACAAGTCATTAGCATAACACTTACTGAATTAGCATGTATATCCTTCATCAATGAAAGGCACCAACTTGACAAATCGTGAGCATATTCTTGATTAATGACACGGCATACGATTACTTAATGTCCGACGCAACTAGCATAATTATGATCACACTATTGACTACAGTAAACTGATTGGCACTACACTTTCATTCATCGCTCATTCAGCAAAAAACAAAAAACAAAAGAAAAAAATGACGCACTCAAACAATCAACAACTCGTTTATCTATTACATAAAGATGAACTGGGCTATAGAACAAACACTTCACGAAGCACTGAGCAGAAACAGAGGCACACCCACATGGCAGTCCCCCGTGGGGATACTGGGGGTTCTTTCGGTACAAATAGTATCCCACTGTTATGGAAATTTTGTGCTAGAAATTTCCTCTTTTCTGTCACTCTCTTTGTTTCTGCCTCGTTCCTTTGCTTTCTGTCATTTCTGCCTTGCTGGTCCATTCACCTGTATATGTTCGATTAAGTCATATCTATACTTTTTTCTTACAATTCATAATTGGGTACATGTATTAAGTGCCTTTTTAGCTCTAGGGAGGTGACATGTTTTTTTTGTTTTGTTTTTTAAATCCCCTGGAGGATAAATTG
>JAPXFY010000026.1:48380275-48385275 GCA_030674185.1 Monoplex corrugatus
ATAATATGCTCTCTATAATTTTCCATTGCTTTTATTCTTTTTCCCCATTTATAGCCATGTGTAAGTGTGTGTGTGCGTGTGTGTGCGCGCGTGCGTAAGTGTATGTTCAGCGCTTAGATTTGATTTTTATCGAGATTTTGCGCTATATAAATATTGTAATTATTATTATTATTATTACTTCAAACTGGTCTTCCATACAGTCTCATCATCACAGCATTCAGAACACTGTGGTCCTTCATCGCCTGCTTCAACAGTGACTTCAGTTTCGGAGCTGAGAGGGTAAGACAAGGAACGAGAGAGTGGAGAACCCAAGAAAAAGGCAACAAACAACTGATGCCAGAGCTACTCTATCCACACAAAACCAACATATGACAGTCACCAAAAGCAAACTCCTAAAGCAGTCTACCAGAGAAGAGAGACGACCAAGGAACTAGAAGAAGTCACCATCACGAACATCGAACAACCAAAGACGCCCACCAGAGAAGAGGAAAGACCAAGGGACAAAGAGAAGACACCATCATAAACAGCGATATCAAAAGGGAAAACAACGAGAGAGGGAGAGAGAGAGGTGAAAGAGAGAGAGGAGAAGAGAGGGAGAGAGAGAGAGAGAGAGAGAGAGAGAGAGAGAGAGAGAGAGAGAGAGAGAGAATGCATGCACTACCTCTGTCCATCTAATTTCATCATCTTTGAATTGTATAAAAGATAAATAACAAGATTCCTTGAACTCTCCCACAAAGCTTTGTGGGAAACAACTCTGATCTAAAATAAATAAATAAATAATTTTAAAAAAAGGTGTGCTGGATGGACGTGGACGGATACTTATACAGAAGCGGTGGAAAAGAAAACCCAACTACACCAACACGTTTGATAATAAAACATCACTCCTCACACGAGCCAGACAGCGCGAGTCAGACAGACAGACAGAGACAGACAGCGAGACAGAGACAGCGAGGGACAGACAGACACACAATAGACAGACAGACAGACGGACACAAAGAGATAGACGATATTCAGACGATTGAATGTGTTCTACCATTTGCCCTTACAGATGGAAAAGAGACGAAGATATACTACATGCACGCACACATGCACGTGCTCTCTCTCTCTCTCTCTCTCTCTCTCTCTCTCTCTCTCTCTCTCTCTCTCTCTCTCTCTCTCTCTCTCTCTCTCTCTCTCTCTCTCTTTCTTCTCTCTCTCTCTCTCCTTTCTCTCTCTCTCTCGCTCGCTCGCTCTCTCTCTCTCCCTCTATATATATAATTATATATATATATATATATATATCTCAGTTTCTCTATCTCTCTCCGTCCTCCTCTTCCTCCTCCTCCCTCTCTCTCTTCTTTCTGTCCGTCCTCTCTCTCACAGTTTTCTCTCTCTCTCTTCTCTCTCTCTCTCTCTCTCTCTCTCTCTCTCTCCGTCCTCCTCTTCCTCCTCTCTCTCGCTCTCTTCTTTCTGTCCGTCCTCTCTCTCACAGTTTCTCTCTCTCCCTCCCTCTCTCTCCCTCCCTCCCTCTCCTCTCTCTCTCTCTTCCCCTCCTCCTCTCTCGTCCTTCCTTCCTTCCTCTCTCTCTCTCGCTTTTTCTCTCTTTCTGTCCGTCCTCTCTCTCCCTCTCGTCTTCTCTCTCTCTCCTCTCCTCCTCCTCTCCTCTCCCGTCCTCCCTCCTCTCTCTCCGTCCTCCTCTTCCTCCTCATCTCTCTCTCTTCTTTCTGCCGTCCTCTCTCTCTCTCTCTCTCTCTGTCCGTCCTCTTCCTCCTCTCTCTCCTCCCTCTCTCTCTCCTTTCCTCTTCTTTCTGTCCTCCTCTCCTCTCCCTGTCCTCTTCCTCCCTCCCCTCGTTTCCTTCTTTACCCCATTACTCCTTTCTCTGAATCCTCCTCCCTCACCCCGTGACCATTCTTATTCCCCATCGCCCCCCCCCCTCTCTCTCTCTCTCTCCAACCATCATCTAACCATCCCCCTCCATTACCACAAAAACCATCTCAATCCGACCGCACCCATCCTTTCAACTTCTCTCTCTACCTGCTTCTGCGCTTCCAATCCACATCCCGATCTGGCGGGCAACAACGGTTAGGTGTAAATAAGCACACGAGCCTTGCACGTGCAGTAAGAAAAAAAAAGGGGTGGGTGGTGTGTGGTGGTGGTGGAGTCGGGGGGAGGAAGATTGTAGGCCAACAGAAGAAGTCCCTCCTACCACACCACACCACCCAACAACACACACACACACACACACACACACACACACACACACCACCACACCCAATCTCCTTCTTTCCTTCTACCTACTTTTTCCCCTCTGTCATCCACCCCCTTCCCCTTCCCCAACCCCCACTCCACCGCCCCATACACACTCTAATCTTCCCTCCCAATTGTGTTTAATAGAAACCGAAGACAGAATTTTTTGTTTGTTTGTTTGTTTGTTTTGTTTTGTGTTCTGTTGTGCTTGTGGTTATGGCATACTCAATAAAACATTGGCAATCGCACTCGAATCCAACCCGACTACCCCCACCCCCACCCCCCATACACACACACAACACATCTACCCACTTACCCAACCCCCAAAATAAAGCATTGGCAATCGCACTCGCGCCCACCCCGATTACTACCACCACCACCACCCAATACATACACAAACACGCACTGACACACACACACACACACACGCACTCACGCACACTGACACACACACACACACGCACGCATAATATATATATATAACATATACACACGCACGCGCGCGCATACACATACACACACACAAACACACACACATACACACACACACGCACACAGACAGCAGACACAGACACACACACAAACACATACACACATATAAACACAGACACATAAACATACAAACACACACCACACATAACACACACACACATAAACATACACACACATACACAAACACATACACAAACACACATACACAAACACACACACACACACAGGGGGGGGGAGAGAGAGAGAGACAGAGACAGAGAGAGAGAGAGAGACAAACATACACACACAAACACACACACACACACCACAAAACACACACACACACACACACACAACACAACACAACACACACACACACAACCACACAACACAACACACACACACACACACACACACACACACATACATACACCCCCACCCCCACTCCCCACACACACACACACCCGTTTACCCAGATTCCAAGGCAGCTGCTATGACGTCAATTCCAGAGATTCTGTCGTCACTGGCTTCCCTCCTCACCGGCTTGTAAACTCGCTTGCCCTAAACGAGTACGAAGTCCTTTTTGAGAATCGCGCGGATACGTGCTTAGCACACACACTACAGCCTTGTGATCTGCTTATTACACAATAGCGCAAGTTTTCCTCTTGGTGTTTTTGGTGTTGTTTGGTTCTCACACTATAACATCCCCCCCCCATACCCATCCCCATCCTCTCTGAATCTGTCGTCTCTCTCTCTTCTCTCTCTTCTCTCTCTCTCTCTCTCTCTCTCTCTCTCTCTCTCTCTCTCTCTCTCTCTCTCTCTCGTGGGACTTAATATCATTCTATCATTTCTCTCGTGGGACTTACTATCATTCTATCATTGAATAATAAATAAAAAATTTAAAAAAGTTTCGTAGGGCTTCCTATCCATAAATAATAATAATAATAATAATAATAATAATAATAAAAAAGTGTTTTGAAGTTATGATCTCTCTCTCTGTCTCTGTCTCTGTCTGTCTGTCTCTCTATCTCTCTCTTTCTGACTCTCTCTCTTTCTGGGACATAACATTACAATCCTTGAATAATAAAAAAGTGTTTTAAAGCTTTGAATTCTCTCTTTCGGTGAGTGAGTGAGTGAGTATGTGTGTGTCTGTGGTGGTCTTGTGTGCTTGGTGTTGTCTGTGTAAATGTGTGTTGTGTGTGTCTGTGTAAATGTGTGTGTGAGTGTCTGTGTGTGTGTGTTTTGCGTGTGCGTGTACGCCACATGCACACCTCCACTCCCTATCTCATTTGCAAACGAACGGCCCCATAAATCTGCATAGATTTAATGCTTACAGCTGATGTATGTGTGAGTGGGGTGTGGTGTGTGTGTGTGTGTGTGTGTGTGTGTGTGTGGTGTGTGTGGTGTGTGTGTAACTGTGTGTGTGTGTGTTAAGTTGTGTGTGGTGAGGTGTGTGTGTGAGTGTGTGAGTGTGTGTGTGAGTGTGTGTGGTTGTGTGTGTGTGTGTGTGTGTGTGTGTGTGTGTGTGTGTGTGTGTGTGTGTGTGTGTGTGTAAGTGTGTGTGTGTAAGGGGTGTGTGTGTGTGTAAGTGTGTTGGTTTGTTGTGACTTCTTACTATGTAAAGTGACACAATCGAAAATGGAATTACCATAAATATTTCAGAATTTGGCAGCGTAATTTCCATCTATCCCTTGACGCGACTTTGGCCGACCTTCATGTTAGAATTAGGCATCAAATTTTGACTTGTTCTTATGTTCCGCGAATGGTAAATTTCACTTCTGGATACTAAGGCGTATGCCATAAGTCTACCTGATTGATTTGGTTCAGTTTTTACGTCGACACCCACCTCAGGTGATATGGCCGACGGGGATAACCATCCCAAGAGGCGAAGTGGGACCTACTAATCCTATGCTGACAACCACCAGAACAACAATGATGTTAGATGGGCACGTGAGAAGGCCAGTTTTTAATGCAGCGCACCCGGGATTCGAATCCGCAACCAGTAACATGTGAATCCAACGCTCAAACCACTGAACTACTGAGGCCCTTCGCCATAAGTCCTAGAAGTCCTGCTCACTATTTGTACATTTGTACAACCGGGATGTTCGTTTCCAGCCAATCAGAACCTTTCATCAGTGACACGTGACTGGCAGGGGACAGCAGTCATACGGGCCTCGGTCCAATTTCGCTGTGAATAAAGTTCTTCAACGTGCAATAGAGATAATAAAGAAAGGATGACTGGCCTTTATATATTCTGGAGGAAACTTTATCTCTGTCAGTCGGTTATTTTTGTTTTGTTTTG
>JAPXFY010000026.1:48395275-48400275 GCA_030674185.1 Monoplex corrugatus
CCACACCCTGTCCACCAGCATCCTACATTGCCAACCATGCTAGCGAAACAAAAACTTAACCCTTTGACTCCCACACCTTGTCTACCAGCATCCTACATTGCCAACCATGCTAGCGAAACAAAAACTTAACCCTTTGACTCCCACACCTTGTCCACCAGCATCCTACATTGCCAACCACGCTAGCGAAACAAAAACTTAACCCTTTGACTCCCACACCCTGTCCACCAGCATCCTACATTGCCAACCACGCTAGCGAAACAAAAACTTAACCCTTTGACTCCCACACCCTGTCCACCAGCATCCTACATTGCCAACCACGCTAGCGAAACAAAAACTTAACCCTTTGACTCCCACACCCTGTCCACCAACATCCTACATTGCCAGCCACGCTAGCGAAACAAAAACTTAACCCTTTGACTCCCACACCCTGTCCACCAACATCCTACATTGCCAACCATGCTAGCAAAACAAAAACTTAACTCTCTGACTTCCTCTGACTTCCTGCAGGAAGCTGGTGGATAGGGTGAAGGAGTCAAAGATGGTTTTTTTTTTGTTTTTTTTTTGTTTTTGTTTTGTTTGTTTGTTTGTTTTTGCAGTTGATGGATAGCGTGTAGGAGTCAAAGGGTTAAATCTACATCTGGCAGCGCCACACCTTGTCGACTGGAAGGGTTGGGGTTCAAATCCCATAAATCCTATCGAAATCACTGTGGGATTCTTCGGGCCCAACTCACTCAATCCTACGCAGGTTTGAGCGTGCTATGGGCTCATTTTGGGAAGCCAGGGATCGATCGTACTATCGAATCTCATCCACGTACTTCTGGATGCGTCACAAAGAGTGCTGCTCAAATTCCCCTGTCCAACTCCGCAGGTGTCTGTGTCTCTCGAGCCTGTTTGACAGCAGGATATATTATGATATGATAATAAGCGTACTATATAATTATGTTACCTCCCACCATCAATTCAGTCTTAACTCGCAGTCAGTCGAACAGCACTAGGAGCTGAAAAGGTGACTGAGGGTCTATCTGGGGTGTTTTGACTTTTTCTCAAAATTGATTTCTATGGACAATAATCTATCCCCACCCCCACCCCCAGAATTTTTTTTCTTGAAAAAATATCATTAATCAATTTAAAATGGTATTTTAGTGCACTGATCGTAGCAAAAGTACCTCTTTTTTGTCTCTTACTGCGACATATGTAATACACTGACCTCCATATGTAATACACTGACTGAAAGCTCTTTGGTGCACAGTTGGGATAATGATAGCTAAAATTAGAAACAAACTGGGTCAAAGCTACCAAATAAAGAAATTTTTAAAAAAATGTGTAAGAGAGCACATAAAAACTTTAGAGGCCGTTTTCTCAAAATGGCCGTCATACAACTTAATGACTTTAAACATACATAACATTTTTTTTAGTACAAGCTTTATTAAAAAAAAACCAAAATATTCCAGTGATATGTATATCTCAAAATACCCAAAATGCTAGTTAACCCTTTGACTCCCGCACCCTGTCCACCAGCATCCTGCATTGCCAACCATGCCAGCAAAGCAAAAACTTAAGCAAAGCAAAAACTTAACCCTTTGATTCCATCCATCACCCTATCCACCAGATTTTTGTAAGAAGCTGGTGGATATGGTGAGGGAATCAAATGGTTAATGTTTTTTGCAGTTGGTGAATAGGGTGTGGGGGCCACAGGGTTAAGGACTGATTTTCTACTCAGAGGTCACACATAGTACAGCCTGGTCATGCAGTTTCATTCCAAGACCTGTGGGACTCCTCATTGCATCAAGCTCACCATCCCCATCGTCATCACCATACTCACCATCACAGTATTGTGAAAACTGTCACAGATTCTATGGTCCTTAAAGTGGCGTATGAAATAGGACAGCACACACACACACACAAAAAACACACCTACACACGTACACACACATACAGAGAGAGAGAGACAGAGGCAGAGACAGAGAGAGAGAGAGAGCGACAGAGAGAGACAGAGAGAGAAGAGCGAGAAAGACAGACAGATAGAGAGACAGAGAGACAGATAGACAGACAGACAGATAGATAGATAGATAGATAGATAGACAGACAGATAGATAGATAGATAGATAGATAGATAGACAGATAGATAGATAGACAGACAGATAGATAGATAGCAGACAGATAGATAGATAGATAGATAGATAGACAGATAGATAGACAGATACAGATACACAGATATAGATAGATAGATAGATAGGTAGGTAGATAGATAGATAGATAGATAAGATAGATAGATAGATAGATAGATAGATAGATAGATAGACATCAAACAGATAGAGAGAGAGAGAGAGAGAGAGAGAGAGAGAGAGAGAGCACGAAAGAGAGATATAGCGAGATAGAGATACCTGTATATAAACACAGACACAGACACATAGATATATATACACGCAAAACATCAAACACGCAAGTTTTTAAAAAAAAAAATTGTACGCCTAGTCTGTGTCGAGTGGATTATGGAAACACGGATACATCCACTATGCCCGCCATTCTTAATTAAACTGGTTACGCAGACTGCAGACTGTGCAGCAGCACAATGCCTGCACACGCCCACAAACAACGTACATGCACACAGCATGCATTTGATCATGCACCGCCCGGAAATGCAAAACAAACACATCAACTTATCCATGAAAATAAATCAATAAATAAAGAAAATAAACTGAATAAATCAAAGCATGAATAAAACAGGATGAGTAAATAAATAAATAAATAAATAAATAAATAAATAAATATGTAAATAAAAATGAGTAACCGATGATCAAAACGTATGACTTTGTATTCGACAGAGGTCAAAACAAACGTGAGCGACTGTAGGTTCTAGTACAATCTCGCTACACGTGATGAACTGGATTAAGAGAGAGAGAGAGAAAGACAGACAGACAGACAGAGACAGAGAGACAGACAGACAGAGACAGAGAGAGACTGAGACAGACAGAGACAGAGAGAGAGAGAGACAGAGACACAGAGACATAGAGACAGAGACAGAGAGACAGACAGATAGACAGAGAGAGATAGACACAGAGAGAGAGTGTGATGTGTGTGTGTGTGTGTGTGTGTGTTTTGTGTGTGAGTGAGTGTGTGTGCAGCGCGCGTGCATGTGTGTGCGTGTGCGTGTGTGCGTGTGAGGAATGCACATCTCCACAGTACGGCGCCACCCACTGTTCTCCACCCCTTTTTTTTTCTTTCTTTTTTGGTCTGTTTTTAACCAATGACAGTGGATTTTCAAACAAACAGACAAAACACAAACACACACTCACACAACACACACACGTACACACACACACACACACACACACACACACACACACACACACACTCACACACCCACCCACACACACACACACACACACACACACACACACACACACACACACACACACACACACACACACACACAAACAAACAAAAACAAACAAACAGACAGACAGACAGACAGACATCCTCCCCACTCTCCCTCTATGACCACGGACCAACAACGACTTCCTGGTCCCTCTACTTATAAACACAATCCCCCTTCCAGTGACATCCAGAGACTATTCTGGTCCTTTCGGGCCCCTCCATTAATCAACCACCACCACCACCACCACCACCCACCCACCCCCATGCCTAGTGGCGAGAGACGCTCCTTATTATCACAATCCTAAGTCAACTGTACTTTAACCATCACAGGTCATAAGAAGTCGACTGTACACAGCCTTCCGTACCCTCACAGGTCGTCGTCTACTGTTTTATTATTATTATTATTAATTATTATTATTATTATTATTATTATTATATATTATTATTATATTGGCTCAAACCCCTTCAGACTCCCGCACCCTATTCAACAGCTTCAAAAAAAAAAATTAACCCTTTTGACTCCCTGACCCTATTCACCACCTTCCTTCAGGAAGCTGGTGAATTAGGCGAGGGAGTAAAACAACTTAACCTTTTTGACTCTGACCCTATCCACCACCTTCCTTCAGGAAGCTGGTGAAAAAGGCAAGGGAGTCAAAGGATTACGTTTTCGCTTTGCTAGCATGGTTGACAATGCAGACTGCTGGTGGACAGGGTGCGGGAGTCAGAGGGTTAAAGCCCAGCCGACTGCGTAGAGCCATATCAGGGCTATAACCGTTTCTAAACATACGCAATACTGCAACAGGAAAAAAGAAAGGAAAAGAAAATTAAGTATACATATACATACACATATACATATACATACACATACACATAACACATACACATATACATAACATATACATATACATATACATATACATATATACATACACCATACACATACACATATCAATGAATTCGTGCACATAGTCTAAAAAGATGCCCCTGGCGTTGACCACTCCGTCCAGTTGATCAAACACGGGATTTAAAAAGAAATACCTAAATACAAATTTAAACATAATCAAGGACACTAAAACTTTTTTTTTTTAAACGGGCCCAAATTACCTAAAATTGCTTTCGCGTGTCACATTTCCCCAGAGCCAAAAACGCACTTAACTCATGCACCCAATTATCAATCCTAAGTGAAAGTACATAATGACTTTATCGAACACATACAGCTGAATGGACCAGCAATGCAGAAACAGATTGGAAGAAATGACAGAAAGCAAAGAAACAAGTCAGAAACAAAGAGAATGACAGAAAAGAGGAAATTTCTAGCAAAGAATTTCCAGGTGGGGATACTATTTATACTGAAAGCCCCCCTCCTCCCTCCCCCCCCCCCCCCCCAGCCATCCCAAAGGGAGGGAGGAAGGGCGGAAGGAAGGTCATCTGCTAACACTAGGACTATATTCAACAAGACTATAAGTCACTCATGTCTAGCACTCTACTCCTTACTTTTTTTGTGGAGTTCACAGCACACACGATCAGATCTTTCTGTTGTTTGGTGTAAAGCATGATAGAACTGAAACTGTTGTTTTATAAGGCCAGCTGACACATTCCACTATGTTGCTGCTGCACCGTTA
>JAPXFY010000026.1:48410275-48415275 GCA_030674185.1 Monoplex corrugatus
ATCTATCACACACACACACACACTCTCATTCAAACCTCTCTCTCTCATACTATCATCTATCTATCTATCTATCTATCTATCTATCTATCTATCTATCTATTCTATTTCTACTCCTACTCTCTTTACAATGGCAGTGTCATTTACAATTAACATCGACGTACTTCATCCAAGAAGATCAAGTCTGCAAATGGGCAATATAATAATGAAATGGAAAACAGAAACAACAACGAGCAAAAATGGGCAATCATCAGGGATTTTCACCTGATTGAGAAAACAAAAAGATGTGGAACATATCCCGGAAGCAGAGCGGGCAACCGAATTCAAGGAGTGATGCTGTAGACTGACTGACTGGCTAAGTGATGACGAATAGTGGACTGAGTGACTGACGACTGGCTAGTGACGACTGAATAGTGACGAGTGATCTGACAATGACTGACTGACTGACGACTGAAGTGACTGAGTGATGCTGACTGACATGACTGACTGAGTGACTGACTGACTGAGTGACTGACTGACGACTGACCGACGACTGACTGACTGACTGAGTGATGACTGACGACTGATTGACCTGACTGACTGACTGACGACTGACCTGACTGACTGAGTGACTGACTGACTGACTGAGTGACTGACTGACTGAGTGACTGACCTGAGTGACTGACTGACTGACACTGACTGAGTGACTGACTGACTGACTGACGAGTGACTGACTGACTGACTGACTGACGATGACTGACTGACTGACTGAGTGACTGACTGACTGATGACTGACGATGACTGACTGACTGACTCGACGGTGACTGACTGACTGAGTGACTGACTGACGGACTGACTGACTGACTGAGTGACTGACTGACCGATGGTGCTGACGACTGACTGACCGAGTGACTGACTGACTGACTGACCGAGTGACTGACTGACTTGCACTGACCGAGTGGCTGACTGACTGACTGACTGACTGCTGACTGAGTGGCTGACTGACTGAGCTGACTGGCTGACTGACTGACTGACTGCTGACTGAGTGGCTGACTGACTGAGTGGCTGACTGACTGAGCTCGACCGACTGAGTGGACTGACTGACTGAGTGGCTGACCGACCGACCGACTGAGTGACTGACTGACTGAGTGGCTGACTGAGTGACTGACTGAGTGACTGACTGAGTGACTGACTGACTGACTGACTGACTGAGTGACTGAGTGACTGACTGACTGACTGACTGACTGACTGATGAGTGAGTGACTGACTGACTGACTGACTGAGTGACTGACTGAGTGACTGACTGAGTGACTGACCGAGTGACTGACCGAGTGACTGACTGACTGACTGAGTGACTGACTGAACGACTGACTGAGTGACTGACTGAGCGACTGACTGACTGATTGACTGAGTCAGATATGACATTTTTCAAAGTCAACAACATAGTCAGTGTAGGTGGTCACAATGAGTCATATAAACACAAAGAGAAACCTTACATCATCGTTGCTACTCACAAACCCTATGCACCACGCAAAGAGCAGTCGTAACAGATTAATTTTCGACAGAAGAACTAAACAACTAGTCTTCCTGAAATTTGATACACTTGCTCTTGATTATTGCGTCGTATTCTTTAATTTTGTTTTTTGTATTTCAGCTCTTTTTTTCAACCCGTCGATTTCGCATCCTATCTACCAACTGCAAAAAAAATTAACCCTTTGACACCCTCACCCTATCCACCAGTTTCCTGCAGGAAGCTGGTGGGTAGGGTAGGGAGTCAAAGAGTTAAGTTTCTGTTTTTCTAGCATGGTTGACAATGCAGGATGCTAGAGCACGGGGTGCGGGAGTCAAAGGGTTAAATTTGCTACAGAGCAGTCCAACAACCAATCTGACACACTTACCCTAGAAATTATTGCATCACATTCTTTAATTTTGTTTTTTTTTATATTTCAGCTCTTATTTTTTTTAAGCAGATATATTTGGTGATATAACTCATATTTACATCCCACACATTTTAGCAAGCAATATCATGAAGGAATGCCTGTTTCATAATATTAAGGAAAAAGTGCACATCTCATCAAATTTATAAGCTCTAACAGTCAGACCAATCCCACACATATCTTTTATTGCGATCAAACTTAGAATAAAAGCTTTCAATCAAATTTTCTCTAAACTTTTATTGTTATCTACTGCTTTCTTATGTTTGCAATGCTGAAATATGGATGTTGAGTCATACAGAGTTTATGTGCCATACAGACCCTCCTTGGGCGAAGTCTGGAAAAAAAATATACACAACGGTAACTTCACATCCTTGTACATAAAACCTGAAATGTGTTTCTCTCTCTCTCTCTCTCTCTCTCCTCTCTCTCTCTCTCTCTCTCTCTCTCTCTCTCTCTCTCTCTCTCTTCTTGTACATAAAACCTATAATGTTTCTCTCTCTCTTCTCTCTCTCTCTCTCTCTCTCTCTCTCTCTCTCTCTCTCTCTCTCTCTCTCTCTCTCTCTCTCTCTCTCCCCTTTCTCTCCCATTTTCCGGTCGAAATAGACCAATATACCTTTACAAGCAAATAAAGAAACGGCTAGTGGTCTATTATACGAATCCATCATCTGAAGTCTGAGCTCTCTCTCTCTCTCTCTCTCTCTCTCTCTCTTTCTCTCTCTCTCTCTCTCTCTCTCTTCTCTCTCTCTCTCCTCTCTCTCTCTCTAAAATTCTCTCTAAATCTCTCTCTCTCTCTCTCTCTGTCAATCTCTCTCTCAATCTCTTTCTAAATCTCTCTCTCTCTCTCTCTCTTTCTTTCTTTCTCTCTCTCAATCTCTTTCTAAATCGCTCTATCCTCTTATCTCTCTCTAAACCTCTCTCTCTCTAAATCTCTCTCTCTCTCTCTCAATTCTCCCCCGCCCCCCTCTCAGCTTAAGCGTCTGAAAGGTAAAGAAATGAATAAAGGATGAGCTATAAACCTGATGCCAACAAGTCAATACGTACTATACACAGAGACTTGAGCCACCCAATAAATGGACCCCCGGCCTTATCATTTACGACTCTGATGACTGAGACCAGTATCTCAGAGCACCTTTGCACCTTTTCTCGGTCGGTGGGTCAAGTACCAATAACGAATCAAGAGTGGATGATAGGATGGGCGTGATGGTTTAGAGCTCACCCAACTGGCCCAAAATAATGACCCATTTTTAACCAGCTAGGTCTCTGTCTTGTTATGGCCTGTCAGGCGGGGTTTTTGTTGTTGTTGCTGTTGGGGTTTTTTTGGGGGGGGGGGTTTGTTTTTTTTTAACCATTCGTTTTTAAGATGTTAAGCTTGTGCTGAATAAAGATGTCCAAAGTGACCCAGAGATCCAGGTTACCCCCCACCCCACCCCACCCCCCAAAAATGAAGACCTTTTAGACAAGAGGGCTTCAGTTATGACTGGACCGTATGGGCAAACTAAAAAAAAAAAAAAACATACCTTGTTTGTATAGTCTATACTCCCAAGGATCATTTACAAACAAGGTATTTTTTAATATTTTTGTTTACCCTCAAGATCCAGCAGTCATATTTTGTTTTACCTTTAGTAAAAAAAAAAAAAAGTAAAAAAAAAAAAACACGAAATTTTGTAGCAAAAAAAGAGATAAGGTAAAAATATTCCCATCACTCAGTTAAACCTGTAATGACCATGACCTTTGTCCTTTGAGGACAGTGTGTGCGTGTTCGGATCACTGTCACAGGATGTCCTGACCATGTTTATACATTGTGAGGTCACTGCAGTGACAGTCTAACACTGTCCTCCCTTCCCGTCACAATTCCCTTCATATCAACCTTTGCTATGGATCACATCATCATCATCACCATGTGCCCTGCCGCATGGTGATGGCGATCATGCCCCCCTCCCCCCCCCCCCCATACCAATTTATCCCTTGTCGCTGCAAGTACATCTCCCACCCTCTCTGTCTTCGGCCATCCTGCAAGTCCGTCCAATATTTTCTCCCTGGGTCTACCTGGTGTTCTCTTTCCCTTTAGCTTTCCTGTTGCGACCAGGTGCTCTAATTCTTCTTTCCTCATAACATCCTTAATGTTGCTTGTCTTTTCCTAATCTTCTTTATCAATGATCTTCTTGTGTCTGCCTCCTTCGAGACTGTCTCGTTTGTTTTCTTTGCTGTCCATGCAACTCTCAACATTCTTCTTAGAAACCACATTTCAGTTGCCTCAATTTTGTTCTGACCCTGGTGTTGACTGTCCACGCATCACAACCGTACAACAGTATCGGTTCTACATAATATTCAAGAACTCTCTTCCTGGTGTTAATTGATAGACATTTGGATCATAGCCATCTTGAAAACTGCAAATTATGGCTTTTGTGTCATATTATCTGTATAAACAAAAAGGGGAGATTGGCAGAAAGACTTGACTATCTTGAGTGTTTGTGTGTTTCTTTCTTTCTTTCTGTCTTTGTTTGTTTGTTTGTTTGTTTGTTTGTTGTTTGTTTGTTTTTTGGCGGTTCTCGGTGATTTTCTTTCCTTAGTATGTTATTTTCTTTTTAAAACAAAGGCACTTTCTCTGACTACACTACAAAAATTCCTCTTATTGTTATTGTTATTTTTGTTTAAAACCCAGCCCAATGAAAAGAACCATATCAGGGCTATAACAGTTTCAACACATATACAATACTTTAACAGGGAAAAAAATAAAAAAGGGGGGGGGGGAGTAATAAAATTAAGTACACATATCAATGCACATAACTTTAGGAGATGCCTCTGGCGTTGACCACTCCATCCAATTTATCACACACAAGATCTAAACAAAATGCCTGAATGCAAATTTAAGCCAAACTATAGGCACTAAAGCATACATAAAAACAGGCCTACATTACCGAAAATTGCTTCCGCGATATACATCTCTCTGGCGCTAAAAACGTAAATGTACTTAACACATGTGCCCAATTATCAGTCCTAAGAGAAAGTACATAAGACTTTATCGAACACATACAGCTGAACGGACCGGCAAAGCAGAAAATGACAGGAAGAAATGACAGAAAGCAC
>JAPXFY010000026.1:48420275-48430275 GCA_030674185.1 Monoplex corrugatus
GCACCAACAAAGTCACAGGAATTGCAAGAACAAGACTGAGAACAGCAGCGAACCGCCTTAGGGATTCCAACTCCAGATTTCTGTCAAGTTTATTCCTTAGCCTTTTCTTCCTTCCAAAGATTACATTATCGCAAGGTTACACTGCTTGTCTGCTTGGCTTCGTGAGTGGATACTGACTTTCGCAGAGTTTCAAAGAAAACAAGGGATCACCAGATCTTCATTTTCACCTTTGATAACAACAGCATACAGTAATAACAACAACAATAATAATAGCAGCAGCAACAATAACAATAAATAATATAGCTGAACCATTTCAGCCATCTCTCTCTGTCTGGAAAAAAAAAAGACTGCACCTACCCTACTGGGGCATGGTGGAAGTGTATGCATAATCACGAGACAGCGAGATCACAGCTGAGTAAGTGTATTGTTCGATTGATACACAATATATGAAATCATTCTCTCTCTCTCCTCCCTCCCTCCTATCTCTCTCTCTCTCTCTTTAGTTTTGCTATTGTTGTTGCCCTCTCTCTCTCTCTCTCTCTCTCTCTCTCTCTCTCTCTCTCTCTGTAGTTTTGCTATTGTTGTTGCCTCTCTCTCTCTCTCTCTGTTAGTTTTGCTATTGTGTTCTCTCTCTCTCTCTCTCTCTTGTTAGTTTTTCTATTGTTGTTGCCTCTCTCTCTCTCCTCTTGTTAGTTTGCTATTGTTTGCTCTCTCTCTCTACTCTTGTTAGTTTTTCTATTGTTGTTGCCTCTCTCTCTCTCTCTTGTTAGTTTGCTATTGTTGTTGCTCTCTCTCTCTCTCTCTCTCTCTCTTGTTAGTTTTGCTATTGTTGTTGCCTCTCTCTCTCTCTCTCTCTCTCTCTCTCTCTTGTTAGTTTTGCTATTGTTGTTGCTCCTCTCTCTCTCTCTCTCTCCCTTTGTTAGTTTTGCTATTGTTGTTGCCTCTCTCTCTCTCTCTCTCTCTTCTCTTGTTAGTTTTGCTATTGTTGTTGCCTCTCTCTCTCTCTCTGTTATTTTGCTATTGTGTTGCCTCTCTCTCTCTCTCTTGTTAGTTTTGCTATTGTTGTTGCCTCTCTCTCTCTCTCTCTCTCTCTCTCTTGTTAGTTTTGCTATTGTTGTTGCCCTCTCTCTCTCTCTCTCTCTCTCTCTCTCTTGTTAGTTTTGCTATTGTTGTTGCCTCTCTCTCTCTCTCTCTCTCTCTTGTTAGTTTTGCTATTGTTGTTGCCTCTCTCTCTCTCTCTCTCTCTTTGTAGTTTTGCTATTGTTGTTGCCCCTCTCTCTCTCTCTCTCTTGTTAGTTTTGCTATTCGTTGTTGCCTCTCTCTCTCCCTCTTGTTAGTTTTGCTATTGTTGTTGCCTCTCTCTCTCTCTCTCCTCTCTCTCTCTCTCTCTCTCTCTCTGTTAGTTTTGCTATTGTTGTTGCCTCTCTCTCTCTCTCTCTCTCTTGTTAGTTTTGCTATTGTTGTTGCCTCTCTCTCTCTCTCTCTCTCTCTCTCTTGTTAGTTTTGCTATTGTTGTTGCTCTCTCTCTCTCTCTCTCTTCTCTCTCTGTTCTCTTGTGTTCTCTCTCTCTCTCTTGTTTTTCTATTGTTGTGCCTCTCTTCTCCTCTTGTTAGTTTTGCTATTGTTGTTGCCTCTCTCTCTCTCTCTCTTGTTAGTTTGCTATTGTTGTTGCCTCTCTCTCTCTCTCTCTCTCTCTTGTTAGTTTTGCTATTGTTGTTGCCTCTCTCCTCTTCTCCTTCTCTCTCTCCTTGTTAGTTTTGCTATTGTTGTTGCCTCTCTCTCTCTCTCTCTCTCTCTCTCTCTCTCTTTTGTTATTTTGCTATTGTTGTTGCCTCTCTCTCTTGCTATCTCTCTCTCTCTCTCTCTCTCTCTCTCTCTTGTAGTTGCTTTTTTTCCTATTGTTTGTTGCCTCTCTCTCTCTCTCCTCTTGTTAGTTTTTCTATGTTGTTGCCTCTCTCTCTCTCTCTCTCTTTAGTTATTTGCTATTGTTGTTGCCTCTCTCTCTCTCTCTTGTTAGTTTTTCTATTGTTGTTGCCTCTCTCTCTCTCTCTTCTCTTGTTAGTTTTGCTATTGTTGTTGCCCTCTCTCTCTCTCTCTGTTAGTTTTGCTATTTGTTTCTCTCTCTCTCTCTCCTCTCTTCTTCTCTTGTTAGTTTTGCTATTGTTGTTGCCCCTCTCTCTCTCCTCTCTCTCTCTCTTGTTTTTGCTATTTGTTGCCTCTCTCTCTCTCTCTTGTTAGTTTTCTATTGTTGTTGCCTCTCTCTCTCTCTCTCTCTGTTCTTTGTTTCCTCTTCTCTCCTCTTTGTTAGTTTTCTATTGTTGTTGCCTCTCTCTCTCTCTCTCTCCTCTTCTCTCTTCTCTTGTTAGTTTTGCTATTGTTGTTGCCTCTCTCTCTCTCTCTTTGTTATTTCTATTGTTGTTGCCTCCTCTCTCTCCTCTCTCTCCTTGTTAGTTTTGCTATTGTGTTGTTTGCCTCTCTCTCTCTCTCTCTCTTGTTAGTTTTGCTATTGTTGTTGCCTCTCTCTCTCTCTCCCCTCTCCTCTCTCTCTTGTTAGTTTTTGCTATTTGTTGTTGCCTCTCTCTCTCTCTCCTCTCTCTCTCTCTCTTGTTAGTTCTTTGTTGTTTTTTAGTTTTGCTATTGTTGTTGCCTCTCTCTCTCTCTCTCCTCTCTCTCTCTCTCTTGTTAGTTTTGCTATTGTTGTTGCTCTCTTCTCTCTCTCTCTCTCTCTCTCTCTTGTTAGTTTTGCTATGTTGTTGCCTCTCTCTCTCTCTCTCTCTCTCTCTCTCTTGTTAGTTTTGCTATTGTTGTTGCCCTCTCTCTCTTCTCCTTGTTAGTTTTGCTATTGTTGTTGCCCTCTCTCTCTCTCTCTCTCTCTGTTGTTTTCTATTGTTGTTGCCTCTCTCTCTCTCTCTCTCTTGTTAGTTTTGCTATTGTTGTTGCCTCTCTCTCTCTCTCTCTCTCTCTCTTGTTAGTTTTGCTATTGTTGTTGCCTCCCCTCTCTCTCTTTCTCTCTCTCTCTCTCTCTTGTTAGTTTTGCTATTGTTGTTGCCTCTCTCTCTCTCTCTCTCTTGTTGTTTTTTCTATTGTTGTTGCCTCTCTCTCTCTCTCTCTCTCTTGTTAGTTTTGCTATTGTTGTTGCCCTCTCTCTCTCTCTCTCTCTGTTAGTTTTGCTATTGTTGTTGCCTCCTCTCTCTCTCTCTCTCTCTTTGTTAGTTTTGCTATTGTTGTTGCCTCTCTCTCTCTCTCTTGTTAGTTTTTGCTATTGTTGTTGCCTCTCTCTCTCTCTCTCTCTCTCTTGTTAGTTTTGCTATTGTTGTTGCCTCTCTCTCTCTCTCTCTTCTTAGTTTTGCTATTGTTGTTGCCTCTCTCTCTCTCTCTCTTCTCTCTCTCTCTTGTAGTTTTGCTATTGTTGTTGCCCTCTCTCTCTCTCTTCTATTTCTCTCTCTCTCTCTCTTAGTTTTGCTATTGTTGTTGCCTCTCTCTCTCTCTCTCTCTCTAGTTTTGCTATTGTTGTTGCCTCTCTCTCTCCTCTCTCTCTCTCTAGTTTTGCTATTGTTGTTGCCTCTCTCTCTCTCTCTCTCTCTCTCTCTTCCTTGTTAGTTTTGCTATTGTTGTTGCCTCTCTCTCTCTCTCTTCTTCTGTTAGTTTTGCTATTGTTGTTGCCTCCTCTCTCTCTCTCTCTCTTCTCTCTCTCTCTTGTTTTTGCTATTGTTGTTGCTCTTCTCTCTCTCTCTCTCTCTCTGTAGTTGCTTAGTGCCCTCTTCTCTCTCGTACTTCATCTTCTCTTCTCTCTTTCCCTTGTTAGTTTTGCTATTGTTGTTGCTGCTGCTTGGATTTCTTGAGACGTTTTCTTTCTTTCTTTCTTCCTTCCTTTCTTCTTCTTGTTTTCTTATTTGTTTGTTAGTTTGTTTAAATTCCCCACTTTACAGTCCCTAGTGTGAGATCAGGTAATGTTACAGCTGCTATTGCTGCTGTCGTCATCATCGTCATCATCGCTGCTGTTGCTGCTACTATACTACAGCTGCTGCTGTTGCAGCCTAGACCATCATTCGTCTGATGAGCTAACGATTCACGTAAAAACCAAGCGATTCTCCTTCCAGGGTCAATGACTAATGCCCGAATAAAATACACATCCGTAGGATATGACATGTCTGGAACTATCATCATCAGACAAGCAGACAGACAAGGAGAAGAGAGAAGGGGGTTCTTGTGGAACTGGAATCCTTCCTGTCTTTCAAAAGGTCAGGAGCGGAAGATGATCGAGGAGATGAACTGGCGTTGCTCCTTTTGAGTTTTCCGCTTTCTCCCTCCTAGTGAGTTCGAAAGGCCAGCATCATACCAAGTCTAACAACGACCTGTGCTTTCGACACCTCACTGTGAGTGGGGGTTAAACTCAAGGCTCCGCGTTCAAAGTGGCTGACTGCTTTGCTTGGCCATTTGCCTTTGCAAAAAAAAAGTTGAGCACGCAGTTATGAGTAATACGGCAGTTTATAAACACAGACAAACTGCACAACGTGGAATTTTTTTTTTCCAAGTTGAAAGCAATCTGTTTTTGTCTGAAAGCTAAATATAACTATTTTGCAAACACTCAATGCATACTTCGTCTTTAAACTGTATATTTGTCTGAAAGCCAAATATAACTATTGTGCAAACACTTAATGTATATTATACGTCTTCAAACTGTCTCTTTGTCATCAAAAAAAAAAGCATTCTTTATTTTAATGATTAAAAAACAAAGGAAGTTTAAAGACCTTTTGATGTCTGCGAACGAAAACTGGCTGACAGAAAGGTTTTCATGCGGATTCTCTAGATCTGGACAGTGAACACTGCAGTGTGCTGAATTTTCATGACAGTTCTGTAGAGATGTCAAACCATATCGGTATCAAAATGTATTCCATACCTGAGACAATCTGAGCAATGTCATTCTTCAAAGATCACAAACAACACACCAAATACAAAACAAAAAATAGAATAAAAACAATAAAACTTCCTGTATGACATTAAGTCCTCTTTTCCCACTGGACGAAGCAGCAGGGAAGTTTCAGTCTTTTTCGCCTAATTTTTGTATTTGGTGTTTGTTTGTTTGTTTGTTTTGTTTGTTTGTGATCTTACAGTCACGCTTGACAAAGGCCAGTTGGCCGAAAATTTGCGTCTGTCTTGTCTGGTTGTATGAAATACGCATTCTGATTCTGTTTTCGTGTTGTTGTTGTTTTTTTTTCTGGTTCACAATGGATGATTCATATCCAAGCTTTGTGAGTGTGTGAAACTGAAAGCACAAAGGGTGATTCTTCAGTTCAAACCACCTCGTTACGCGACTTCAAGACACATCCGAGGGATTCTGTAACAAAGATGCGGGTCAAGGGTACATGTGTGAGGGGTGGGGATGGAGGTGGGGGTGTGGGGGTGGGAGGGTAGGGTGGGGATGAGGGGTGGTGACAGTAGCAAGGGATATAGGGGTGGATCTACGTGCATACATGCACGTCACCTTGCAGACCCTCTCCACCACATGTGGCTGATGAATCAGGATTGGAAGTCAGGGGTAAAGAGTGGCGCAGACAGGGCTGCTGTGCCCTTGCCTGTAACGTGACCCGGTATCGAACCTACGCCCTTCCGGCATTTCGGGTTTTCCGCTGCGCTTTGCCGGCTAGAAGACGGAAAAAGAAAGAAAGAGGAAGAGGAGAAGACAAAGAATGAGGAAGAGGAGAAGACAAAGAAACAGGAAGAGGAGAAGACAAAGAAACAGGAAGAGGAAAAGACAAAGAAACAGGAAGAGGAAAAGACAAAGAAACAGGAGAAGACAAAGAAACAGGAGAAGACAAAGAAACAGGAGAAGACAAAGAAAGAGGAAGAGGAGAAGACAAAGAAACAGGAAGAGGAGAAGACAAACAGGAAGAGAAGACAAAGAAACAGGAAGAGGAAAAGACAAAGAAACAAGAAGAGGGGAAGACAAAGAAACAGGAAGAGGAGAAGACAAAGAAACGGGAAGAGGAGAAGACAAAGAAACAGAAGACAAAGACAGAGGAGAAGACAAAGAAAGAGGAAGAGGAGAAGACAAAGAAAGACGAAAAGGAGAAGACAAAGAAAAGAGAAAAAGACAAAGAAAGACGAAGAGGAGAAGACAAAGAAAGAGGAAGAGGAAAAGATAAAGAAAGAGGAAGAGGAAAAGACAAAGAAAGAGGAAGAGGAAAAGACAAATAAAGAGGAAGAGGAAAAGACAAAGAAAGAGGAAGAGGAAAAGATAAAGAAAGAGGAAGAGGAGAAGACAAAGAAAGAGGAAGAGGAAAAGACAAAGAAAGAGGAAGAGGAGAAGACAAAGAAAGAGGAAGAGGAAAAGACAAAGAAAGAGGAAGAGGAAAAGACAAAGAAAGACGAAGAGGAGAAGACAAAGAAAGAGGAAGAGGAAAAGATAAAGAAAGAGGAAGAGGAAAAGACAAAGAAAGAGGAAAAAGACAAGACAAAGAAAGAGGAAGAGAAAAAGACAAAGAGGAAAAGAAGACAAAGGAAGAGGAAGAGGAAAAGACAAAGAAACAGGAAGAGGAAAAGACAAAGAAAGAGGAAGAGGAAAAGACAAAGAAACAGGAAGAGGAAAAGACAAAGAAAGAGGAAAAAGAGAAGACAAAGAAAGAGAAAAAGACAAAGAGGAAAAGACAAAGAAAGAGGAAGAGAAAAAGATTAAGAAAGAGGAAAAAGAGAAGACAAAGAAAGAGGAAGAGGAAAAGACAAAGAAAGAGGAAGAGGAAAAGACAAAGAAAGAGGAAAAGAGAAGACAAAGAAAGAGGAAGAGAGAAAGACAAAGAGGAAAAGACAAGGAAAGAGGAAAAAGAGACGGCAAAGAAAGAGAAAAAGACAAAGAGGAAAAGACAAAGAAAGAGGAAAAAGAGAAGACAAAGGAAGAAAGAAGGAAAAGAAAGAAAGACAGAACGGTCAGGCCATTCTAACCGCACTTTATCTACACAGAAACTGTTACAGAAAATCCACATTTTGTACTTCTCGAGGTCACTATGACCTTGAAAAAGCATCAGATGAAATAACCCTGATATCAAGCAAGGACAGCGGTTGACTTGTCACAACGCTGAAAACAGAGTGTAAAGTTTGTCAAAACTTCCTGAGAGAGAGAGAGAGAGAGAGAGAGAGAGAGAGAGAGAGAGAGAGAGAGAGAAAGAGAGAGAGACAGAAAGACAGAGACAGAGAGACAGAAAGACAGAGACAGACAGACAGACAGACAGACAGACAGACAGAGACAGCTTACATCATGACAGCTTCGAAAACTCCATTTTACTTTCAACTCCTCAGGACAGCATCTCCGCGCTCGGGAGTAAGTAGGCCTACCACTTGCACTGACACCACTGATGCCATGTGATGGAAATCCAAAGATCACAGCATAAGCTATTAACCCAGAAGAAAGAGAGTGAGAGAAAGACGGAAAGAGACAGACAGACAGACAGACAATGACAATGACAATGACACTTTATTTTCCAAAGGTAAAAGTTATTGGTTAGAAGCCATTTTTCAAACTTGCCGTTGCTATTCTATACACATGACATTCGGACAGAGACAGACGGAAACAAAGACAGACAGACAGACAGACGGAAACAAAGAAAGACAGACAGACAGACAGAGACAGAGAGAAAGAGAGAGGAAGAGAGACAGAAAGACAGAGAAAGAAAGAAAGAGAGAAAGACAGACAGACAGACAGACAGAGACAGAGACAGGAGTCAGAGAGACAGACAGACAGACAGACAGCGAAAGTGAGAAAGAGAGACAGAGAAAGAAAGAGACAGACAGAAAGACAGACAGACAGAGAGAAGAGACAGACAGACAGACAGTGACAGACAGACAGACAGTGACAGAGAGAAGAGAGAGACAGACAGACAGACAGTGACAGAAGGAGACAGACAGACAGAGACAGACAGACAGACAGACACACACACACACACACACACACACACACACATACACACACACACATACAGACAGATAGAGAGACAGACAGACAGACATACAGACGCACAGACAGAGAGACGAATACTTACATACGACGTTTCTCCTCCTATAGTATCATATTGCCCACTATATCGTCCTCGCTGTGACTACATGTCATCTGCAGGGTACTAGCTTCACGTCTTACGCGCACATCATCATAGTTTATCTAAACTATTAAAACCGGTAAAAAAAATTATATAAACTGTTATCGCCTAACACATACATTCCCCACGCTGTCGTGTTCGCTGCGATTGTGTTGCAGCCTAAAAGACGCTGCTTGGTGTCTGCTTCACATCATGATTATTTATAATAAAACAAATAAACGAAATGAAATAAAATGAAATAGAATAATAAAAATAATAAAAACAGTTGCTTTTTTTTTTTTTTTTTTTTTGTCTGTTGGTTTTTTTGTTTTGTTTTTTGTTTAGTGCGCGCGCGCGCGTGTGTGTGTGTGTGTGTTTCTTTTTTGTTTCTTCGTCTCTTTTTTTTGGGGTGGGGGGGGGTTGTTGTTGTTGTTGTTGTTGTTGTTGTTGTTGTTGTTTTTGGGGGGTCACAATGGAAATCCAGGCTGCCCACCCCTTATATATATAAATGGATCCTCAGGGTATGTACAGACGAATTGAAGAAATTGTTCACAGGAAAAATACATGCACATCAACTGGTTGTTTAAAATCAAAAGATGGCACGCTTATCATGGAAAAAGACAAGGTATTAGCCAGATGGGGAGAGTACATTAAAGTCCTTTTTGAGGATGACAGAAACGAAGAACACATTATAAAAAAGAACTTTGAAGGACCACCCATAATGAAAGATGAAGTCAGAGCAGCACTGAAAAAGATGAAACCAGGAAAAGCCCCAGGACCAGACAACATTACTACAGAGATGATTGAAGCCCTGGAGGAATTTGACATAGAAAAAATAAGTCCTCCTAAATGAAATTTATGACACAGGAAAAATCCCCAAAGATATGTCAAAATCAATTTTCATTGCACTTCCAAAGAAGACAGGGGCTATAGAATGCGAACTCCATCGCACAATCAGTTTGATGAGTCATGTAACAAAAATCCTGTTAAGAATAATCATGATGAGGACAAGGAATAGAATCAAAAGAGAAATAGCAAAAGAACAGTGTGGATTTGTGGAGGGGAAAGGAACTATTAATGTCATATACATCCTAAGAACTATCATAGAGAGGTCAGTTGAGGTGAATAAGGATTTGTGCTTATGCTTTGTTGACTATACCAAGGCTTTCGATCGGGTACGACATGAAGAATTGATCAACCAACTGGAGAGACTCTATGTCGATGAAAAAGATCTACGAATAATCAGGAATATGTACTGGGAACAAACAGCTGCAATGAGAATAGAAAACAATATAAGCTCTTTTCAAAACATCAAAAGAGGAGTCAGACAGGGTTGTGTTTTGTCACCAGATCTGTTTTCACTATATAGCGAAAACATCATGAGAAACCTAGAAGAAGAGCCTGGATTAAAGGTTGGAGGGAAACTGATAAACAACATTCGGTACGCAGATGACACCGTGCTAATTGCAGAAAATGAAAGGGACCTACAAAACCTTGTGAATATACTAGAAACAGAAAGCAAAGGTAACAGGTTGGAATTAAACAGCAGGAAGACTGAAGTCATGGTGGTCAGTAAAAAACATGAAATCCCCTCATGCAAAATAACAGCATGTGGCACAACCTTGACACAGCTTAATAAGTTCAAATACCTGGGAACGGTCATTTCATCAGACGGCAGATGCACATCGGAAATTGCTGGCAGAATCGGCCAAGCCAAAACAGCATTCAAGAAGATGACAAGCATTCTTACCAACAAATGTCTATCAATTAACATCAGAAAGAGAGTCCTTGAATGTTATATAGAACCAATACTGTTGTACGGATGCGAGGCGTGGACAGTCAGCAAGCAAAGCCAGAGCAGGATTGAGGCAGCCGAGATGTGGTTTCTCAGAAGAATGTTGAGAGTACCATGGACAGCAAAGAAAACAAACGAG
>JAPXFY010000026.1:48435275-48440275 GCA_030674185.1 Monoplex corrugatus
TATATATATATATATATATATATATATATATATATATATACATATATATATTATATATGTATATATACACATATACATATACATAGAGACAGACAGACAGATAGATAAATAGAAGGATAGACAGACAGATAGATCGACAGATAAACAGACAGACAGACAGCCAGATAGATAGATAGATAGATAGATGATAGATGAGATAGATAGATAGATAGATAGATAGATAGATAGACAGACAGATAGATAGATCGACAGATAAACAGACAGACAGACAGCCAAATAGATAGATATAGATAGATAGATAGATAGATAGATGATAGATAGATAGATAGACAGACAAATAGATAGATAGACATACAGACAGACAGACAGATAGACAGACAGACAGACAGACAGACAGACAGATAGATAGATAGATAGATAGATAAATAGATAGATAGATAGATAGATAGATAGATAGATAGATAGATAGATAGATAGATAGATAGATATGTATGTATGTACACGCACGCGTGTGTTTGTGATGTGTGTCTGTGTCTTTCGGTGTGTCTGTGTGTGTGTATTGTGTGTGTGTGTGTGCGCGCGCGCGTGCGTGTGTGTGTCTATGTCTGTGTGTGTGAGTGAATGTGTAAGTGTGTGTGTTGTGTCTGAGAGACAGACAGACAGACAGACAAAAAGACAGAAACAGAGACGCAGAAACAGAGAGACAGAGAGAGGGAGATTAAAGAAAAAGAAAAGAAAAGAAAAAAAGAATACAGAACCCTAGAAAATCAAAACAACTGACAAATCAATCAATCTTCAGTTTGCAAAACTAAAGGAAAACCCTGAAGGTAAAAAGACAAGCTACTAAAACTTTTCAATGTTTTAAAGGAATACCCCTTCCCGCGCAACTCAACAAAACAAACTTATCAGTCCGTGAAATTGTCAACAAACTTTCAAACCCTTTTACCAGAGAAAAAAAAAAAAAAAAAAAAAAAAAAAATTGTTAATAATTTTTTCCATCTCCTTTCACCCCGTGATACTTTTAACGAATTCCAGATTGAAAAAAAAAATAAATAAAATAAAATAAAAAATATCCACACACCAAACCACATCCTCCTCACCTCTCATCCTTTGAGACAAACACTTCATACTGGTTTGTAAAACTATGGGACAAACATCACTTTCAAATATTTTGTCTGAACCAAACAACGGGTGACACTCACCCCCGCTAAGGATACACATTAAGTGGCTGGTTGCTTTTTTTTTTATTAATAACAATGTGTCCACTTCTTCTATCACTGTTTGATCGCGTCTCAATATATCTTACGTTTGTTTTGATCCGATTTAATAATGTTAAATGCACCGTTTTGTATGACTAAACTAAAACTGAGAACATCCTCATTCACTCCAATGGCCGCTAAGAAATGGGCCACTTGCCAACTGCCAAATTGTAAACTACTTCAGGGTGCGTTCTAAGTGTCCTAAAACAAACTTCCTTATACTGTTTAAAAATATTATCTCGTCTACTTTGAAACAATACCAAGAACTCAAAATCTTTCACACACACACACACACACACGCGCGCGCGCGCGCATACACACACACACAATGATACACAACAAACACGCATACATACAGGCACGCACACGCACGCACACACACACACACACACACACACCGATACACACACACACACATCGACTCACACACACAGACATATACATACACAACACACACACACACACACCGATACACATCGACTCACACACACAGACATATACATACACACACGACGCGCGCGCGCACGCACCCGATACACAGCACAACACACACTCACACATACACAGACACACACACACAAACACACAACACAAACACACACACACACACACACACACAACACACACACACACACACACACACACACATCACACACACAACACACACAACACACACACACACACACACACACACACACACACACACCACACACAACACACACACAACACACACACACAACACAATCAGCGTACTCCCTGCGCCAGCAATCACATGATATACGTTTACAACGTCTCACATATCAGTTACCTCAGAACAGGTAATGTTCCACGGCAAAATGTAAACTAACATATAGCTTTGCCAGCCCAGCCACGCCTGTCTCAGACTGTTTTCAAAGTCACCCATTTTCGTTTTCCAAACAAGCACTAGAAAAACATAAATAAATAAAAACACTTCCACTGAGGGGGTCAATTATGTAATTGTTTTCTGTTTAACACCAACAACAGCAATTTCTTATACCAGCTTCAGGTCTTTTTTGTTTGTTTGTTTTCTTTCGTTTGTTTGTTTTTGGGTTTTTTGTTTGTTTGTTTGTTTTGGGAGGGGGGGTGTTTGTTTTTTGTTGCTGTTGTTGTTTTTAGGATTTTTTCATTTTTTGTTTGTTTGTTTTTGTTTTCTGTTTGTTCGTTTGTTTTTTCATAAAGCTGACGTTTTTACCTTAATTCTCTACCCCCCTCTCTCTCTCTCTCTCTCTCTCTCATTCTCTCTCTTTCTACCCCCGAGCGTGTGTGTGTGTGTGTGTGTGTGTGTGTGTGTGTGTGTGTGTGTGTGTGTGTGTGTGTGTGTGTGTGTACGTGTGTGTCGGTGTCTGTGTCTGTGTGTGTGTGTGTGTGTGTGTGTGTGTGTGTGTATGTGTATGTGTGTGTGTGTGTCTGTATGTGTGTGTGTGTGTGTGTCTGTATTGTGTGTGTGTGTGTGTGTGTGTGTGTGTGTGTGTGTGTGTGTGTGTGTGTGTGTGTGTGTACGCTTGACAAGGGTCAGCTGACCGAGACTTGGCGTTTCTCTGTTCATTAATTTTGTTGATTAATTAAAGACATGTACTCAATCTATTTTCCCGTGTTTTTTGGTTTCTCTAAGTCAGCCCAATACATTTAGAGGGCTGCCACGTCAACACACATATTGTACTCACGTTGTGTGTGTGTGTGTGTGTGTGTGTGTGTGTGTGTGTGTGTGTGTGTGTGTGTGTGTGTGTGTGGTGAGTGTGTGTGTGTGTCTGTGTGTGTGTGTGTCTGTGTGTGTCTGTGTGTGTGTGTGTGTGTGTGTGTGTGTGTGTGTGTGTGTGTGTGTGTGTGCGGGCGCGCGCTTATGCGTCTCAGCATGGTGTTTCTCTGTGTGTCTGTGTGTATATGTGGGTGAAAAAGGTGTCTGTGTGTTTAATAATTTTAAATGTATGTGTGGTCTTTATTCCATATTCATTTTGATGAAAAATAGAGTACCTCTCTTTCTCTTTCTCTCTCTCTCTCTCTCTCTCTCTCTCTCTCTCTCTCTCTAGCACTCTCTAGCTCGCTCTCTCCCTCCGTCCGTCCTTCTCTCTTTCTCTCTCCCTCTCCCTCCTACCTCCTCTCCATCCCACCTCTTTCTCTCCCTTCTCCCCCTCTCTCTCTCTCTCCCCTTCTCTCCCTCCTCTCTCTCTCTCTCTCTTTCTCTCTCTCTCGTCCCTTCCACCACTACCAGCACCCCCTGTCTCTCTCTCCCCTAGTTAATCTCTCAACTTTCTATTTCAACGCTGAAAGCTACAAACCCATTCCAGCATGTAGGCTAAACTTGCAGGGGCACAACAAGTAACAAACAGGCTTGCCAAGAATGTGCAGAATCCCACCTCCTCCTCCTCCTCCTCCTCCTCCTCCTGCTTCACCCCCACCCCCCTTCCTCCACCACCACCACCACCACTACCACCCACATCCCACACCCACTCCCATGCAGGCCTGACGATGAATGCAAGTGATGCTGTCATTAGTTCAGTTCATCCGCTCGTTGGCGGCGTTAACCCCCTTTTTTTCTGACTCCCTCAGCCCACCCACCGGCGTTCACCAGCTTTCTGCAGGCTGAGGAGGCTCAGAGGGTTCAATTCTATTCAAATTTCCATGATCCACGCTGCTGCTTGCAGCCATGTGACCGCTGATGGGCGGTCATGTCAAGGTCGTCACCACCACCACGACAACCATAAAATAAACAAATAAATAGGAACCAGAAGAAAAAAATAAAAACACGAAAATATAATCAGAACGCCGTATTTAATACAACCAGACAAGACAGGCGCACATTTCCGGCCAACTGGCCTTTGTCAAGCGTAAGATCACAAACATACACACACCAGATAGAAACATTAGGAGAAAAAGACTGAAACTTCCCTGCTGCTCCGTCCAGATTAAAGCTACATCACTAACCAGTCACCATGAAGCAGTGTTCAGCAGTGGTTAGCGCAACGGACAACCAACTGGAAGGCTGTGGATTCGAATCCCCATCAGTCCTTTCAAAATGATTGTGGGGAATTTGTGGGGTTTTTTGTTTGTTTGTTTGTTTTGTTTTGTTTTGTTTTGTTTTGTTTTGTTTTCTCAAACGGACTCTTACCCATACTTGAGCGTGGTGATAACTTCGAGTTCAATCCCGAGAAAGCAACATAATTTTTTTTTTTAAATACTGGTCAGATTTTCCACCCATCTTAATGCTTCGCTCAGTTTCCTGGTGTCAGCTTAAATCTTTCATCATAGGTTTCCCTCCACTCCCACTCCCATCCATCCACCTCCACACACACACACACACACACACACACACACACACACACACACACACACACGCACGCACGCACGCGCGCACGCACACACACACACACCAAACACACACACACACACAAACACACACACTCTTCCCTGTTTCAAGATTTTGCCATCACAAAAGCCAAAACAAGAGTGACTGCCTGCGCCCAAGCAAACACAAACCAGAAGAACAAGAAAATCAATGTAAGCGCATCTCCAACAAGACAACACAAAACAAAACAAAACAAGCGCAAATTTTCGGCCAACTAGCCTTTGTCAAGCGCGAACGCACGGTCACAGACAAATCACAGACACCAAACAATGGATAATAAAAACGGACTAAAAACTTCCCTGCCGCCTCGTCCAGTGGGTAAGAGATGGAATCACAAAAGGTTTGGCGCAGGCTCAGGGAGTCTGCCAGCAAATTCC
>JAPXFY010000026.1:48447775-48450275 GCA_030674185.1 Monoplex corrugatus
TTAGATGATGGTGGTTGTGTCACAGACGAGAAAGGAAGTGAACCACAATGTTCTGCAATGGGTCATCTGGCACCACAGGACTTCACAGAGCAATGATTTTATCTTTGTATTTTGTTACAAAGGTCGTGTTCATGCCCAGCGACTGAATGATATAGAGCTACTTGGAAAGCTTGCTGTCAAAGACATGGTGGCAATGGATTGCCATTATCATGTAAAATGTCTGTCTGCCTTGTACAGACGTGTTCCAGCAAATCAGACACCAGAATCAGAAGAGGTTGTGGCTTACATTGAAAACTTCAGAGATGATTCTCACACAGCCTCAGTTTTCAGCATGACTTCTCTGTCTCGTCTATACACCTCTCGCCTCTCACAGTTTGGTCTAACAAACGCGAAGGTACATTCAACACGCCTATGACAGAAAATAGAAGCTGCCATCCCAGATCTCACATGTACAAGTCAGGGAAGAAATGTCATTTCTCTGTTTGACAAAGATCTTGGAAACGCCTTGAAGAAAGTATGCAGTCCTGATTCTGAGGCCCTTCAGTTGGTCAAAGCAGCCCAGATCATAAGGAAAGATTTATTTCAGAAAAAAGCAACATTCAGTGGAACGTTTAATGACAGCTGCCAAGACGATTCCGTCCCAGCCTCCTGAAAGCACTTATGAGCTTCATCCTAGGTGGTCCAACAGCTATAGAACAACCCGAGTCTGGTACAAAGCCAGACAGGCAAGCTGTTCTCAGGCTTCCCCAAGTGATTGCTTTCAACTGTCGCAAGACTGCAAAGGACTCAAGCTTTCACTGGCACAACAAACCTTGACCTGAAATTACATGCAGAATGAAAGAAGGAACTTATTGGTACACTGTATGACCTAGGTCTGCGGATTTCGTACGACAGGGTGATGTCAGTTTCATGTCAGATAGCGCACAATGTCTGCCGAAGATTTGAGGACGATAAGGTAGTTGACTCAACAAACATGAGAAAGAGTTTGTTCACAGTTGGCATGGTTGATAACATAGACCACAACCCCAGCTCAACAACTTCATCTGACTCATTCCATGGAAGCAGCATCTCCCTCATTCAGCACAAAGTGACACAGGATGATGTGAGGAGCAATGGAGACCACTCATTGATGATGATGCAAACAACCAAAATCGGAGAATTCCTTTGCTGCTACCTGATTACACCAATGTTTTCCCTGTGCCTGACCCTAACAAAGAACAGTTGGTGCCTGCACCATCAGGGCGTAAGCAGCCAGACATCAGTTCTGAGGTTCAGAATTGTGCCCAACAGTATGCATGGTTGAAACATGTGTCAGGACGTTGGAAACACGGCCAGTAGACAACAGTGACCGTTTGTCATGGGCTGCATACTATGCGTCTCTACAGCCACAAAATGATGTTCCAACTGCCACATCATTGGATTGCTGCCTGTCCTCATGGACAAAGCTCATACTACTGCATTAATCAGACATGCCATGACCCTTGTAAAAACAGCTATCCAACACCTGAATCCTGGACAAACACCTGTGCTAGGAATGGATCAGCCACTGTATGCTACAGCAAAAGGAATCCAATGGTGCTGGCCTGATACTTTTGGCGAAAAACATTTTGTCATCATGTTATGAGGGCTTCACATAGAAATGGCTGCTTTCAAAACGCTTGGAGACTGGTTGAATGGTTCAGGGTGGAACACTGCAATTACCATGGCAGGAATTGCATCTTCTGACGTTGCCAATTCATTAGTCAGGGCAGCTCATTTAACCAGAACAAGGCATGCCAACCAGATCACGGCTGCTGCACTCTACATTTTGCTATGGCGAGCCTATTCAAAGTTCCTGGAGTTGGATCAAAGCATTATCTTAGATTTCTAGGACTGGAGAGAAAAGATGACAGATGAGCAGCCATATTTTGCATAGTGGGCTACAGTTTTGGGTTTCCAGCTGTGCGTCTTTCAGCTGGTCTACCTAATCTGGACAGAAGATTTCAGAATGAATGTTCAGTGCTTGACAAAACTGATGCCTTGGATGTTTGCCCTGGACCATTTTAAACAATGCTCGCTGGTTGACTGTTCACATCCGAGACCTGGCAATGCTTGAAGAAATCCACCCTGGCTATATTCCATCATTTCTGCTCTGGGGCCTTTGTTGAAAGAAAAACAAAACGCATTTTTTTCTGCAATTTGGGCACATGAACAATGTAACGCTCTTGTGAGAGGTGACGGAGGTGCTATTGGCCTTACAAACAACCCCAATGCTCTGAAACGCTGGATGATTGCTGGGCCAGAAATATCACGACTTGTAGGAGACTTTGAGAACCAGTTGGAAGGGGATGCAAAATTGAGTACTCACCATCATGAACAACGCCCCTGCACCCAGACTGCGTTTGCAACACAAGTCAGTCTTGGTTTCCTACTTTGAAGAAATGGGAAATCCTTTCATGGATGACAGCATGTACCTCTTTGCCATTGATAGAAAAAACGTTATGAACGACGAAGTTGTCAA
>JAPXFY010000026.1:48455275-48460275 GCA_030674185.1 Monoplex corrugatus
GAACAAGCCACTGTGAAGGAGGGCGGTGTAATATAAACTCGCAGATTCACGGCAGGCAGCTGTTCGTAGGCTGCAGCAGAAGGGAGAGATACAGGCAGATACTACACCCGTCACACGAATAGTGACACCCATGACTCTACTACCGCAACACAATACAAACTAGCCTACTACTCTAGAACTAACTACGATGTACGATGGTTGAGTGACCTTTCGGACTTGTCATCATGATCTGAATGAAATCTCTCACTCGCTCACACACACACACACACACACCACACACACACACACACACACACTCTCTCTCTCTCCCTCTGTATCTCTCTCTCAGTATCTCTCCCTCTCTCTCTCTCTCTCCCCTCCCTCCCTCTCTTTCTCTCTCTCATTCTGTCTCTATTTCCCCCCTCTCTCTCTCCATCTCTTCTCTCCCTCTCTCTTTCTCTCTCCTCCCTCTCTCTTTTCCTCCCTCCTTCCCTCCCTCTCTCCCTCTCTCTCTTTCTCCTCTCTCTATATCTTTCCCTCTCTCCCCCCCTCTCTCTCTCCCCCACCTCTCTATCCCTCTCTCTCTTTGGAAAGTATTGTCACGAAACAATTTCTCTCTCTCTCTCTCTCTCTCTTTTTTTCTCTTCCTTCCTCCCTCCCTCCCTCTCTCTCTCTCTCTCTCTCTTTGTTTTTAACCTACGCCTCTCCTTCTCTCTCTTAACAACCCAAACGACAATAAACGTTTTTGCACTTTGTTTCCCTTCTGCGATGTTTTATATCATGGATTTATTGATGCATTTCTTTGCCAGTACTCTTAGTCCAGGCAGGTACGTATGTAAAAGAGCAAGAACTCTGAAAAATGGCTTTTAGCTCTTAACTTCTACCACTGGAAAAATAAAGCATCACTTGCTCTCTCTCCTCTCTCTCTCTCTCTCTCTCTCTCTCTCTCTCTCTCTCTCTCTCTCTTTCCCTACCTACGTCTCTCCTCTCTCTTAACAACCCAAACGACAACAACTACTTTTGTTCTGGTTTTTTTTTTCCCCTTTCTGTGACGCCTTACATCAGGGATTTATTGATGTATTTCTTTTAAAGTACTTGTTTTTTTTTGTTGTTGTTTTGTTTTGTTTTTTTATCCAGACAGGTATGTAAAAGAGCAACATCTTTGGAAAATTTTGAAAAATGGCTAGTGGATAGGGTGAGGGAGTTAAAGGGTTAAGTTGTTGTTTTTTTTGCACTTGGTGGATAGGGCGCGGTATGAAAGGATTAAGCAAAGCTTTGACGATTGCGACAATATCTCTTGCTTGAATGAACTCAGCTTTGACGATTGCGACAATATCTTGCTTGAATGAACTCATCTTGTGTAATCTGTTGTGCTTTTTTGTTGACATCCCTTCTGAGGGGGGGCTGGTACGGCCTACCGGAGAAGAAATACAAACAATTTACACACCCACACCCACACACACATCATGCATGCGCGCGCACACACACACACACACACACACACACACACACACACATACACACACTCTCTCCTCTCTCTCTCTCTCTCTCTCTCTCTCTCTCTCTCTCTCTCTCTCTCTCTCTCTCCTCTCTCTCTCTCTCTCCCTCTCCAAATTTGTCAAACTGCTGTTGAGTTTTCGTTGTTGTACTCCTCTTCGTGAGGGGCAATACCCTAAATGATTAAATCACCTAAAGTGTGATCATCTAAAGTGTGATCATCTAAAGTGTGAAGAAGTAACACTCTCTCTCTCTCTCTCTCTCTCCTCTCTCTCTCTCTCTCTCTCTCTCTCTCTCTCTCTCCTCTCTCCCCCACCCCCATTACTTGAAGACTGAATTTCAAGTCTTATATTCATTACTGTAAACGGGAAGTGACGGATGTAAAAGCCAAGTGGGTAAAACGTTAGCCTTTCAATCAGAAGGTCTGGGGTTCGAACCGCCTAGACACACCTCCCCCCCCCCCCCGGGCCGGTAAAAGGTGCAGATTCCACCCCCATCCCCCACCCCCATCTCCCTGGTCACCATGCGCGCACATCTGTCAGTGCCTAAAACCCCTTTCGTACGAACACACGCTCAGAACATCAAGTATGCACGTTAAAGATCCTTTTTAAGCCTTGCCAGTGTTCCAAAAAAAAAAGGAACCCTGAAAACATCCAGCATGCACGCCCAAGGAGAAGAAATATGAAGACTGCGAAGCAACATACCGCCTGCGCAGTGTGTGCCAAACGACGAGTATACATGTATGTATACATCCGAGAACAAGTCTTAACAGGTTTCCCTTCATTTTTGGTGGGGAAATCCAAACCTATGACAAACGCTATGTGACGCTGTTAGTACTAGTGTGACTGACTACACGGTCAAGAGGTCAAGTGAGATTACGCCAGCCGACAACCAGTTCACGTCAACCAACATCAAACCTTGACAACAGGCAAGCATTCTTTTTAGACCAAGTCTAGTCAAGTGGTATAGCAGTAGGACGTCCATCTATGTCGTCACACTCTTCACACATTGGTTTCCACATTACAGAGGCGCCTTGTAGTCTTAATTAATGTAAAGCCACGACAGGACTATGTAAAGAAAGCACTGTATGCCCGAGCTGTCCGCTTCATTTCTAACCCTTGTAACAGCAGACATCGCATCTCTCCAACGATTTCTCAGGTAGTTTGATGCAGAAGCAATAACACAACTTCATATTTGGTAGAATGGTAGCTATCATTACCTCCTAATACTCTCCTAAATATGATATGACATTAATGGAAAATGCTATGGCAAATCGATAGAAACATTTCACATCGGGGCAGATTTGAACTCGTATGATGGGTGGAGCTAGTGTCTGGCGCGCGCGTCCCGCCTGGCACCACGTCACGGACCTAAAAATAAATGTTTAGGTCTGTAGCACTTTTCAGGGGCCGCAATAGGGCCGCAGGCATATCACTGTCAGTCTCAAGCTTGACCACACTGTAATTGTACGGCCTACCCATGTGCATGTGTGAATACATGTGTGGAACCCACAGATATCTTAGATGTCTGTGTGTGGTGGAACCCTTGTAGTACCCCTACCCCCACTCTGCAACAACACGAGCACAGCGCGGACGCGGGGATGAAAATCTGTGAACTAGCCCTTCTCACCAGATCCGCGGGGATCGGATGCCAGGTCTTTCCACTCCTTCGTTTTGTTCCACCCGTCTTCCTGCAACTTCCTCACCACTATGTAGAATGGCCCATCAGCTCAGTTAGGTGTCCCTGCATGAAGGATTTCGTCTCCTTCAGCACTGTCTTTTCGATTGCCTGACCTTAATAAGCAACCACTTTCAGCCTTGAAGAACTCTCTTCACGGGACAAGCAAACCCTCTTCAGCTGCTTCAACTAACTTCTCAATACAGCTCCCACGGGTGGGCACCTCTAGTCCTGGAAGCCAATCTTTCTCAATCATCGGCAGTTGGACCATATCTCTAAAAGACTCCCAGCCACCTCCAGACTCACCCTCATCTCTTAACTTCTTGAACCCCCCCCCCCCCCCCCCCCCCCCCCCATCTTAAGACATGGAAACTACAAGACAACGCTCTCCTTCCTTAATTATATGACACGGTTCATCCTCAAGACAGTCCCTAATCGTGAACACGCTGGACGATAATTAATACAAAACAAGAACAAGATCAGTGGCCAGTGCGCCGTGCTGATAACGCGGAGGTCGTAGGTTCGACCCCCCCAATGTGGACCACTGAATGACGCAGGCTGGTTGGCAGAGCCATGAACTCACGAATCTACTATCTTGAGTTCAATCCCTGCCCGCAACATTTAAAAACTGGCCTGTTTGTTGCTGCCCTCTTAATGGTTACATCATTCTGAAGGCGTCAGCGTGACGTTTCATTGGTCCCCTTCCCCCCTTTCCCCTTCCCCCCTTTCCCCGTTTTAAGACCTTGCCGGCGCATAGGGTTTTGCAAAAGCAGGCATCGGAAGTCTGTCAGATAACTGCTGGCAAGATTTGGGTGGAGCGCACATGGATTTTTCCGAGTGCCGTGAATCCCTCTTGAACAAGCTACAAAAAAACTACAAACTAACCTCACCCCTTCCTTCATCCAGGAGGTAGCTGATGGGTAGGGTGAGGGGCTGAAAGGAGTCAGAAAGTTGGACAGGGAGAGGAGTGAAGAATAACTATAATAATTGCAAAGTATTTGTTCGGTGCCAAATCTTGACGATTCAAATCAAGGCGCACTCACGCACTCACGCACTAGGTATACGCATACAATCGACAAAGACTACCTTAGATTTCACTGTTGGGAAAAGAGGTAGGTTTTTAAACTGGATTTAAAAGCAGAAAGGGCAGGTGTTGGGTGAAGGCAGAGCGGAAGTCTATTCCAGGCTGACGTATCCTGAGACAGCAAAAGAACGCTGGTCAACACTTGATAGTTTTAAATCTAGGGACCATAAGGGAAAGAGTGTCTGAAGCTGAGCGCAAGGTGCGAGCTGGCCCGTATAAATATACTGATGTTGTCGCAAAGACATGATGGGCAGAATGGTGAATAGACTTGTAACACAAGGTATCCAGCTTATATTCAATTCTTTTTTTTTTTTAATTAAGACAGGCAACCAGTGAAATGAGGGAAGGAGAGAACTGATTGACCAAACGTTTTCTTTCTGAGGACAAGACGAGCAGCCGTGTTCTGTATGAGTGGCAGAAGCGGTAGAGAAACTGGTGGATAGGGTTAGGGAATGATAGGGCATGGCAACTGAACAGATGAGAGAGTGGGTTAGGAAGCTGCTGGACAGAGCAAGGGAGTGAAACAGTAGAAAAGTCGAACCAGAAAAAGCATGGAAAACAGAATAAGAACATGTATTTAACCCTTTGAACTCCTGCATCCCTATTCACCAGCGGCAAAAAAAAAAAAAAAAAACTTTAATTCCCTCATCCTATCAACCTGCTTCCTGCAGGAAGTTGGTGGATAGGGTGAGGGTTTTCAGATGGTTTTAAGTTTTGGCTCTGCTAGCATGGTTGACAATGAAGTATGCTGGTGGATAGGGTA
>JAPXFY010000026.1:48467775-48482775 GCA_030674185.1 Monoplex corrugatus
CGTCAAGCTGTATTTCATACGACACTTACACACGGTCACGGCGACCTGTATTTCAGATCATCTGTGTAGATCTTCATGATTACCTTGTCTGAAACAAAATATATTAAAAACTGAAGCAATCGACTTACGGTAAAAATAAATCAGTTTTCTATAGTTCTATTGCGTTTTCTGCTTCAACATATGTCTATCGATGTACAATAGGCGAAGAGAATACCACAGTACAGTACAACAGAAGTGTGTTTTGAGTATCTTCCCCTTCCGATAGAAAATGAACGTCCGTATCAGGGCTATAGTCGTACTTCAACAGGAAAAAAATGAAAAAGAAAATTATGGACTCATATCTATGTGTTTGCGCACATAATCCAAGGAGATGCCCCTGGCGTTGACCATTCCGTCCAATTTACCACACAGGGGATTAAAAAAAACCATACCTGAAGACAAATTTAAACACAACTAAGGACACTAAAACATATACAAATGAGCGCCTAAATTACTTAAAATTGCTTCCGCATACCACATTCCCCTAGAGCCAAAAAAGCACTTAATACATATACCCAATGATCAATCCTAAGAGAAAGTACGTAAGACTTTATTGAACGCATACAGCTGAACGGAACAGCAAGGCTGAAATAGGAATAAATGACAGACAGCAAAGAAACAAAGCAGAAACAAAGAGAGTGACAGAAAAGAGTACATTTCCAACACAAAATTTCCAGAAAGTGGAGATACTATTCATACTGAGAGAGCTCCCGACATCCTCATGGGGGGAGAAAATGAACTTAAAAACAACAACAACAAAAACATGAATATATCATCGAAGGGAAATGTTAAGCAGTACGACCCCAAACAACTTTTGTTCTTACATGTATGTATCCAAAAGGGCTTCTTTAAATGTATAATTAACTTATTCCACGATCAGACAGCAAAAATTTTTTTTTTTCGCTGGATCTCCGGTCCTGAAAACGAAGCTCTGCTGTAATGTGACGTAAAGGAATGGTTATTACGTGTATATAAACATGGCGGCTGTTTTGGGTCCTCATTTCAAAGCGACAACGAATCACAGAAAAATGCTGTTTTGTTAAGGATTTACTGCATCATTTGAAGTGATGTAAGATCTCGAACATTTTAGGAAAGGTTTGCATTCAATCGGTCGTATTTTTCCTGATGAGACAGATGACGATCACATTTCGACATACTGAAAAGCTGTTTGATTCTGTCTTGTAACAGACAGATCTAGATCTAAGCATATTTCGTAAGTTTACGTAATCACAGGTCTGCTCCAATTTTACCTTCTGACTGTATTAATTAAACCTTGACTGGTCGAAATTTTGCAAAAACTGATTGGACAGAGGGAGATCAGTTCTAGACCAGTTTAAGTTTTTCCATCTGCAGAGAAATCTGATAAAAGAAATCATATAATTAGAAACAAGTCTCTCTTTTTTTCCATGAATTATTGTGTAAAAAGAGAGACAATAGAAAGGTTCGACGGTCTTGTTTCTCCCTCATAATCATGAGCCCTCTAGATTACAGCTGAGTATGTGAGTTGTTACATAGATACACGTTGCATGAATTTCTCTCTCTCTCTCTCTCTCTCTCTCTCTCTCTCTCTCTCTCTCTTTCTATTCTACTCTCCCCCCCCCCCCCATGAAATCTACATACACATCTTTATATTCATAAAGCATTCAAGATTAAGGAAACAGTACATTGCTATGTCATATCCTGTTCTTTGATTACTAATGTAATTGTATGTTTATGTTACCGTGCTTGATATCTAATGTCAACAATGGTACTCTGTTGTGTTAACACACACTTCCACATGAGGCATAGGCCTTTTATGAAGTAAACCATTCGTGTTCGTATTGTCTTGCCCAGGACATATTCTTTTGTGTTTAAACTTCTGAGATCGCCAACTGCCAAGCACGTAAACCATTTTGAGTCATATATGAGTCTTTGAGCCTCAACTCATGACATAACACTGTGTATTCTGTACTCTGTGTGTGTTTACGTGTGTGTGGTGTGTGTGTGTGTGTGTGTGTGTGTGTGTGTGTGTGTGTGTGTGTGTGTGTTGTGTGTGTGTGTGTGGTGTGTGTGTGTGTGTGTGTGTATCACTGTATGCGTGATGTGTGTGTGTGTGTGCGTGTGTGTGTCTGTGTCTGTGAATGTGAGAGGGGGGGGGGGGGGGGCAAAGCTTTTCAACAGATCAATATCTGCATTTGATTGGGTTTTCTCTCTGTGATTTTACTTTCATCTTTCATCTATTTTTGGTTGTTTCGCTTGAATAATTTAATTCTTATTCACGTCCCCACACCCACTCAAGCCTTTTCTTTTTTTTGTTTTTTTGTTTGTTTGTTTTTTGTTTCATTGGTTTTTTTTGTTTTTTGTTTTTAACTGAACATACTTTATATCTTCTACCGAACGACATTTCGAGGTAATCATAAAGGCATTCAATTCATTGCTTATCTGTCACTGATTTTCATGAATAAACAATTTGTCTTCGTTTCCCCCTCCCTTCCATCTCTATCTCTGTTTCCCAATTCTCTCCCCCTCCCCATCTCTCTTACTCTGTCTCTCTTTCTTTGTGTGTGTGTGTGTGTGTGTGTGTGTGTGTGTGTGTGTGTGTGTCTCTGCTTCTCTCTCTCTCTCTCTCTCTCTCTCTCTCGTGAAAAGGGAATAAGTGAAGTGTGCAAACATATTTCGGTGTCTTACTAGAGGGCGGCAACGGGAATGTGAAACGGGAGGGAGGTTGGTGTGCAAAATATGTTGGTACCAGGGTTTCTCACTAGTGGGGGGGGGGGGGGGGAGGAGGAGAGGATCGCGAGGAGGTGGAGGAAAGGGGCAAAATGTGCAAAAATATTTGAGTATATATATCACTCCTAGAGGAGGAAGGGAGACAAATGTGCAAAAAAAATTTTGGTATCTAACAAGCGGGATGGGGAGTGAGAATGGGGGGTGGGGGTGGGGGGGTTGTCAGGGGGAATATCTAATGTGCAAAAAATAGTTCGGTATAGTCGTGGGGAGGTGGGGGGGGGGGGGGGGCATGCAAAAAAATCTTTCGGGATATATCACTTGGTGGGGAAGGGGGGGGGAGGGGGGGGCACGTGTTGTCATAAACTTTAATAAATCAATGCGTCATCGCCAAAAAAAAGTATATATACATATACATTTATGTCGGTAAATCACATGGAAGCGGGGAAGGGAAGGGAGCCGCAGATGTCCAAAAACATTTTGATAACTAAGTAGTTAAGTTGGCTGGAGAGAGGTGAGGGAAGCAAACGTGCAGAAATACTTTGGTATAGTGGTGTGGGAGGCCCGGGGGGGGGGGGGGGGACACCTATGTTTAAAAAAAAAAAAATCTTTCGGGGATAGACAATCACTTGTGGATGGGGAAGAGGGGGAGGGAGGGAGGGAGGGGCAAGAGTGCCAAAATATTTCGGTAAAAGACCAGGAGGGGGGGGGGGGGAAGGGGGGAAGGGGGTAAGCCGCAAATGTCCAAAACCATTTTGGTATCTAAGTAGTTGGATGGAGAGCTGGGGGGAGGGGGGGGGGAGAGAAGAAAATGTGTAAGAACACTTTGGTATAGTTGGGTAGGAGGAAGGGGGTGGGGGAACTCGAGCTCCATAATTTTTCGGTATATATCACTTGTGGAGAAAAGTGTGCCAAAATATTTCGGTATATCACTGCAGGGGGAGGGGGGCAAATGTGCAAAAATTGTCTTGGTATGTCACTGATGGGAAAAGAGAGAGAGAGGGGGGGTGGGGAGTATATCATTAGTGTGTGTGTGTTTGTGTGTGTGTGGCCGTGGGGGGAGTGGACGGAAGGGGGAGAAGCATAGTATACAAAAATATAAAATATTCTAGTATGTATATCACTAGTGATGAGGCGCTGGGGGGGAGGGGGGTGGGGAGTGAGGGGAGGGGAGAGAGAAAAAGGACAAAAGTACACACACACACACACAAAATTTCAGTACCAAAAAAAAAACCAAAAAAAACAACCACACACAGGGGAAAATAAGCCGTAGTGCGTGTACTCGTATGTATGTATATCATCTACATGTATACTCTCTTTGCTCAAGCTACGTATGCATATCGACCGTGATGGTAAACGGTGGGGGGTGGGGGTGAGGGGGGAGGAGGAGGGCGCAGCGGGTGGGGGGGGGAGGGGAGGGGGAGGGGTTTGGTGGGAGGAGGGAGGAAGCTTGGATCAAAGGTGACATGTGGCTTACACACCCTCTTGATGAATGATCCTACCACATGCACAAACTGTAAGGTAAGGATGTACACTGTGTGTATGTATGTATACAGTCATGTAAGCCCCACGGTCACTGTATCACAGCCTGCATGGGAACGCTAGGGAGAGAGCGAGGGGGGGGGGGATGTGATGAGGTGGTCAGAATGGGGGGAGAGAGAGGGAGGAGCGGTGAGAATGGTGAGGGAGGGGTAGAAAGGGGTTGGGATGTAGGTGTGGGAATGTGACAGAGGGGGACAGGGGGGTTAAATTGAGAGTGTGGTGAATTTGCTGCATCACGATAGGAGATTTTGATTTTCGATAAAGGATGCCAACGGACTTTATGATGCATGTATGTTTGTGTATTATAAATGTGTGTGTATGTGTGGGGGGGGGGGATGTGCATGTGTGTGTGTGTGTGTGTGTGTGTTGTGTGTCTGTCTGTCTGTCTGTCTGTCTGTCTGTCTGTCTGTCTGTGTGTGTGCTTGTGTATGTGTGCGTATGTGAGAGAAAGAGAGAGAGAGAGCGAGCAACAGAGAGACAGAGAGAGACAGAGAGAGAGATGAACCAGACAGACAGACAAATAGAGACAGAGATTTAAAAAATCAGAAGTTTTCTTCAGTAAGGCCAAAGCCCTATCAGAAGGGGTGTGAACACATCACAATCATTATGCAAATACAAAATATAGTGTATAGTCGTTCTTAGATAATGCACGCTTCAAATACCTCGCAATAAAAACAATGTAGGTCACACACAGTCATACTTCAGTAATACCACAGGTACATATAAATAGGTTTGACAGGCACATATCCCTAGGATTTAACTTTAGAGAAGGCCAACTCAGAAGGGGGGGGGGGGGGGGAGTAAGAAAGGGGGAGAGAGAAAGAGAAGGAGAGACGGAAAAAGAGAGAGGGGGAGAGGAGAAAGAGAGAGAGACAGAAGTCAGAGTGAGAAATGAAATGAAATGAAATAAAGTGAATCTTTAAGCAATGTTCAGGTCAACTTTAATCTCAATCTGTCATTGCTAATCTACTTATATTAACACAAAAGAAAGAAAGATATGGGGGTACAGAGAGGAAGAGGGGGGATAGAGACAGAGAGGAAGAGGGGGGATAGAGAAAGAGAGAGAGTGCGAGATGAGAAAAAGAGACAGACAGACAGACAGACAGAGACACAGAGAGAGCTGGACAGAGGAAACGAAGTAAACGGAGTACTCCAATGATAGCAAGTATTTTGGGTCAGGAGTGCAAACACCTTGAGCAACTTCTGATGAAGAAACTCTCAACAACAACAAAAATATAATAGTAAAACTAAAAGACAGCGCACAGTTTTAATCGTAGCCCTTCGATGAATTATCCCACCACATGCACATATTTTGATGAATTATCCCACCACAGGCACATATTTTGATGAATTATCCCACCACACACATAATTATATTTTGATGAATTATCCCACCACATGCACATATTTTGATGAATTATCCCACCACATGATGCACATACTATACAGGGATAAACGCAAGTCGGGGGAAAAAAGACAGTGATGAGGAGAAAATAGTGATGGGAATGGAATAGGGTAGGGTAGGGTGGGGAGTTTGTTGGCGGGGAAGAAGAAGATGGCAGAAAACCCCTAGAATGTGTTAAAGTTGCTGCATGAAGATGGGAGATTAAGATTTTCGATACAGCACTGAGGAAACCAATGGGACAAAGAATGAAGAGAGCGAACAGGAACCAGAAAAAAAAAAAAACATGAAAATACAACCAGAACGCGTATTTGAATACAATCAGACAAGACAGGCACAAATCTTCGGCCAACTGGACGAAGCAGCCAGGAAGTTTTAGTCTTTTTGTCCTAATTTATGTATTTGGAAGACACAAGCAAAGAAAGATCAGAAATCTGCTGGATCATTCCAACAACAATCTATCGGTAATTGTCTGAACAAAGCTTCTGGTCTGGACAGGGAAGTGGGGTGTTAGACGGGGGGGGGGGGGAGGGGGGGGTTAAAACGGGTGAGAGTGATGAACGAGACTGTGACTGGATAGGAGTGTGTTGGTGTGGGAACGTCCGTATCTGGGTGTGAAAGAAAATGAAAGAATGAGTCACGATGATCTCCATCACCGTTCATAAAGACAGGAATTAAAAGAACATCAAAAGCGCCCCATGTCTTTTTTCATGTTTTCATGCATGTGCACTGCCTTGCTAGACAGACAGGCAGTGCAGAAAAAGCCATTGCCACAAGGGCCTACAAGAGGAAAGTGTCGCCAGCATAAGTGCAGTTTTTACCTCCCTTCAAAATTCTCCTCTCCTCTTCGCTTCCTCTATATAACGGCAGAAAAACGCGAAAGTCAAAACAAACAAGGCGCGTGTGTGCGGTAAGGGTCACTCTTTGTGCTAAGCAGCTAAAAGACGATGAGTAACCAAAATCATCAGCGACGATGAAAATACGCACACACATTCCGCATTCATTCTGATTTAAACATACATTTATTATTATATATTCTTCCGGGAAAAAATGTGCGAGTTCTGAAAATTACGTAAATCTGATAATTTCAGTTCCACCAAACACGACCTGTGCAGTATAGTGTTAAATTTTAAACCATTATGGCTACAAAATATCACAGAGTAGAATACAAAACAAAACTGACTTGAAACTTACCGTATTGTAAAACAGAATGGTTGCCATACTTTCCATTAACTGTAACTTGAGAGTATTTCCTTACTATATTTGCAACACACATTCATTGTCTATAATGGACATGGGGAAAAAATATAAAAACAAATAAGTCGGATATCTCAATGACCTGCCCTTAGAGGCATAGATCTCTATTATAGATGTTCATATTTTGTTGTTGTTGTTGTTATTGTTGTTGTTGTTAACTATGCTTTACGCTAACTACTTCTTTCTAAGTTTTATTGTTGTTTAAAGCCAACCGACTATGCAGAGCCATATCAGGGCTATAACCGCTTCAAAACACACAAAACCTCAACAGGAAAAAAAAAAGAAAAGAAAATCAAGTACACATATCAATGCACTCGCGCAAACAATCTAAGTGCATGCCCCTGGCGCAGGACCACTCCGTCCGATTTATCGCACAGGGTATGTAAGACTTTATTGAAAAAATACAATGAATGGACCATTAAGGCAGAAAACAAGTAGAAATGACAGAAAGCAAGGCAACAAGGAGAAACAAAGAGAGTGACAGAAAAGAGGAAATTTCTAGCACAAAATTTCCAAAAGGTGGGGATACTATTTATACTGAAAGAGCCCCCGGCATCCCAACGGGGAATTACGCTAACTACACCAATAAATATACATCTTTCTAGTATACATACTGGGGTGGCATAACCAAATCTCATCCGTTTCACAGATGTGTCAGTACGGTCTTGTTCAAATTCCCCAACCAATCCTGCAGGTGTCTGTATCTCTCTGGCAAACTTTATAAGTTTATGCCAAAATACATTAAGAAAGGAAGAATTAAAAGCCTACACCTCCGTTCAGCAGTCTCCTTTCATTTCAACTTCAAGATGGACCATTACAATATCATCACTATTATCCACATTCTCATACTATCATCTCAGGCAGTCAATCCATTTTTAGGGTGACCTCAGCTCTGGAGGGTTCTGAGGTGAGTTGGAGGCAGCAAAAATGAACAGTGAACGAGTAGTGAGATACAGGTGTGCAGAAAATGGAGAAGCAAAAACAAACAAAACAACACAAAAATCTATGAACACACAGACAAGGGTAAGAGAAATGGGTGGATATATGAATAAATTATTTTTATTACGATGAAACTGCAGACAGTTAATAGAGCACGAGTGAAGGTAAAACCCAGTGATGACAAATAATACCAATGGCATCAGCACTGACATTACCATAGACAACAAGAAACTTGAGACCGTCCATAGATTTAAATATCTGGGAGCTATAGTATCAGATGAAGGATCAAAGCCCGAAGTACTTTCCAGGATTGCCAGACCACAGCTGCAATGACCAAGCTAAAAGTCATCTGGAACGACAAGAATATCGCAATCGGCTCCAAGATCAGACTAATGCGTTCCCTGGTCATGTCAATATTTTTGTATGCATGCGAAACATGGACCATAACAGCAGACATTGAAAGAAGGATACAGGCAATGGAGATGAAATGCTTCCGCAAACTCCTTGGTATCTCGTACAAAGATCATATAACCAATAAGGAAGTGAAAACCCGAATCGAAAACGCCATCGGGCCGCATGAAGACCTCCTGACTCAGTGAAAAGACGCAAACTGAGGTGGTACGGGCACGTCACACGATCATCTGACTGGCCAAGACCATCTTGCAGGGAACAGTTCAGGGGGGGAGACGAAGAGGCAGACAGAGAAAAAGATGGGAAGACAATATCAGAGAGTGGACTGGCCTTGAATGGAATATCATTCTGTGGAAAGCTGAGGACCGTGAGGAGTGGAGGAAGTTGGTTGCAAAATCTTCAGTGGTGCCCCAACGGTCAACCAGACTACGGGACTGATGATGATGATGATGATGAAGTAAAACTACTACAAAAATGGAACATTACATCAATAAGATTAAAGTGACAGATTCCAAGATAAACAACAACAACAAAAAAGAAGAAAAAATGAAAAACTTTCCAACAGCATACTTGTCAACTAGTAATTTTCAGTACTATTATATATAATATGCATAAACTCTATACATTACATATCCACGTAGGCCTACATATTAGCAGATGACCCTGCTTACACCCTCCCATTGCTAAAACAATAAAAATGTATTAAAAACAGCCAAAAATTACTGCTTCAATTCGGTTCAACTAAAACAATGTCAAAAAAAAAAATAGAGATCAACATGTATGTAAGATACGAATGAAAGAAAAAGGAGCAAGATCAAGACTGACAGAAGGAAAGAGAAAGAGAAGGTCAATACATGATCTATATTTTGAAAGGAAGAGACGTACAGTGGATGTCTCTGAGACAGGCTTTTTTTTTCAATTATATAATCTATCAATGACTTGAATGAGTATCATCATCTTTAGGGTCAAAGAGAGTCAAAGAAGACAGACACAGAAGAAGACAGACACAGAAGAAGACAGAAGACAGCAGAGACCATGGTCTCCTTTTCTCAATGGAGGATGACCAAGAGCAAGAAAGAAACAGGCAGGAGATATAGGGGATTAGGAACACACACACACACACACACACACACACACACACACACACACACACACACACACACACACACACACCACACAACACACAAAACACACATACACACACAACACACACACACACACACACACAACAAACAACACAAAACAAGTACACTGTCTTGTAAAATCTCATGTTAAAGTATCTCAATGAAAGGACAAACACAGGACAGAGAGACTCAGAGGAAGAGAGTGAGAGAAGTTGCAAAGTAGAAAAACACACACACACACACACACACACACACACACACACTTCCAAAAACTGTGAGCTAATAAATAATATTATACTGGTATGGATAGATTTCACACAAACACAAAGACATGACAGACTGATAGACCAGTGACAGACAGACCTAAACTAACAGACAGCTAAGAAAGAAAGAAGGAGAAAAAAAAAAGATCGTGGTTGAGCCATTCTAACAAATTCTTTTTGTATAACAAAAAAAAAAAACCCCTAAGTATTCTTAAAAAATCCAAATTCTCTACTTCTCGAAGTCACCATGACCTTTTATAAGCTTCAGATAAAATGAAAGTTGATGTGAGGTGAGAACAATGGTAGACTGTCACCAAAGTCAAAACAGAACTTAAATGTTTTCAAAAGTTCCTGCAAAAATCCTGTGGCTGTTCACACTCTTTCTCCCCAAAAGTCCTGTTCACACATTTCCTCTAAAAGTGCTGACTTTAATCACTTCTTCGGTCAATGGATGTGACCCTGATATGTCTTCTGTCTTCTAAACTTGTGCATTCCAAACTCCTCAATGGGCTATACTTCTGAGTTACAGTTTGACCAAAATTTCTACATTTCTATCCTGACACAGCTACTGAGCTAGCAAAATCCTGCTGAGAAAATTCTAAAGCTTTTTTTTGTCTTTTAGGATCATCCCATTGACAAAGATTTCCTTTGTGCTCTATTTTTTTTTCCCTCCATTTTCTACACCACCCTATGGTCACAGAAGCTGGCACAGTTTTTAACAATGTAATGATGATGATAAGGATGATGATCATGATGCTATGGAGTTCCATGTAGGATTGAGACTTCATCATCAGCATGACACAGCTGTGCTCTGCGCTTACTATCATGACATATCCTGGCATCATCAGGCCTGAGAGAATACAGACACCTGCAGTTCTGGTCAGATGTTTCAAGCAACATCCTCAATGTCACATCCATGATGTGGATGAGACCCAACTGTGTAGTTCCAGTTCTTCCCAATGAGTCCACAGCACGCTCAACTCTGAGTAGGAGCTTGTTGGAACCAAAAAATCCCACAATGATTTTTAAAGGGACAGATGGGGATTTGAACCTACAACCTTTCAGTCAGTAGTCTGTTGCACTAACCACTATGTCACAGCCACTGGTTATTATTGTTCTTGTTATTTTTGTTTAAAGCCCAGCCAACTGCATACAGCCATATCAGGGCTATAACTATTTCAAAACATACAACACCTCAACACAAAAAAAGGAAAAGAAAATTAAGTACACATACTGACATAGCAATGCACTCGCACACATAATCTAAGCAGATGCCCCTGGCATTGACCACTCCATCCAATTTATCGCACAGGGGATTTAAAAAACATACCTGAATTACAAATTGAAACATAAGTAAGGACACCAAAACATATAATACATAAAAACAAGCCTAAATCACCTAGAACTGCTTCCGCATATCTCTCTTCCCTAGAGCCCAAATGCACTTAATACATGTACCCAATTATCAATCCTAAGACAAAGTACATAATACTCTATTGAACACATACAGGTGAATGGACCAGCAAGGCAGAAAATGATAGGAAGAAATGACAGAAAACAAAGGAGGCGGGGATACTATTTATACCAAAAGAGCCCCCAGCATCCCCACGGGGGTACAGACACTGGTACTAACACAATTTTGTCACACAGACACACATCCCTCTCAGGTCGATATGCAACAATCTCCCATTTTTCTTTGAAGCGATTGAAAAAAAAAAGAAAATTGGTGGGGTAAGCAGGAAACAGGGGCGGCAGTGTCTTCAATGGCTCCTGAGTGTTTGTTATCTTTAGGGTGTGGTCCCCTTACTCTCAGTCTCACACAGATCTACAGGCCCTTGTGGGTAACCACCATCACCATCACCCTCCCCCCTCTCTCCCTTCCCCCTGACACCCCCTGCCTCCACATAACAAGCGCACAACTTTGCATCATCAACATGATCAAGAGGGTAAGCTAAATGGCATGAACAGTGCCTGGGCGGTGTGTGAGCTTTTATTAGCGTCTGCTTGCGTACAGCTGCACCTGTACATACATGCCTGCCTGGTGCCATGGATGCCTGTGGAGTGTATGCCTACATATATGACCAACTTTGGGTAACCCTTTCACTTCCCTGTACCATCCGCGTCAGCTTCCTGCTGGATGCTGGTGGATAAGGTGAGGAAGCGAAACTGAAAACGTTTTATACATAAATACATGTATATATATAATATATATATATATATATATATATGTATATATATACATTACATATTTACACACACACACACACATACATGTATATGTGTATATATGTGTGTGTGTGTAGATATATATATAATATATAATGTATACATATTTACACACACATATGTATACATACATACAATGATACATACATACTCTCCTGTAACAAACTTCCTCTCTCAGTCCGTCAGCAACCTACTTTTGTCTCCTTCAAGTCCGCTCTCAAAACTCACCTTTTCTCCTCTGCATAAAATCCTGACCTCACTCAACCCCTCTGCAGCCTGTCTCCACTCGGAGGGGAATCACACTGTAATATCTAATTGTATAATATGCTCTCTATAATTTTCCATTGCTTTTATTCTTTCTCCCCATTTATAGCCACATGTGTGTGTGTGTGTGTGTTGTGTGTGTTGTGTGTGTGTGTGTGTGTGTGTGTGTGTGTGTGTGTGTGTGTGTGGTGTTGTGTGTGTGTTGTGTGTGTGGTGGTGTGTGTGTGTGTGTGTGTGTGTGGGGTGTGTGTTGTGCGCGTGCGCGCGCGCGTGTGTGCATGTGTGTGCGTGCGTGTGTGTCTGTTTCAGCGCTTAGATTTGATTTTATCAAGATTTTGCGCTATATAAATATTGTAATTATTATTATTATTATTAGACAGACAGATAGATAGATAGATAGATAAAGAAAGATAGATACATAGTATAGATAGATAGACAGATCGATAGATATATAGATAGATAGATAGAGATAGATAGATAGATAGATAGATAGATACATGTAGATTAGATAGATAGATAGATAGACAGATACTGAGACAGATAGACAGACAGAGAGATAGATAGATGGATATAGATAGTAGGTAGATAGATAGATATCTAGATAGATATCTAGATATCTTGATATCTACTATATTGCCCAGGAAGTAACAGGTCCCTAAAAATCCCAAGTTCCATTCCAGATCAGAGAGGTATCCCCCTCCACCCCCCCAAGTTCTTTACCTACCGGTAATTATATATAATATATACAGGAATTTTTCAACCCTGTCCAGTCCTTTCAACTGAGTGGCTGGTCTAAGATATAGTCTTCCAAATGGAAATGATAAAACTGAGATGCTCAGTCCTGTCTGCAACACACTCTTACAGACTTAACCCTCAAAAACAAATCATGACAACAAAGACATTTTCCCCTGGCCAAATTTGGACAAAACAAATCCATTTTGAAACTTAAGTGTAATTCAACATTTCAGTTCAGTTCGTATTGATTGCAGCCCACCTGAGTACTTATAGCCATATCATGGTTAACACACATACACGCAACACACACACACACACACCCCACACACACACACACACACACACACACACACACAACGCACACACACACACACGCACCACACACATGTACGCATGCAAGGATAATATCAAAGTTGCCTTTAGTTATAATCTCTCTCTCTCTCTCTCTCTCTCTCTCTCTCTCTCTCTCTCTCTCTCTCTCTCTCTTCTTCTATCTATCTATCTATCTATCTATCTATCAACCCTTTAAAGGTTTCTATGCTATGTTAAATTTAATGTAGTTTTCCCTACTTGTTCTCAATGACATGGGCAGAAGGTCTACCTCATTCACCATTTCAATTTTCATTTCTAGGTCTCTTCATCGTTTTGAGTCCCTTGCCCTATCCACCAGCTTTACCAGCTTCCTGCTTGTGGAAGCTGTGGATAGGCTGTGGGAACAAAAGGTTAAACTCTGCTAGACGTGCACTATAAAACATATAAAAAACAAAATTTTTTAAAACCAGCAAATCAGCAAAGGGGTGTGTTACCCAATATTTATAGCCGTACGTTTACAAACTATCCTTGATAAAACCAAAACACTGGCTGAGACAGAGAGATGAGATGAATGAAGCAACTAACCCCCAATGTTCTGCCTTCCAAATTCCATTTCTTGTGCTGAAAACCAGTGGAAAGTCTTCAGAAATATTTACAAATTTTGGCCCAGAACAGCTGACCTGGAAAAAACTCATGATGCAGGTACAGCTTGTTATTTATGAATACAGAATAGTGATATGTTCAACGAAGGTGAACTCCTATGTTGAATACTTTGAATTTTCACAGCCAAGTTTGCGATCAGACAATTTTTTGTTTTGAGAGTTCTGACCCCCCCCCCCCTCTCTCTCTCTCTCTCTCTCTCTCTCTCTCTCTCTCTCTCTCTCTCTCCCCTCCAAGTCTGACTGAAAAAATTGAAGAGAAAAAAAACAACTTTCTATTAGCTTTGTTGACAAGATGATGTTCAGTCAGCTCAATATAGAATGAATTAAATACAACAAGATAATCTAATTCTGATATGGCCGTTTTTTCATTCATGAGTGAAAAAAAGATGTGGCACATTTCACAGAGGGGATTCCTGGAAATTGTTGGAAAAAAATCAAGTTACTGGTGACTGTCACTGAAAAGGGCATAAAATGTCCTATATATACTAAGTATATGTGACCTCCCACCACGAAATCAGTCTTAACTCGAGACAGTCGAACAGCACTAGGAGATGAAAAGGTGACTGGGTGTTTTTGACTTTTTCTCAAAATTGATTTCTGCAGACTATAATCTATCTCCCACAGAAATTTTTTTTTTCTTGAAAAAATATAATCAATTTATAAAGGTATTTCAATGCACTGATCGCAGCAGAAAGAACGCAATTTCCTACCAAAAGTACCTACCTATTTTTGTCTCTTATTATGAACCGTAACCTTACAGTACCCCCACATGTAATATACTGAGAGAAAGCTCAGAAAGACCTGGGACCATACGATCAAATCTCATCCACATCACGGATGCATCATCATCGCGTGTGTTTGCTCAAATTTCCTGATCAACACCACAAGTGTCTGTATTTGTCAGGCCTGGTTGAAAGGAAGCATCTACAGAGTACAGTCCTGTCACGCAGTCAATGGAGTTCCACAGCATCATCATTGTCATCCTCAATACTCATCCTCATTGTATTTTTGGCACTGTGAAAAACTGGTCCCAGAGTCTGCAGCCCTTCATGCCCTGCCCTCATAGTCATACTCCACTGATCTCAGTTTAGGCAGGTTTGGAGGTGTGTCTAAATAGT
>JAPXFY010000026.1:48487775-48490275 GCA_030674185.1 Monoplex corrugatus
TGTGATAAATTGGACGGAGTGGTCAATGCATTCATATGTGTACTTAATTTTTTTTTTTTTCCCTGTTGAAATTTTGTATGTTTGAAGCAGTTATAGCTCTGATATGGCTAGAGCTACACAGTCAGCTGTGCTTTAAACAACAATAACAATAACAATACAGGTGAAGGATTGAGATGTTACCAATCTCCCAGATCAACATGTGTGCAGACCTGCTAGTGCCTGGCCCCTTCCTCACTGTGTATGAGCATGCAAAAGTGATAATCAAGTAATGTATGCATGTTAAGGACTTTATGCCGTGTCACTGTCAGGCTTATAAATGGAAATATGAAAACACTTACAGTTACACACTTAACTACGAAGGAGTATGTAGAGTGTTTAATAGCAACATACTGTCAGCACAGTGTGGGCAAAACAAGGCACATACTCTACAAGAGATGGATTAAGTAGTGCACTATGTGGGTAAAACATTGGGCATACACACACACACACTTCCCCGAAAGAATATCAAGAGCGCTGGATGAAAACCAAAAAAAATACCACACAAAAAATTAAAGAACCCCGGAAATATAATATACTCACGTATAATTTGTCGTGCTTCTTGCCAAAGAAGGGAAACTGCTGGCTCAGTTTGATTTGTCCAGAACCACCGTCATCTGTCTTGTCAGTCTTTATATCACCAGCACTCTGACGGAATGGATAAAACGAGGATGGCACAGGCTGCGACATTGCTGGCGACAGTAAACCACTAAGCAGCAAAAGAACAAACAGGAACCTGAAGTGGGCTTTGGAAGCTTGTGGCTGTGGTTGAGTTTGGTGGAGGGTAGGCCTCTGCCTGGGGATCGGGACTATCGTCACAGGAAGCACTCGGCAAAAGGACGTCTTTGAAGCATCCACATACATCATAGGATCGCACCTTCAGCAGCAGAAACGGCAGCGCCGTCAAGGAGGAAGAGGCGGGCGGCGGCGAAGACGAAGATGCAGCTGACGTCTTCGTCGTTTCTGAGTCCTCAACAGCAAAGATGATGGCAACAGTTGTAGAAGAAGCTGTGAATGTGTCGTAAGGGGGGTGGGCGGCATAGTCCAAGCAAAGAGTGGTATGCGATGTAGTTGCAGAACTTGGTGATGATGATGTGGAGTCACTGTGGTGGCCGTTGCTGAGGTGGAGTAGGAGCGGAAAGTTATTGGCGGGGTCAGGTGAACTCATGACGGTAGTTGAAGCCAGGTTGCTTGGGATCCTCTCTCGCTAACCTCCCACTCCTCCACAGGAATCAGCCTCACACACCTCAAGTCCACATCTTCAATACAATGATCATCGTCATATCGTTGATGATGATGATGATAGCGACCGTGATGTTGTTGAACAGGTACTGCCCACACCAATGACGATGATGACAGTCTCGGCATCCCTCCCCCCACCCCAGAACGACACAGACACGGCTGAGTGTCACTTACATGATGAAGCAAAGTTGTCTCACTCTGTGCAGCACTTCGAACTGACTTTACCGGTCCCTGCTGCCTATCTTCCCTTGCTTCCTTCCTTCCTTCCTGTCCTCGCACTCAGGGAGTGGAATGAGATGTATGCTGCTGCCTCTCTCAGCTTGAGCCTACTGGCCTACAACACACATATAATATACATGTACAAACTTCACTGCAGTGAAATTCTAGTTTGCTCACACACACACATAATATGCACAAACTTCTCTGCAGTGAAATTCTACTTACAGTTACACACACACACCACCACACACACACACACACACACACACACACACACACCCATGCCACACCTCCACAACACGCGTGTCACTGATCCATCAAAATCCTTACAACAACACAGCTGACGCCACCAGTATTTCTACGATCTACATACTACACATCTGGTATACACGTTCAACCATTTTAACTTTTACACACACACACACACAGAGTCTACATACGTACACATACTGACATAGGCCTACATATACATGCTTCTGTTGCCGGAAACTAGCACAAGAAATACTTTCTGCCACTACCACACGTGGCGGGGGGAAGTTTCATGCCACATTCAAACCGGGCCTCACTTCTGGCACCAAGTTTCGCAACTTTTCCACTACAAGCACACACAACTTGTAAAACTATTTCCTTGACGTACGACAAATCAAAATCTAACCTTCTACGTATACAAAGCACTTTCACCATCCTGTTCCGTGTTCGCGTTTCTCTTTCTGATAATCATGAAAGACTTCATTCTTGTTCTCCGGCACCTCTGATCTGCTAGCACAAAGTATCCAGCGCCGAGTAAAAGTGGAACACGACCGTAAAAGTAGAGGGAGGCTCAGCGATGTAGTTTACAGACCGCCTCGAGATGTGAAGGGTGTGGTCAAAATCCTGAACCCCAGGGGTACGACCCGACTCCGTCGATTTACTAGAGATGTAGGTGGCTCCTTGCTGAATCTTTGGGTACAAGTTGTACGTGTCAGCGTGCTCTGGGAGGGGAGATCGACGCAATTTTCTGACG
>JAPXFY010000026.1:48495275-48500275 GCA_030674185.1 Monoplex corrugatus
TTGTTTCGTTTTTACTCTGAAAGCTCACAAGGCATTCCCTAGGGAGGGCAGGGGGTGGGGGTAACCACTATCGCTGGCTAGCGCAGAAAACTGCGATGCGACTTACGATTCGTTTCATGGTAGCGGGTCATATGCAATACACGTTCACTTTGACTCTTCTCCAGTGGCGCTATGTTAACATAGTGAGATCAGTTCATTCAGCCGCGATGACAAGATACACCGGTATGTCTTTGTGCACGAGACATCTCGGTTTGCAGGGACGGGGGACGGGGGACGGGGGACGGGGGATGGGGGACAGACTGAGTATGGAGTATGGATGGAGGGGGAATTAGGAACCACGCCCTGTCTCTCAAACACAAAGAGTTGGGACAGGGCGTTTGCGAGAGAGAGAGAGAGAGAGAGAGGCAGAGACATACACACAGCCAGCCAGAGAGACAGAGAGGAGACAGAGAAAGAGACAGACAGACAGAGAGAGAGAAGCAGAGACAGATACAAAAAAAGAGAGACAGAGGCATGGGGGGAGAGAGAGAGACAGACAGACAGACAGACAGACAGAGACAGACACAGACACAGACAGACAGACAGACAGACAGACAGAGACAGACAAACAGACAGGCAGACAGACAGACAGGCAAGCAGAGATTCAATACTCAAGACTCAACATGGGCCAATGTTTACATCAAGATAAAGTATTAAAAAAAAAAAAATTGAAGACAAACTTTTCATAACCTATAAAGTGAATTGTTAATGTGGCTCGACTTCTCTCTCTCTCTCGCTCTCTCTCTCCTCTCTCTCTCTCTCTCTCTCTCTCTCTCTCTCTCTCTCTCTCTCTCTCTCTCTCTCTCTCTCTGACACACACAATACACACCACCTACACATCACACACAAACACACACACAACACCACAACACACACACACACACACACAACACACACACAGACACAGACACACACACACACACCACACACAACACACACACACACAACACACACACACACACTCACAACACACACATACACACACACACACACACACACACAAACAACACACAACAAACACACACACACACACACACACACAACACACACACCACACACTCACAACAACACACAAAACACACAACACACACACAACACACACACACACACACACACACACACACACACACACCACACACACACACACACCACACACACACACACACCACACACACACACACACACTCATGTACTACGAAATCATTATAAAGGAACAGAATGAGAATCAACACTGTAGTCAACATAATCTTCTTGCCCTCCGTTCCCCCATCTGATTTTTCTGTTGGTCGTGTCATATACAGTGTATTGTATTGTGTTGTGTTGTATTGTGTTGTATTGTATTGTATTGTATCGTATTGTATTGTATTGTACTGCACTGTACTTTACTGTGTTGTGTTGTGTTCTATTGTATAATATTGTGTTTTGTATTGTGTTGTATTGTGTTGTATTGTATTTTATTGTGTTGTATTGTGCTGTATTGTATTGCATTGTATCGTATTGTATTGTACTGCACTGTATTTCACTGTATTGTGTTGTGTTGTATTGTATTGTGTTGTATTGTGTTGTGTTGTATTATATTGCATTGTTTCGTATTGTATTGTATTGTATTGTACTGCACTGTACTTCACTGTATTGTGTTGTATTGTGTTGTGTTGTGTTCTATTGTATTGTATTGTATTGTATTGCATTGCACTGAAATCGTGTCGTATCGTACCGTATCGCATTGTATTGCATTGCATTGCATTTCATTGCATTGCATAACGCCCATCTGATTTTTCTGTCGGTCGTGTCATGTCCTTAAGAGTCGTGTTCGTTATTTCATTTATGGTCATGTTGTCTTAAGTGGTAGCTGACGGTATGGTCGTCGTGTAGAACAATCTCTGGCCTACATTGTATTGTATTGTATTGTATTGTATTGTATTGCATTGCATTGTATTGTATTGCGTTGCGTTGTGTTGTGTTGTGTTGTGTTGTGTTGTATTGTATTGTATTGTATTGCATTGCATTGCATTGCATTGTAGAATATTGTATTGCATTGCATTGCTTTGCATTCATCATCATCATCATCAGGTGCCTTGCCACATGGCGTTGGCGATCATGGACTTCCATCTGTCTCTATCTCTTGTTGCCTCAAGCATCTCTTCCACCCTCCTTGTCTTCAGCCACTCTGCAAGTCCGTCTAGTATCTTCTCCATGGGTCTACCTGGTGCTCTCTTTCCCCTCCAGCTTTCCCGTTGTGACCAGGTGCTCCAATTCCCCTTTCCTCATAAAATGGCCTATAAATGGTGCCTGTCTTTTCCTAATCTTCCTTATGAATGATCTTCTTGAGTCTGCCTCCATCAAGACTGTCTCGTTTGTTTGTTTTCTGTGCTGTCCATGGAACTCTCAACATCCTTCTTAGAAACCCCATTGCATTGTAGAATATTCTATTGCATTGTATTGTATTGCATCGCATCGCATGTGCATGGCATTGCATGCACCTCATCCCTAAACATGGTTCTCCGTTATGTGAGGTGCTCTCCACCGCGGACCAGCCCCCATGCTCGAGCAAATACATTTAGTTAGTAAGTCAGTCAGTCAGTCAGTCAGTCAGTCAGTCAGTCAGTCAGTTTGTTAGTCAGTTAATTAGTTAGTTAGTGAGTGAGTGAGTTAGTAAGTGAGTGAGTGAGTGAGTTAGCTAGTTAATTAATTAATTAGTTAGTTAGTTAGTTAGTTAGTTAGTTAGTTAGTTAGTTAGTTAGTTAGTTACTTCGTTCGTTCGTTCGTTCGTTCGTAAGTTATTTGGTTAGTTGGTTGGTTAGTTAGTTAGTTGCTTCTTTGTTTGGTTGTTTCTTTCTTTGTTTATCTATTTATTTAATTGTTTGTTAGCTTGTTTTTTATGTGTTTATTTGTTTCTTTGGTAGTTTGTTTGTTTGCTTATCTATCTATTTGTCTATCTATCAATCTATCTATCTATCTATCTATCTATCTATCTACCTACCTATCTATCTGTCTCTCTGTCTGTCTGTCTGTCTGTCTATCTATCTATCTGTCGATCTGCCTGTCTGTCTGTCTGTCTGTCTATATCTCAATCAATCTGTCTGTCTGTCTGTCTATCTATCTGTCTCTCTGTCTATCTGTCTATCTATCTATTGTCTATCTATCCATGTGTTTGTTTGTTTGTTTGTTTGTGTGTTTGTGTGTTTGTTTGTTTGTTTGTTTGTTTGTGTATCGATGTATTCATTTATTTTGATCTCCACGTATGTTGTTGGATATTTGTTTTATGTTTTGCCGGGACCGATGCCTCTTACAGATGTCTACTACGTGTACATGCCGCACACAAAGGACCTCCTCACATTATCATCTCATCCGAAAGACTAGCGCCCAGAACCCGTGTTTCTTGTTCCAAAGTAAGCACACAACTACTGTAACAAGGTGACCATACTGTAAGTATCTTAGTGGTCTTTGCCTGCCAACCGTGTCGCCAAATAAGAGATCTTGATTCTCTCTTATTTCAGTTTCGGTTTCAGTTTCAGTTTCTCAAGATGACGTCTCCGGGCTCGGAACGAATTTCATATGCACTAGCGTCACAGGTGCCACGTGTTTGTTGACTGTGGCATATGCCTTAAGTCTGCACATAAACCCATGAGCTGGCCAGGTCTTGAGGCCCTACCTAGACAATGTTTTACCTAAGTCTATATTTTATACTGGTATTTCATTAGCCCACCACTAGGATAATGTTGGTTACTTTGCAACAGGGGAGGTAATTAGAATGACTTGACCTCACAGACATCTTATTTGTACCTCTTCTTTTCAAACACACGTAGTTTATTATTACTGTGGAATCTTCATGTCCGAAACCAGGGACGGAAATATCAGCATAGTTTAGATCTTCCGTTTTCCTTTTTCCTTTTTCCTTTTTCCTTTTTTTCCCCTTCTGCTTTTCTTTCCGTTTATATCCGTGTGTATACAAGTTTCGGTCTGAAAGTTTGAGACTTTTTTTTTCTAACAATCAATTAGGCAAGCAAGCAAGCTGTAAGCAAGCAAGGAAACAAACAAATGAAAAATCAAACAAGGAAATGGACAAAGAAATACATAAACAAACAAACAAGCAAACAAACAAAAAAGTATTTAATATTATACGGGAGTGATGTGTGTGTGATATATGATGTAATACAAAGTAATGTGTGTAAGTTTGATATATAGTAATAAGAATATAATAATAATTTCTTTATGAAAAAAAAATAATCACAATTGGTTTACTATCTTGTTACCATCATCATCATCATTAGTAATGGTAGTAGTAGCGGCGGCAGCGGTAGTAGCAGCAGCAGCAGCAGTAGTAGTAGTGTTATCATCATCGTCATTATTATTATTGTTATTATTATTATTACCATCATTATTGCTGTTACTATCATCATCACAGGAAGATCATTGATAAGGAAGATTAGGAAAAGACAAGCAACATTTACAGGCCATTTTGTGAGGAAAGAGGAATAAGAGCACCTGGTCACAACAGGAAAGCTGGAGGGAAAGAGAACACCAGAGAGAAAATATTGGACGGACTTGCAAGGTGGCTGGGGACAGAGAGGGTGGAAGATGTGTTTGCGGCGACAAGGGATGGATGCATATGGAGGGCCATGATCGCCAACGCCATGCGGCAGGGCACATGATGATGTTGATCATCATCATTATCAACATCATCATCACTGTGGTGTTGTTGTCGGTCAGTATGCTGTAGCAGTAGCAGTGCTAGTAGTTGTTGCTGTTCCTGATAGGTCTGGTATCTTTTGGTGGAGAAAACATAGGTCAGGTCACGTCACGAAAGGAAGTATAGCGAAGAAATCACCCTCTAAGCCAGCAGAGACACAAGCCGCCCCTATGAAATATGTCTTATCAGGCTCATATATTAATTAATGTCTCGTTGAAGCATAATGAATAGCCCCGACCGCCATCTTGACTACATCCGGGTTTTAACAGCT
>JAPXFY010000026.1:48505275-48512775 GCA_030674185.1 Monoplex corrugatus
TCGAAAAGAGACGAACTGATTTTCTCCTAGAAAAAACATTTTCAGGAAGTCTAATGCCTCATTTGAAAGAAAAAATAAATATACTGAAATAAAACGTGCCTCAAACATTTCAAAGATGCTACATAAACATAGCCATCATGAATGTGTGTGCGCGCGCGTGAATGTGTGTGTGTGTGTGTGTGTGTGTGAGAGAGAGAGAGAGAGAGAGAGAGAGAGAGGACAGAGACAGAGACAGAGACACAGAGAGAGCGACGGGAGAGCGACAGGAGAGCGACAGGAGAGAGAGAGAGAGAGAGAGAGAGAGAGAGAGAGAGAGAGAGAGCGACGGGAGAGAGAGAGAAAGAGAGAGAGCGACGAGGGGAGAGAGAGAGAGGAGGAGAGGAGGAGAGAGAGAGAGAGAGAGCGACGGGAGAGAGAGAGAGAGAGAGAGAGAGAGCGACGGGAGAGAGAGAGAAAGAGAGAGAGCGACGAGGGAGAGAGAGAGAGAGCGAGTGAGAGAGAGAGAGAGATCGAGCAGACAGACAAAGAGACAGAGAGACAGACAGAAAGAGACAGACAGACAGACTTCAGATTTCAGACTATCCATTTGTGCTGTAGCGCTTTCTGAAGGGATGTGAAATACAAAGACAGTTTGAAGGAAAGAGAGAGATGGGGGAGACAGAGAGGGAAGGAGCAAGAGGTGCAGAGAGAGAGAGAGACAGACAGACAGACAGACAGACACACACACACACACACACAACACACACACACACACACACACACACACACACACACACACACACACACAGACAAACAGGCAGACATTGAAAGACAGACAGACAGACAGAGAGACAGAGACAGAGAGAGGCCATGATGATGGTGATGGTGGTTGGAGACACAGACAGTAGGACCTGTGGAACCTGTCGGTGCACAACTCCCTGAACTTTTTGACTCCCGCTCCTTGTCCACCAGCATCCTGTATTGTCAGTCATGCTAGCAAAGCAAAAATGTGATCCAATGACTCTTTCACCCTGTCCACCATAATCCTATATTGTCAGTCATGCTAGCAAAGCAAAAACGTGATCCAATGACTCCCTCACCCTGTCCACCAGCATCCTGCATTGTCAGTCATGCTAGCAAAGCAAAAACATGATCCTATGTTTCCCTCACCCTGTCCACCAGCATCCTGCATTGTCAGTCTGCTAGCAAAGCGAAAACGTGATCCTATGACTCCCTCACCCTGTCCACCAGCATCCTGCATTGTCAGTCATGCTAGCAAAGCAAAAACGTGATCCTATGACTCCCTCACCCTGTCCACCAGCATCCTGCATTGTCAGTCATGCTAGCAAAGCGAAAACGTGATCCTATGACTCCCTCACCCTGTCCACCAGCATCCTGCATTGTCAGTCATGCTAGCAAAGCAAAAATGTGATCCAATGACTCTTTCACCTTGTCCACCATAATCATGCATTGTCAGTCATGCTAGCAAAGCAAAAACGTGATCCTTTGACTCCCTCACCCTTGTCACCTCTTTCATGCAGGGTGAGAGAGTCAAAGGGTTAATTTTTGTTCCATCTGGTGGATAAGGTGCGAGAGTCAAGGGGGTAACCGCAGGATGAAAGACAGACGCACTCTAAAGACGTTATAATGTCTTTGACCCACTCGTGTAGATCCACCATAGAGGGCAGAGAAACAATCGGTGTATTCTGTAAACGGTGACGACGTCGTAGCTAACCGAATTTTCGGTTTTCAGGACACTTTTCACCCTTTTACAAGTTGACTGACTCAGAGCATAGATAGATGAAGGCCCGGACTAAGACAAAGGTCTTTCGCATGGTGCCTTGGCCATGTAGCCTTTTACAAGTCGACTGACTCAGAGCATAGGTAGATGAAGGCTGGGACTAAGACAAAGGAGGTCTAACTTTTGCATGGTGCCTTGGTCAGGTAGCCTTTTTCAAGTCGACTGACTCAGAGCATAGATAGATGAAGGCCCGGACTAAGACAAAGGAGGTCTTTCGCATGGTGCCTTGGTCAGGCAGCCTTTTACAAGTTGACTGACTCAGAGCATAGATAGATGAAGGCTCGGACTAAGACAAAGGAGGTCTAACGTTTGCATGGTGCCTTGGTCAGGTAGTCTTTTTCAAGTCGACTGACTCAGAACATAGATAGAAGAAGGCTCAGACTTCTTTCAAGCTGGTGGATAGGGTGAGAGAGTCAAAAGGTTAAGTTTTTGCTTTGCTAGCATGGATGACAATGCAGGATGCTGGTGGACAGGGTGCGGGAGTCAAAGGGTTAAGTATCGTAGAGATAGAGCTGCTGCCTTCCAATCCGATCACACATCCTGCTGATGTCGATCAGTTCGAGGGATACAGACACATGCGGTGTTTGTCAGGTGCGATTCGAACCCACAACCTCTCATTCGTAAAATCCGTCGTGTACGACTGGTTCAACCAACGTTAACTTTAACCTTTTCACCCCCGTCAGCTTATCCGTCAGTTTTCTGCAGGAGGAAGCTGGTGGTTGGAGTGATAAAGGGAAAAGTATGGAGACTGTCAAGGTCACAGCATGGAACTTCTTTTTCCCTTTTTTTAAAAATTCTTAACCCTTTGACTACCGCAATCTATCCATCGACTGCACAAGATTAACCCTTTGACTGGAGCTATCTACCAACTTCCTGCAGGAAACCGGTGGAAAGGGTGAGGGAATCGAAGGATTAGGTTTTTGGTTTGCTATCATGGTTGGCAATGTAGGACGTTGGTGGACAGAGTGCCGGGGTCAAAGGGTTATTAAAGGCATACATGTATACACCTTAGTGCATCAGTGATAAGTCCGAGGGCCTGATTGTGTACTTTGCTGAAGGCCTGCAGATGGTCTTGGCTTGAGACTGACCACGCGTTGGAGCTATCTTTGAGATGGGGCTTTATTGTTCCGTGATGGTCTTGGCTTGAGACTGACCACGCGCTGGAGTTATCTTTGAGGTGGGGCTTTTATGTTCCGTGATGGTCTTGGCTTCAGACTGATCACGCGTTGGAGCTATCTTTGAGGTGGGGCTTTACTGTTCCATGGTATACTATTTTCAGTATCTTCTCGTTTGCTGCCCATTTCAGTCAGTGCTCACCAATTTCCTGAGGATCGCCAGCTTATGCACCTTAGCTTCTGTCTTTGCAATGTGTGGCTTCCAGGTGCACCTAATGTCAAAGGAGACACTAAGGTAGGTAATTTTTCTCCTTTTTTCCTGAAAGGGATTTTTTTTTCTATCTCTTAAGTTGCTGACGCCAGCCTTCTGTTTGGCCTCAAGGCACACAGTGTTGTAGAGGACTTCTCCTTGTTAATGGAAATGCATCATTTTTCTGCCCGCCGATCTCTTGGTTTTTGCATTCTCTTAATGGCAGTTGTCGCACGTTCCTCCTTATGCCAAATTACTAGACTGTCTGCATGAAAAGCAGCTTTGATAAGCCTAGATATCAAGTCGTTGATGAGAAAGAAGAGAGTAGGGGAGAGGACCTTGCCTTGTAAAACCTCGTGGCATAGTAGGATTTTTTTCCAGTGATCATTGCTGAAGGAGACTCGTTCCGTGGTTGTAGAAGCAGGCCTAGATCAACTGGTCCGCGTTGTTGGCAATACCTGCCCTCTGCAGTTTGACTAGAAGTTCGTCAGTCCAGACCTTCTCAAATGCTTTTTGTAGATCTATCCAGGTAACCAGGATGAGTTTTTGTTCCTGAAAAGCATCTTCATTCTCTTGTGACAGATACGTGGTCTGATCTTCTGTGCAACGGCGTTCTCTGAATCGTGCATGCTCGACTGCAAAGATTTTGTCTTTCCATGCTCATCTCCGCGCAGAGTGGTCAGGCTGACTAGGCGGTCGGTAGCTGGGAGTCTCGTTTAGGTTCTTTCTTTCCGCTTGTTGAGGATAGGAGGATAGGTACGCTTACCATGTCATGGTTGCCTCCCGTCATATTTGTGACAGTGATATTCATTATCATCATGTGTCTTGCCGCATGGCGTTAGCGATCATGGCCCTCCACACGAATCCCCTGTCACTGCAAGTACATCTCCCATCCTCTCTGTCCTCAGCCACCCTGCAAATCTGTCCAGTATTTTCTCCCTGGGTCTACACGGTGTTCTCTTTTCCTCCAGCTTTCCTGTAGTGACCAGGTGCTCCAATTCCCCTTTCCTCACAAAATGTCCTATAGATGTTGCTTGCCTTTTCCTAATCTTCTTTTTAATAATCTTCTTGTGTCTATCTCCTTCAAGGCTGTCTCGTTTGTTTTCTTTGCTGTCCATGGAACTCTGGACATTATTCTTAGAAACCACATTTCAGTTGCCTCAATTTTGTTCCGACTTTGCGTGTTGACTGTCCACGTACAACAGTATCGGTGACAGTGAGTGGCATTACTTTCCAATTATGTTTTGTCTTGTTTTGTTGGGTACGCGCTTACATTGGTTTTCTTGTTCTTCTGTTTCCAATTTTTGTTGAAAAAACCGACGAAGTTTGTATACTGCTGCGCTGCTGAAGTGGACAAGATTCTCGCTGCGTGCCTATAACGTAAGGGTTGTGGGTTTGATTCTCGGGCAGGTCAGAGGGGTTTGATTTGTTTGGTTGGTTGGTTGTTGTTGAAGCAGACTGGCTTGGTTCTGTTGATCGAAACCTGCACTCAAGATCTGATGTCTCGACTGCAGTCCCAGTCTGCAACATAAATACTGCTCTGGTCTGTTCGGGGACGTCTAGATACGTCCCAGGTTCGATACGTCCCAGGTTCGAAACGTCCCAGATTTGATACGTCCTAGGTTCGATGTGTCCCAGGTTCGGTACGTCCCAGGTTCGAAACGTCCCAGGTTTGATATGTCCCACGTTCGATACGTCCCAGGTTCAATACGTCCCAGGTTCGATACGTCCCACGTTCGAAACGTCCCAGATTTGATACGTCCCAGGTTCGATGTGTCCAGGTTCGATACGTCCCAGGTTCGATACGTCCCAGGTTCGTGGCGTCCCAGATTCGATACGTCCCAGATTCGATGCGTCCCAGGTTCGATACGTCCCAGGACAGTGGCGTCCCAGGTTTCGATGCTTCCCAGGTTCGTGGCGTCCCAGGTTCGTGGCGTCCCAGGTTTGATGCGTCCCAAGTTCCATACCTCCCAGGTTCGATACGTCCCAGATACAAAACGTCTCTTTTTTGCGTGCGTGTGTAGCGTGTTTTTTATCACTCGAGCGTGCATGTGTGAAAGAGAGAGAGAGAGAGAGAGAGAGAGAGAGACAGACAGACAGACAGACAGACAGACAGAGACAGAGAGAGAGAGAGAGAGAGAGAGAGAGAGGAGGAGAGAGAGAGAGAGAGAGAGAGAGAGAGAGAGAGATTGTAGGTTCGACTCCCGGGGTGCGCTACATTAAAACTGGCCCTCTCGCTGTCTCATCTTAAATTAACATCATTGTTGTTCTGGTGGTGTCAGTATAGGATTAGATAAGTCCACCACCACCACCACCACCACCCCCCTTCCCCCACTGCCCTGGGATGGTTATCCCCGTCGGCCATAATCACCTGAGGTGGGTGTCGATGTCAAAACTGAACCAAATCAATCAATCATTGCCTTCGTGCTCCACCATTCTGTTCCTATCGTTCTGGTGTTGTCGGCTTAGTGTTCGATAGATTGACCCCGATGTTTAGCCCGTCTCCAGGGCGATTTGGTTTTGCTTAGTAGGCTCAGAGAAGTCTTGCTAAATGATTACTGGCAACTGGGGGGTAACGCATATGGAACTGTCTGAGCGGGGTGAAGAGAGCAGACTCGACTCCTAACTCTAACTCAACAGAGGACAAGGAGGGGGAGAGGCAAGGGGGGGGGGGGGTCTACTTATGAGACTATATTCGGTATTTACATAAATGTTAGATAACAACTGTGGATGAATGTTGTGTGTGTTTGCAGAGAGAGAGAGAGAGAGAGAGAGAGAGAGAGAGCGAGAGAGAGAGAGAGAGAGAGAGAGAGCGTAGAAGTTGTAGTAATACACTCATTAACCGCCTCACCTCGAAAATATCCATCCAGCCACAGCTGGGAAAGTGGGCGGGGCATAGAAGACGCGTGCTTTGTGTGCGTAGAACATCCGTCTAGCCTACCGGCGCGAGCTCATTCATATGCATGAACCTGGGTATATAAGCGCCTGTTTCTAAATTTGTGTCATTCGACGCTCGCGCTACAAACGCAGTAGCATGTCTTCGGCGGCGGAAACCGTGCCTGTTGAAGATTATTATAGTGATCTGTTTGCGTCAGAGATGGAAAAGTTGAATTGTCCACACCTTTATAAATTAATCCAGGGTTAAGCTCGATTTTATCATTCTGTCACATAAGCGGCGCTGGTGACAACCGTAGTTTTAAAATGCTTAATTACGGACTTTTGCGGTTTGCTCAGACGCATATTTTAACATGTAAAAGAACTAGTCTTCGGTTTGTGGCCTTCAAAGTCAGCTTTTTTCCCTCTTGACAGTATAGTAGGCTTGACGTAGTTAATTATGAAAGATAAATAAATATACCTGTTTTACAAAATAATGTGCACTACAACTCATAGTGTAGAATTGTTCATTCCCATCAAGTCAGACCGAACACAGTCCACCCTGAATAAGATACTTTCCCTGCGTAAACATGCAATTGTTGCCAGAAACAAACGACCCAGCAAACAAACAAAAAGTAAACAGACAGACACAATAACAACAACAAAGACCACAGCAAATGGAAACGTTAAGAAACTACACTAGTTTCTACGCCAATGGCTTATGATACTGAACAGGAGTCAAAATAAAAACATGTTAAAATCATTAGGCCTCCAGCCTATGACAACTGGAATATACAAGTAGGCTAAACGATCATTTTCTACATAAAGACACTGTGCATTATAGATTATACTGGAGAGAGAGAGAGAGAGAGAGAGAGAGAGAGAGAGAGAGAGAGCAAACAGGGGGAGCAAACAAAGAAAGATGAATGGACTTAATTAAAGTAATTGCAAAACCACAACACAACCTGTGTGTGTGTGTGTGTGTGTGTGTGTGTGTGTGTGTATGTGTGTGTGTTGTGTGTGTGTGTGTGTGTGTGTGTGTGTGTGTGTGTGTGTGTGTGTGTGTGTGTGTACATATATAATGAGAGAAGAAAAAAATAAATGTGAAATAAACAGGAGTACCTCTTAATTTAAGTCTAAGTATACCAAACGTATAAAACGTCAGATTCAACATAGAGAAAGACAGATAGACAGAAGAAAATCCGTTGGCGCGCACACGCGCGCGCGCACCCCCCCCCCCCACACTAGCACACTCACACAAACGCTCACACTCACACGCCCAAGTTTGTATTCAAGCACACACATACAGACGCATACACTAAAACAAAACAAAACAAAACAAAACAAAACGAAACAAACAAACAAAAAACAAATCACCACCACCACCAACAACAACAAAAAAACAAAAACAAACAACAAATAAACAAACAAACAAAACCACGCACAGAACAGAACAGTAATAAAAGCAACAAGAAGAAAAA
>JAPXFY010000026.1:48517775-48520275 GCA_030674185.1 Monoplex corrugatus
AGTCCTGAACCTATCCATCAAATGCCCGAACTAACCCTTTTGACACCAGGAAGCTGTGGATAGAGTGAGGGAGTCAAAGGGTTAAGTTGTGCTTTGCCACCATGTTGACAATGCAGGATGCTGGTAGACAGGGTGCGGGAGTCAAGGGTTAATCTCTGCAGAACAGAAAGGAACAGATGCCAACAGCTGAGCTTTGTACCACACAAAAACTTGATGACCAAGTATCTGGAATTTTCTCAATGTGTTGAAGCCTGAAGTCATGGTGATCAGTAATTAACATGAAATCCCTCATGCAAAATAACAGCAAATGGCACAACCTTGACACAGGTTGATAAGTTTAATCATATTAATTGGGAACGATCATTTCACCAGACGGCAGATGCACATTAGAAATAGCCAGCAGAATCGGCTAAGCCAAAACAGCATTCAAGAAGATGAAAAGCATTCTTACCAACAAATGTCTATCAATTTAACATCAGGAAGAGAGTTCTTGAATGTTATATAGAACCGATAATGTTATACGGTTGTGAGGCGTGGACAGTCAACAAACAAAGCCAGAACAAGATTGAGGCAGCCGAGATGTGGTTTCTAAGAAGGATGTTAAGAGTTCCATGGACAGCAAAGAAAACAAACGAGACAGTGTTGATAGAGGTAGAGACAAGAAGATCATTGATAAGGAAGATTAGGAAAAGACAGGCAACATTTATAGGCCATTTTATGAGGAAAGGGGAACTGGAGCACCTGTTCACAACATGAAAGCTGGAGGGAAAGAGAGCACCAGGGAGAAAATATTGGACGGACTTGCAGAGTGGCTGAAGACAAAGAGGGTGGAAGAGGTGCTTTTGGCAACAAGGGATAGAAACAGATGGGAGGCCATGATCGCCAACGTCATGTGGCAAGGGACTTGATGATGATGATGATGATTATGATGATGATGTTGAGGACGCTTAGAATGTCAGTGTCCGTCTTTACAGGACAATGTTATAGAGCTTGGATGAATTCCATGCCGCTCATGGACGCCATATGATGGAAAGACCTTTGCAATGGTCAATGTAACTGCAATAAGCCTGCACCTAAACCCTATGCATAAGCCTAAACGTCAACCATGTGCCATCAGACTAGACATAAATTCCATGCCATAGGCCTAGACATATACTGTATGCCACAAGCGTGATAAACCCTGTGTCATAAGTCTGGGATACATCCTATGCCATACACCTGAGCAAAAATGTACGCCTTAAGCCTTGACATAAAATGTACGCCATCAGTCTGGGCATAAAATGTAAGCTATAAGCCTTGACATAAAAATGTACGCCGGCTATAAGCCTTGGGACATAAATGTAGCTACCTGGCTAAAATTAGCCATAAGCCTTGATATAAAATGTACGCCATAAGCCTTGACATAAAATGTACGCCCTAAGCCTGGGCATAAAATGTACGCCATAAGCCTTGACATAAAATGTACGCCAGCCTGGCAAAAGTCACATAAGCCTTGACATAAAATGTACGCCATAAGCCTTGACATAAAATGTACGCCTACTGGCTTACGCCATAAGCCTTGACATAAAATTACGCCATAAGCCTGGGCATAAAATGTACGTCCATAAGCCTGGGCATAAAATGTACGACATAAGCCTGGCATTGTACCATACTACAAAATGTACGCCATAAGCCTTGCTAAGTAGTACTTTAATAAATGTATGCCATAAGCCTTGATAAAATGTACGCCATAAGCCTGCATAAATGTATGCATAAGCCTTGACATAAAATGTACGCCATAAGCCTGGGCATAAAATGTACGCCATAAGCGCTAGTGCGTAACTATAAAATGTACGCCATAAGCGACTAAATGTACGGCATAAGCCTTAATAAATCTACGCCATAAGCCTGGGCATAAAATGTACACCATAAGCCTGGCATAAAATGTACGCCCTAAGCCTTGAATAAAATCTACGCCATAAGCCTGGCATAAAATGTACATCATAAGCCTTGACATAAAATGTACGCATAGCTGCATAAAATGTACATCATAAGCTGAGCATAAAATGTACGACATAAGTCTGGGCATAAAATGTACGCCATAAGCCTTGACATAAATGTACGCCATAAGCCTTGACATAAAATGTACGCCATAAGCCTGGGCATAAAATTACGCCATAAGCCTTGACGTGAAATTATGCATAAGCTGACATAATGTACGCCATAAGCCTTGAATGAAGTATATAAATGATAATGCCATAAGCCTGGCTAGTGCATAAAATTGTGCGTCATAAGCCTGCAAAATGAGCATTAAAATGTACATCATAAGCCTGAGCATAAAATCTAGTAACGGCTTAATGTCTAAGGACATAAAATGTACGCCATAAGCCTGGCATAAAATGTACGTTACACAAAATAACGCCTGAGCATAAAAGTACGCCTTAAGTCTGGGCACAAAATGTACACCATAAACCTGGGCATAAAATGTTTGCCATAAACCTGGGCATACACACACACAGAC
>JAPXFY010000026.1:48525275-48527775 GCA_030674185.1 Monoplex corrugatus
GCCCCTCCCCTCAGCCAACAGTACTGACCTCATTGTGTTGTAGTCATCATCAACTGAAAATATGAAAGATTTAGATTTTAAGTGTATGTTTTTTTTTTCTTTCTTTTTCACTCTACCGTTAATTAAAAAGAATGTTGTGTGTGTGTGTGTGTGTGTGTGTGCGTGTGTGTGTGTGTGTGTGTGTGTGTGTGTGTGTGTGTGTGTGGTGTGTGTGTATGTGTGTGTATGTGTGTGTGTGTGTGTTGTGTGTGTGCGTGTGTGTGTGTGTGTGCGTGTGTGTGTGATGTGTGTGTGTGTGTGTGTGTGTGTGTGTGTGTGTGGTGAGAAAAGGGGGAGCAGGGGCATTTGCATAATATATGTATTTTATACATACTTAATGTAGAAATACACGTCAACATCCTTATTCAAGCCTTGCATTCTTTCAACTGCCTAAAATTTCCATCTGGCTTCAACCAACGTTTCTTAGTGAACTCCTCTCAAGCATTCAAGAAAAGCTATACATGCACCATCCATTCAGACTAAGAGTTCACAAATTACTACATCTCTCTTGTTATAAAAATAAAAGGCATGGACTATACACAAACAACAAGGATTTGAAACCACACAATCATAAAAAAAAATCATCCAAATAAAACAGTATTTCCCAAAAAGGTTTCGAACATCACACCGATTGTCTGCACATAATCATCATTTATGTATTCCTTTTTTTAAAGTGTCATTCATGATTTTTTCACATCTCATTTCTCACTTGTCATGTTCATACATATTGCACAAACCCTGGCAGGTAGGTCAGTATGTGTGGGTGGTGAACTTGGCGCCCGTGTTTTGTGACGTAGGGGTCGGGCCTGGCTGGTTGCGCCATGGCCTTGTTGGCTGCTGGGGCCACAGCCTGTGCTGGAATTGGTGGTTCAGGGACTGCAGTGAGCACAGCCGGAAAGGTTGAATTCTGACGCGGCTGTCGTCTCAGGGAACGCCGGTTGCGCCAGTAGATGCTGCCGTCAGTCAGCTTGGTTTGGTAGGAACGTGGTGTCCTGCCCCGAGTGATGACTTTGGCAGGCTTCCAACGGTCACCCGGCGTCAGCTGGACGTAAACATTCTCTCCAGTCTGCAGGGTAGGGAGCGGTCGACTCTCGCAGTCATAGAAGCGTTTATCACTTGTGCCGTCTGTCTGTGACTCTCTGGGGGTCCACGACACGAGGTTGGAGCTGCAAGTGGGTTGTGAGCAGCACAGAGCGCAGCTGTCGGCCCATCTGCAGCTGTGCTGGTGACGCCAGCCCACCACAGGAGTGTTTCTGTACTCCAGGATGCTGAGCAGCGCCAATCCTTTGCCAGCCTTGGCCTTGTCCAGAATGTTCTTCACAGTCTGTACTGTCTTTTCAGCCAGGCTGTTGGACTGGGGATATCGGGGGCTAGAAGTTACGTGCTTCATGTCCCAGTCTTTGGTGAAACGAGTGAACTCTTCTGATGAAAATTGTGGGCCGTTGTCGCTCACGATCGTCTCAGGGATGCCGTGTCTGGGAAAATGTGCTGAAAGTTTCCTGACCACTGCTGCTGTTGTCGTGATAGTCAGTTCATCCACCTCGAAATAACGGCTGTAGAAGTGCACAGTGACGAGGTAGTCTCTGTTGTTCCAGGAGAACAGGTCCACAGCTACCTTCTGCCATGGTCGTGATGGGACTTCATGAGGTATCACTGGTTCTTTGCAGTTTGCTGGTCTTCTTTCGTTGCATACTGAGCACGTTTCAACAGTTCTCTTGATGTCTGCTGCCATCCTGGGCCAAAACAGCACTTGCCAAGCACGTTGCAGACACTTCTCGATGCCCAGATGGCTTGCGTGGATCTTGGTCAGCATTTCTGGGTGGAAGACTTCAGAGACCACAATGCGCTCTCCTTTGAACATGATGCCATCGATGACGATAGTTCGTCCCTGAAGTTCCAGTAATCTGGCCAGCCATTTTGGACATATTTCGCCACGGTGCTGCACATAGGAATAGGTGCAATGAAGCTAAGGAAGCTTGGCTGAAAACGAAGTGCAAAGAAAGAGAAGACCGACACAAAACGGATCCTCAGGGTATGTACAGACGAATTGAAGAAATTTTCACAGGAAAAATACATGCACATCAACTGGGTGCTTGAAATCGAAAGATGGCACGCTCATCATGGAAAAGGACAAAATATTAGATAGATGGGGAGAGTACATTAAAGACCTTTTGAGGATGACAGAAACGAAGAACACATTATAAAAAAGAACTTTGAAGGACCACCCATAATGAAAGATGAAGTTACAGTGGCACTGAAAAAGATGAAACCAGGAAAAGCCCCAGGACCAGACAACATTACTACAGAGATGATTGAAGCCCTGGAGGAATTTGGCATAGAAAAAAATAACAGTCCTCCTAAATGAAATTTACGACACTGGAAAAATCCCCAAAGATATGTCAAAATCAATTTTCATTGCACTTCCAAAGAAGACAGGGGCTATAGAATGCGAACTCCATCG
>JAPXFY010000026.1:48532775-48542775 GCA_030674185.1 Monoplex corrugatus
TAAAGATGGTAAGTACCAGGTATCTGTGACAGTGTAGACCTATTATATCTCCACTGTCGTGTTCGTTAGAACAGAAAAAAACTGACCGATCTCATTCAGAGTATGCTTGAAGTTTTCTGTGAAGTCTGATATTGTTTGGTATTATTTCAGTAGTCCAGCTGATTCTCAGATCCCCTGCCAAAGTTGGCAGATTGTTATGAAGAGTTAATTGTTATCCCCGGTTGAAAAATGTTGAGGGGGGGGGGGGATGGAACCTATGAAACAGTATGCTGACACCATTAGAGTGATTGGAGCATTAAAGCCACGGCAGGACAGTATAAAGCGCTGTGTGCCCGAGATGTCCGCTTCATTTCTAACTCTTGTAGCAGCAGACTTTTTCTCAAGCAGTTTGACGCAGAAGCAGTAACGCAGCTTTACATTCGGTAGAATAGTTGCTATTATTATTTCCTCTTATTGGCATTCGTCTGTCTCGGGAGACAATGGAGATTGCGCCTTGGAAGTCATTTTGCGGTGGAACTGCAGCGCCGGCTGTGGCTGTAGAGCCCAATCCTCGAACGGCAGGTCCTGTTGCAGTTGCTGCACGTGAAGATGGCGTCGTCCGAAGGCGCTGACCCTGCTCTCTGGCGTCTGCGTGCTCTTCTTACCTCCCACTGCTCCTCTCTCCTCTGCTCGGATGTCTTGATGGCCGAATTGATGGCAAGTTTCCAGCTGCTGCGGTCTGCTGCTACCACTTCGAAGCCTGCTGGTGCAATGCCACCCGCCTTGAGGTCCCGCTTGCACACATCTTTGTAGCGGAGTATGGGCCTTCCCGTGGGTCTGGAGCCAGTAGCAAGCTCGCCGTACAAAATGTCTTTGGGTATTCTGCCATCTTGCATGCGGGTAACATGGCCAAGCCAGCGCAAGCGTCTCTTTGTGAGCAGGGCAAACATGCTGAGAGTTCCTGCACGTGCTAATACTTCATTAAATATGTTGTTGCATTGATGGAAAATGCCATGGCAAATCGATAGAAACATCCACGTCCACGTTTCATTGCCGATTTTATCGCTGATGAGCACGTTGACATTGCTTTTATCACAAAGACATGGCTTAAACCCCCTTGGTCATGAACCTATACATGCTAGCCTCACTCCGAGTGGTTACAGGCTTGCTTCTTTCCATCGCTCATCTCGAGGTGGCGGTATCGCCATCCTCTACAACGACTCACTCCATTCCCGCCTATCTTTCTCGCAGTCTCTGCCTTTCTCCCATCCTTCTTTCGAGCACGTTAAAGTATCCTTCCAATCCACCCCTCACCCCATCACCTTCTCCTGTGTCTATCGACCTCCACCTAGCTCTGCCAACAAACTCACCACATCCACGTTTCTCTCTGACTTTGACCAACTGCTTGACCACTACTGCCTCTTACCTGGAAATCTCATCATTCTAGGTGACATCAATGCCCACTATGACAACACTCACCGTTATGACACAAGACATATCATCAACTCTCTGTCCAATCACAATATGACTCAACACATTTCTGAACCAACCCATCAAAAAGGTCACATTCTTGACTGGATCATTTCTCGTGATCACCACAATTCAGCTACTAACAACTGCTTAGTTCTTTCTACCCGTCTAACTTCAGCCCTTCCATCTGACCACTCTGCAATTCTCTGTTCTCTTGACATTTCTCCTCCTTCCCGTACCACGCGCACAGTGACTCGACGCAATCTCAAATCTATCGACCTCTCCACATTTTCATCTGATGCCTCCCGTCTCCTTTCTGAAAAGTCACATAACCTTGCCGATGAATTCTATACTACTCTCCACCATCTTCTGGACACTCATGCTCCAGCCACAACCCGTCTTTTACCTGACCACCCCCCTACCCCCTGGCTCACTCATGAGATTGCCTGTGCAAAACGTGCCCGCCGCAGAGCAGAGCGCCGCTGGCGCAAATCCAAACTCACTGTACACAGGCAACTTTTCCAAGCCTCTAAAACAAAAGTATCCACCCTCATTGCATCTGCAAAAACAAGCTATTTCCAAACCAAAATCCTGAATGCCTCTTCTTCAAAAGAACTCTTTACAACCATGAATCATCTCCTTGGCACACGAAAAGACTTACCTCTCCCAACAAAACATACAAATGAAGAACTCCCATCTGTATTCTCTAAGTATTTCACCACCAAAATACAAACTCTTCGTGACAGGCTTGACAGGACACCCTGTCAACCATGCCCACCTGACCCTTCCTTCTCTGGCACACCTCTCACTACTTTTACCCCAGTGTCACAAGAAGAAATTTTCAACACAATCAGATCCATGTCGTTCAAAACCTGCGAACTGGATCCTCTTCCAGGTTCTCTCTACTCCGATTGTCTCCCTACTCTCCTCCCATTCATCACTGACATCATCAACACTTCTTTTCAAACTGGAACTGTCCCAGATTCTTTCAAGTCTGCTATTGTTCACCCTCTCCTCAAGAAACACAATTTAGACCCAAATGAACTGAAAAATTACAGGCCTATCTCTAATCTCTCTTTCTTGTCAAAACTCCTTGAAAAGGTCGTCCTCAACCAGCTGAACTCTCACCTGTCTGCCAACAATCTCCTCAATCCTTTCCAGTCAGCCTACCGCCAGTGCCATAGCACTGAAACTGCCCTACTACACATTCTCAACAATCTCCTCCTTGCAACTGATACTGGCAAAGTCTCTCTCCTCACACTCCTTGATCTGTCTGCAGCCTTCGATACCATTGACCATGGTATTCTCCTTTCTAGACTTCATCATACTTTTGGCATCTCTGACATTGCTCTCTCCTTTTTCACTTCGTATTTATCAAACAGAAAACAAACTGTTCTCATCAATGGCACTTACTCTCAACCTGCATACCTGACCTGTGGTGTTCCACAAGGATCTGTCCTTGGCCCTGTTCTTTTCACTCTTTATACCTCCCCCCTGTCCACCATCATCAACTCCCACTCTATAAAACACCACTTCTATGCTGATGACACCCAACTTCAAGACAGTGACTCACCTGATAATATACAGCGCCTGTTGACTCGCACCACTGAGTGTTACTCGGACATTAAGAACTGGATGACACACAATAGACTTCAGCTTAATGACGACAAGACAGAAGCTATCCTCATTGGCACCCGTCAGAAACTTTCCCAGCTGCCTCCTCTTTCTCTCCCATTATGTAACACATCAGTCCCAATTTCTGATTCAGCTAAAAACCTTGGTGTCTGCATTGACTCTACCCTGTCCATGAACAACTTTGTTTCTCAAACTGCCAGATCTTGCTACTATCATCTCCATCGTATAAGCCTGATCAGGAAGTATCTCTCTGTCGAAACAACTGCAAAACTCGTTCTCTCCTTCATAATGTCTCGCATTGACTATTGCAATTCACTCCTGTCTGGTCTTCCTGCCTCCACCATTCACATCCTACAGCGCATTCAAAACAATGCTGTACGCCTTGTACTCAAAAAGAAAAAAGCTGACCACATATCTCCTCTCCTGGCACAACTTCACTGGCTCCCTGTATCAAAGCGCATACAGTACAAACTAGACACCATGTGCTACAAAAGCCTCAATAACGCAGCCCCCGATTACCTGTCAAGCCTACTTGAGATCTATCTTCCCTCACGTACCCTCCGCTCTGCCTCCGATCCTCTGACTTTTCGCTTTCCACGCACTAAGCTCAATACCTATGGTCCACGAGCCTTCTCTGTTTCTGGTCCACTCTCCTGGAACAAACTTCCTCTCTCAGTCCGTCAGCAACCTACTTTTGCCTCCTTCAAGTCCGCTCTCAAAACTCACCTTTTCTCCTCTGCATAAAATCCTAACCTCACTCAACCCCCCTCTGCAGCCTGTCTCCGCTCGGAGGGGAATCACTTTGTTTTAATATATAATTGTATATGATGTGCTCTCTGTGGTTTTCCATTGGTTTTATTCTTGCTTTTATTGCTTTTATTCTTTTCTCCCCATTTGTGGCCATGCATGTGTGTGTGTGTGTGTGTGTGTGTGTGTGTGTGTGTGTGTGTGTGTGTGTGTGTGTGTGTGTGTGTGTGTGTGTGCGTGTGTGTGCGTGCGTGCGTGTGTGCGTGTGTGTCTTTTCGGCGCTTGGATTTGATTTTGTCGAGATTTGCGCTATATAAATATTGTAATTATTATGTATGCATGTGCGTACGTATGTATGTATGTATGTATGTATGTATACGCTTAGATTTATGTATGTATGTATGTATGCATGTATACGCTCAGCTTAGATTTATGTATGTAAGTATGTAAGCATGTATGTATGCATGTATACGCTCATATGTATGTAGGTATGTATGCATGTATACGTTCAGCGCTTAGATTTGATTTTATCAAGATTTTGCGCTATATAAATAAAATATATTATTATTATATTATTTCAAATCAGGGCAGGTATGATGGGTGGAGCTAGTGTCTGGCGCACTTGTCCCGCCTGGCACCACAGACCTATAAAATATGTGTTTAGGTCTGTGGCACGTTTTCTGGGGCCGCAACAGGGCTGCAGGCATATCACTGTCAGTTTCAGCTTGACCAGACTATCCTGGAAAAGGCTGACTTCCAATTCAGCGGAGGGGCGACCATCCCCAACCCAGGCGGGTCACAGGTGGCGGATAGTGAAGCCCTTCAGATATGGAGGGTGGATGTGAATAAGCTAGCTTGCTAGCAAATAAGCAGTCCCGGACCAAACTGGTGATGTTCCTATTAGGACAGGGTGGGGTAGCAGGTGGCGCTGCTATCCTTAAAAAATGCCCCAGGTGTCCTATGACAGGTTCATCAGCGGGTAAGGGCCGCTATAAGCCCTAGCTACGGGGTGGGATTCCCAGAGAAACAATCCCCCCTGTGCTCCCGGGGCAGGACGTACGGGCCAGGAGCTAAGGGCGGGGCAACCCCTACAGAAAACCTAGAAGGCTGAAGACAGAGGTACCGGGCCAGCGTGCGCCTTCTAACAAACCACGGTACCATGCACTTATCGCATAATGGCTACACACTCATCGAGATCCGACGAGACATCACCCGGACTCAGCTGATAGTGTAGCAGCGTGCGCCAAGAAGAAGAAGAAGAAGAAGAAGACCAGACTATAATTGTAGGGCCTACCCATATGCATGTGTGAACACGCGTGGAACCCTTTTAGAGCCCCACTCTGCAATAACACGAGCACAGCGCGCATGCAGGGATGAAAATCTGTAAAGTAGCGTTTCTCACCCGATCTGTGGGATCAGCTGCCTGGCCTGTAACAGTGTAAGATGGACAGCAAACAAGCCAGTATTTACGTGGCAGGCTGGGATTGAACTCGAGACACAAGTTAAGTCCATGGCTATTATCAAAGGGGTCAGCCTGCTCATCCAAAAACTGTGGTCTGTCTAAGGCTCGAACCCTCAATCCCTGTGTTACCAGCATGGGGCTTTAACCATCTGAACTAACAGACCAATGCTGAAAAACTGGCTCACCTAAGGGTGGTTGCCCCATGGAGATGCTGCAGGCTCTTTCAGTACGAATAGTATCCCCACTTTCTGGAAATTCAGTGCTAGAAATTTCCTCTTTTCTGTCACTCTCTTTGTTTCTTCCTTACTCCTTTGCTTTCTCTCATTTCTTCCTATCATTTTCTGCCTTGCTGGTCCATTCACCTGTGTGTGTTCGATAAAGCCTTACACACTTTCTCTTAAGATTAATAATTGGGTATATGTATTAAGTGCATTTTTGGCTCAGGGGAAATGACGTATGCGTAAGTAATTTTACGTAATTTAGGCCCGTTTCTACTTTGCTCCTTGTCCTTTCTGTCATCAGTTCATATCATTTTCTGCCTTGGTGGTTCACCTGTATGTATTCCATGAAGTCTTATGTATTTCCTATTAGGATGATAATTCAGTACATGTATTAACTGCATTTTTGGCTCAGAGGAAAAATGATGCAAGAAACAGTTTTAGGTAGTGTAAACCAGTTTTTAGGTATGTTTTAGAATCCTTAGTTATGTTTGAATTTGTATTCAGGTATGTTTTTTTAAATCCCCTGTGTGATAAATTGGACGAGTGTCAGCATCAGGGGCATCTCCTTAGATTATGTGCGCGAATGTATTGATATGTGTACTTAATTTTCTTTTTCATTTTTTGGGTCCTGTTGAAGTATTGTTATGTTTTGAAACAGCTATAGCCCTGATATGGCTCTAAGCAGTCGGCTGAGCTTTAAACAACAACAACAATAACAATAAGGTTGGTTTGGTTTTAACCCCATGGTGATAAATTGGATGGAATGGTCAATACCAGGGGCATATCTTGAGATTATGCGCATGGATGCATTGTTACAAGTGCTTAATTTTCTTTTTCTGTTTTTTTTTTCTTCTTTCAGAATCATTGAGGTGTTGTGTACATTTTGCAATGGTTATAACCCTGCATTGGCTTAGCACAGTCAGATGGGCTTTAAAAACCCTTTCGCATTTGCACTGCTATAATTATGTAAAGCTAGCTCCTAGTATTCGCATTCGAGTATAGCACAGCGTCAGTACAAATTCTTTCAGTAGTGAATGGAAAGTTCCTTGCATCCCAGAATGCTCGTACTATTTTTAGAACATTCAACGCGAGACTGATCAAGATTCTAACCACACGCGGATAAGACAGCAAGGCCAGTAGTGATGGAAATTCCCCACACATGTGCCGGAAAAGGTCGGCAATCTCAACCGCTACGAACGGATCGGCACGTTCTTCCGCAGGGTGGTTACTGGCTTTGTGAGCAGCTAAGGGTTTAAAACAATAATAGTAATAATATAAAATACCTAAGGGTTGATCCCATGATCTCTGTGTTATCAGCATGGTGCTTTAAATTAACCCTTTGACTCCCACACCCTGTCCATCAGTATTCTGCATTGCCAGACATGCTGGCAAAGCAAAAACTTAACCCTTTGTCTCCCTCACCCTATCTACCAGCTTCCTGCAAGAAGCTGGTGGATAGGGTGAGGGAGTCAAAGGGTTAAGTTTTTACAGCTGGTGAATAACGTTCAGGGGTTAAAGGGTTAACCCACTGAGCTGATGGGCGGCTTTTTGTTTCGGTAACTCAAGTTTGCTGGTCGGTTTTAGGCTTGGAGTGGCCCGTTGGCGTAGAGGTGGGAGTACAGAATACTGCCTTCCTGTCAGAGTGTAAGAGTTCAACCTTGACTGGAGAAAAAATTTTTGTGTGTGACTTCCGGTTCACCCAGATGTGAATGGATGCCTAAAGCTAGTCATAAAACGGAATGCAATTAAATTACATAATTGCGTTCCTGCATAGTACAAGTTCGAGTTGGAATGGATGCCTGAGTTAGTCATAAAACGGAATGCAATTAAATTGCACAAAATGCTTCCCACACAGCACATTTTCGAGTCGTGACTCTGTAAAAGTTTTGTGAACCCAGGTGTGAAAGAGTACCTCCTGGCCCTATTCAGGGTTGGGGAAGGTAAAGCAGGGAGTGTCCACCAGCATCCTGCATTGTCAACCATGCAGCAAAGCAAAAAACTTAACCCTTTGACTCACTCGCCGTATCCACCAGTTCCTTGCAGGAAGTTGGTGGATATGGTGAGGGGGAGTCAAAAAGTTAAGTTTTTGCAATTGGTGGATAGGGTGCGGGAGTCAAAGGGTTAATCACTTGGGTTGTCACGCCTGTACTGTCAGGATAAGATAATGTACTTAACGTGTGTGTTTGGACAGGACAGTTGACAATGGACAAGTCGCGGTGTATCCACAAGATTGGTCACGCTCTGCATTGTCTGGACCCGGCCTTCAAGAAGGTCACCTTCAGCAGTAAGATGCAGGTAATTGGGTGAAAAATAGACACAGACAGACAGAGAGAGAGAGAGAGAAGAGAGAGAGAGAGAGAGAGAGAGAGAGAGAGAGAGAGAGAGAGAGAGAGAACACGTGTGCATTGCATGCTCACATGGACTTGCATGCTTACTAGTTAAAAGTGGATAGATACTTACACATACATGAACACACACACCTTCTCACATATGCACACATACAAATGAGGATGCGTGCAAATGTTCACATGCATGCACTCACTCACTTGCACACGTTCCTGCCAAAAAGCATGAACCGTAAAGTTCGGGCTATGAGCCGCGACTTTTCCCCCAGCTTTAACCTATGCGGCTTGAAAAACGATGCGGCTTATTTGCGTATCTTCCCCGATCCTAGAAGCATCACGTTCTCGTATATTCTTAGCTTCTCTTTGGCTCGCCAAAATCGTATTTACCGTTCATGAAGTTTTCGGTGAGCTCCTTGTTAAAGTGTTAAGTGTTCACGTTAAAGTGTTAACTGTTAACTGTTCACGTTTTTAAATCAAATCCGAACACATTGAAGCATTTGGTTCGGTATTCAGATCTGCTCTGCTCAAGCGTACACCTCATGATGCCGAAAACGCGACGTAATGCCTACGAAGCTGCCTTCAAGTTGAAGGCGACTGACCTGGCCATTGAAAAAGTGCGGCTTATAAACCAGTGAAATAAGAGGGAAGCAGGGAGAATTTTTATAATATAATCAAAGGACACAACTCTTGAGAATTATCTCCCATGTTGTATAGAACTTCTCAAATCTAACACAGCTTACGCTACCCACTCAGCTAGCATAGAAGCAGACACAAAGTACAAAAACAGCAAGCTCAGAACACTCCTCAAAAAAGGAGCGCCCAAGTCTACCTTTATACTCTGCAACTACCCTACACACAACTATGACAGAGGAGAGAAATACATACAATATATTGGTCTTATGTTCAAGATTGACATAGTCTTTTATTTTTGAACTGACCAAACACACACACATAGACAAGACAGAACATATACATGGTTGCTTCCAAGGCGTATAGGTAATACCAAAGCGTAAGCTGTGTTAGATTTGAGAAGTTCTATACAACATGGGAGATAATTCTCAAGAGTTGTGTCCTTTGATTATAAACCAGTGCCGCTTGTGTGTGAATATAGTTCGGATTTTTCTATAATTTAGTGGGTGCGCCTTATATACCGGTGCACCCAATAGCCCGAACTTTACAGTATATGCACACTGCCTACTTCTGGTTGATATGAACCTGTTTCCTATCTGTGCATGTTATCATAATTTTTTTTTGAGAAGGATAGAGAACTGATTAACTTTCTTCTGGTTTATGTGAAGCTGTTTACCATCTATGAATGAACTCACAGTCCAGTGTCAACTGTTGGCAGAAATTAACAAAAGAAAAATTAAATTCATCGGCCATGCAACCTGCAGCACCAACACAAACTTGATAACAATGGTTTTACAATGAAATGTTGAGGCCAAAAGAAACCCGGGCAGATCACCCACCTTCTGTATGAACAACGTCACCAACATAGCGGTTTGAAGGTCCACAAAGTAGCACAGAAATGTCAAGATGGGAGTAAACGGAGGGGAATTATTGTGACGTCTGCTACAATGGCTACCATCGAATTTAATGATGCTGACGGGTGGGGGTGATCTGCAAGATTTGCAGTGAGAAGTGCTTGTAGTAGAGATTAGTTCCTTTTGATTTTGATAATTTTTGTTTAAAAAGGGAGAGTATGAAACGGATTGACTGTCTTGCTTTGTTTTGTTTTCCTTTTCTTGTCTTGTCTTTTCTTTGTAACTCTCTTTTTTTTGTGTGTATTTTATTACCACTTTATGTTTGGCATTTCACATGTTAAATGTCACTTTTTGTTTTGCTTTTGTCTTGTCTTGTCTTTTTCTTCTAAACTCTCTTTTTTGTATGTGTTTTTTTATTTTTTTATTATTGTTATCACATTAACAGAGTTGTTAAGTTGTGGAATACAATTCCTTTTGAAATTAAATTTACTAACAGCATTAACAAATTCAAAAATTTCCTGGACGATGACGCAGAATTCAAAATTTTATTTAAAAAAATAGACTGAAGCAGATCTGCTCAAGTACGAATATTAAGGCATGCTTTTCAGACCCCAAAGTAGAAAGCGTAAACACAAAAAAGATAGGGCGTTAAAAGGC
>JAPXFY010000026.1:48547775-48585275 GCA_030674185.1 Monoplex corrugatus
AAACAATTATATCCAGATAACCAAACTACAGTCATTTGGAACTCAAGGTGTTATAGAAACACAAAAATATCCAAATAAACAAACTGCAGTCATATGGAACTCAAAGTTTCATAGAAACACAAAAATATCCAGATAACCAAGCTACAGTCTTCTGGAACTCCAGGTCTTAAAGAAACACAAAAATATCCAGATAACCAAACTGCAGTCATCTGGAACTCAAGGTTTCATAGAAACACAAAAAATATCCAGATAACCAAGCTACAGTCATCTAGGACTCAAGATCTTATAGAAACACAAAAATATCCAGATAACCAACAACACTGACAGTCATACCTAGGACTCAGATCAGATCTTATAGAAACACACAAATATCCAGATAACCAAACTACAGTCATCTAGGACTCAAGATCTTATAGAAACACACAAATATCCAGATAACCAAACTACAGTCATCTAGGACTCAAGATCTTATAGAAACACACAAATATCCAGATAACCAAACTACAGTCATCTTTTACTCGAGGTCTTATAGAAACACAAATATCCAGATAACCAAGGTCAAGTCATCTGGAATGAAGCGATTGGTCATGCCATCCACTGGCTGTTTTCAGAACCCAGTTAAAGACATATGTATTTCAGCTAGTTTTCTTCACATAATTACTCAAAACTAATGGAGAAAGTAGGGCTGTGACTGTGTTTTGTCAATTTGGAGTTAGGATGTATGCATCATAGGTTGCATGATTTGTTGTTGTGGTGGTGCTGTTGGTGTGTGTGAGTGTGAGTGTGTGTATGTGTTGTTTGTGTGTGTGTGTATGTTGTTTGTTTATGTATGTGTGTGTTAGTTGTGTATCTGTGTGTTGTTTGTGTGTGTTTGTGTGTATGTGTGTGTGTGCGTGCGCACATGCGCGTGCACGTGAAAGTGACGCTGTATTTTACGTTAATAGTTTATGATTTCTTTTATTCATATTAACATTGTACAGCATCCTGAGGGATAGTTGGAACTTGAAGGCTCTTTTAATCATGACGAATTATTGTTATCATTTCATTTTGTGTGACCCAGAGGGTTTGCATGGCAACAAGAGGTTGGTGCGAAAAGCAAAGCCTGAGCCAGGTACCAGCAGCACTGAGATCATCGGCACGGAACCAGAGTATGACAATTCCATGTTCATTGCAGAACCAGTCAAGAAAGGTACGGATGCAGTTGCCGAGTGGTCAAGACGCCCACTTTCAGTTAGAGGTCCGGGTTTAAACCTGGCGGGTTGGATCCTAGTGGGTAAAGATTGGGCATTTTTCTGATCTCCCAGGTCAGGAAAGACTTCCATGTGAGAATCCATTATAAAAAATCACACACACTATTGGAGGGTGGAAATAGAAATGAGAAGAGTGAACTTATAGGTATGAGGGGGGGGGGGGCGGGATGGAGGGGAATGTAGATACCGTTTCCTTGTGCTATAGAAGACTGCTTTGTCCACCTGAGGAAATGTCTTGTGAACAGGCAGAAAATGTTGTATTGGGGTGTCTAAGTAATTTTTGAATGGAAGGTCTGGAAACAGTTGTCAGCCTATTACCAGTCGCCTTGGCGAGGTGATTAAATGCAGTGGATTCCCCCAATGGCAATTCCGGGGGCTCTTTCAGTATAAATAGTATCCCCCTCTTCTGGAAATTCTGTGCTAGAAATTTCCTCTTTTCTGTCACTCTCTTTGTTTCTGCCTTGTTCCTTTGCTTTCTGTCATTTCTTCCTATCATTTTCTGCCTTGCTGACCCATTCACCTGTATGTGTTCTAGAAAGCCTTACATACTTTCTCTTAGGATTGATAATTGGGTACATGTGTTAAGTGCATTTTTGGCCCAGGGAGGTGAGATATGCGAACCAATTTTAGGTAAGTTAGGCCCGTTTATATATATGATTTTGTGTCCTTAAGTTATGTTTAAAATTTTGTATTCTAGGTATGTTTTTTAAATCTCCTGTGCCATAAACTGGACAGAGTGGTCAACGCAGGGGCATCTGCTTAGATTATGTGCGCGAATGCATTTATGTATGTACTTAATTTTCTTTTCCTTTATTTTTGTCTGTGGAAGTATCACGTATGTTTTGAAACAGTTATAGCCCTGATATGGCTCTGTGCAGTTGGCTGGGCTTTAAACAAAATTATCAGTGACAGTAACAGCCAAAATGAGTGATGTGTGGGGCATGATGGATGAAGAAAAAAATCGTCATGTGAATAATCAATTGGTCATTCAGGAACACTGGTGTTGATCCATGGAGAAGGTGGTTCACAAGAGTGAATACAACTATTCGGACAATCGCGCGAAAGCTACACGTTCGTTATGTACGATCATGCTAATTGCACGTATGATGAAAGAAACTGGTGAGTGCGAGCAAGCTTTTCGTTTGGTGTTGTTTCTCAGTTGTTTGTGTGTGTTGTGAGAAGTGTGTGTGTGTGTGTGAGTGAGTGGTGGTGGTGTGTGTGTGTGTGTGTGTGTGTGTGTGTGTGTGTGTGTGTGTGTGTGTGTGTGTGTGTGTGTGTGTGTGTGTGTGTGATGTGTTTCATTATTTCTTTTAATGTCTATTCACATATGTGCTTTTAGACGAAGAAAAGTATTAAAAATGAATGGACAAAAATAAATAAATAAATAAGTAAATGAATGAAAAGATAAATAAATCAATACATAAATAAATAAGATAAAGAGTGTCTATGGAATGCATAGTACCATGTACATGTAAGGTGTCATCATACGACTTTACGAGCAACAGAAAAAAACATGCTGGTGGACAGGTTGTTGGAGTCAAAGGGTTAACTTTGAATGTCATGGCACCAAGGTGACAGTCACCTGAACTAAAAAAGTTCTGAATATGATTTTTAGATAGCACTTTCTCAGGAATGTTAAGGCAGATTTTTATTTTCCGTTTTCACGTTTACCATTGTTCTCTCTTCGCATCAGATTTATTTTGTGTTGTACTTGTTCAAGAGGATAGTGACCAGCAGAATGACAAAATCTGGATTTTATGTAATAATTTTTGTATAAAAAAGGAGATTGTTGGAATGGCTTGATCGTCTTGTTTTCGGTTCCATTTAATGTCTTGTTCACGTGTTAGCCGTGTGGGTGTCTGTGCTTGAGTGTGTGATTATAGTTTTTGTATTATGTTTATAACATACGTGCTTACATTTAGAAATGTGTGTATTTGTCTCTGTGTGTGTGTATGCATATGTTTATTAACGTACATGCGAGTGCTTGAATATATTTGGGTGTGTGCATGTTTATTTGTAGTAACACGCATGTGAGTGTTCGAATGCGTTTGGGTGTGTGTATGCTTAGGTATATTGAAATGCATATGCGTGCTTGAATGTGTTTGAGTTGCATAGGTATTTACTTACGTGTGGTGGTGGTCTTTGATTTAATGTCTATTCACTAAAGTGATTTTAGACAATTTACTTACGTGTGTGTGTGTGTGTGTGTGTGTGTGTGTGTGTGTGTGTGTGTGTGTGTGTGTGTGTGTGTGTGTGTGTGTGTGTGTGTGTGTGTGCATGGGCGCACATATGTATTTGTACCAGTAACATATGTGCCTGTTTGCTTGCATGTAATATGTATGTTTGTGTGTGTGTACATATGCATTGGTACATGTGTCTGCAGATGTACACACACATGTGCATCTGTGTCTGTGTATCTGCTTGTCTTCTGGCTCATTCATCTGTTTGTCCATCCCTGACATTGGCAGTGTGTCTCTCTGCTAAATCTTTCACATACATGTATTTTGATGTTCAGGCTTCAGCCGACAGAGGCCAACACCTTCTGCCATCTCTTCTCGTCGTCCTAGGCTCCTCGCTAGCCAACAGATTCCCTTCACATTGGAACCACGTGGAACACGTTCATGAATCACCAGTCAGTGATTTTACAGATGTTTGGAAATCCAGTTAATTAACTGACTTAGGTGTAATTCATGGACATATTTTTTGCATGCAATGGGAAGGTGTCCAAAGAAAGTTATGAAGTTGTTGGATGTGATCCTGTGGCATTGTGTGATGTCTTGGTCATCAGACAAAGCCCTATGTGGCTTCCAGTGTTGAAAGAAGTTGTGAATGTTCTTGAAAATGTCTACAATAAGAATTACAGGTGGAGGTTTTGACATTCTTATAGTCAGAATAATTGTAACAGGTGAAGGGTTTTGACATTCAGATAGTCAGAATAATTGTCCTAAGTTGTTTTTAACCCTTTGACTCTCGCACCCTGTCCACCAGCATCCTGCACTGGCAACCATGCTCACAAAGCAAAAACTTCTCACTTTGACTCTCTCACCCTATTCACCAGCTTCCTGTCTGATAGAGCCTTATTTACTTTTGATTGATGGTTGGGTACATGTTTTAAGTGCTGTTTTGGGCTCTGTAGAGATGTGGTGAGCAGAGGCAATTGTTGGTCATTTAGGCAGTTTTTATATAGGCTTTTTGGTATCCTTTGTTACTTTTACATTTGTGTTCAGTTTTTTTTAAAGTCCCGTTGTGGTGGACTGGACGGAGTGGTCAGTGCCGGGGGCATGTCCTTGGATTGTGTGTGCGAGTGCCTTGATGTGTGTTTTGTATCTCTCCAGTGAGGCAAGGCGTACTTTTTAAGATGGTTATAGCCCTTATATGGCTCTGCGCGGCCGGTTGGGCTTTAAGCAACATACATAACAGTATCTTCGGTTGCCATTGCGTCAAAATGTAAAGGAGACGTGTACTGATAATTACAACCAAAACATCAGTCAGAAAGTAGATATTGCTGATAATTACAACCAAAACACCAGTCAAGAAGTAGACATCTTATTGCTGATAATTACAACCAGTCAAAAAGTAGATATTGCTGATAATTGTGACCAAAACATTGGTCAAAAAGTAGATATTGCTGATAATTATAACCAAAACATCAGTCAAAAAGTAAATATTGCTGATAATTATAATCAAAACATCAGTCAAAAAGTAGATATCTTATTGCTGACAATTACAACCAAAACATCAGTCAAAAAGTAGATATCTTATTGATAATAATTATAATCAAAACATCAGTCAAAACGTAGATATTGCTGATTATTATAACCAAAACATCAGTCAAAAAAGTAGATATTGCTGATAATTATAATCAAAACATCAGCCAAAAAAGTAGATATCTTATTGCTGATAATTATAACCAAAACATCAGTCAAAAAGTAGATATTGCTGATAATTATAACCTAAACATCAGTCAAAAAGTAGATATCTTATTGCTGATAATCATAACCAAACATCAGTCAAAAAAATAGATATCTTATTGCTGATAATTGTAACCAAAACATCAGTGAAAAAATAAATTTTGCTGATAATAATAATCAAAACATCAGTCAAAAAAGTAGATATCTTATTGCTGATAGTTATACCAAAAACAGTTAAAAAAAAAGTAGATATGATATTGTTGATAATTATAACTAAAACATCAGTCAAAAAGTAGATAATGCTGATAATTATAACCAAAACATCGATCAAAAAGTAGATATTGCTGATAATTATTACCAAAACATCAGTCAAAAAATAGATGTCTTATTGCTGATAATTATAACCAAATCATGTTAATAAGTAGATATTGCTGATAATTATAACCAAATCATGTCAATAAGTAGACAGTGCTGACACTTATAATCAAAACATCAGTCAGAAAGTAGATATTGTATTGCTGATAATCATAACCACAACGCCAGTCAAAAAAGTAGGTATTGCTGATAATTATAAGCAAACCTTCAGTCACAAAAGTAGATATCTTATTGCTGATAATTATAACAAAAACATCAGTAAAAAAAAAAGTAAATATCTTATTGCTGATAATTATAACAAAAACATCAGTCAAAAAGTAGATATTGCCTCCCCCAACTCCTGCTCCAGTCTCCCCCCTACCCCCTGACCCCTCCCCTCCTAATGTTATGAGCATTCCTGTTAACTTCTGATTATTCTATTCTTTTGTAATAAACATTCCTTTTTGTTTGTTTTATTTTAAACTTTTTTGTCCATGTTTTATTCATCTTGAATGTGTTTCATGTTTTGATTTTTAACTGTTTTTCATGTTTTATTCTGTGTGAATGTGTTTCAGGTTTTATTTTTTAAACTATTTTTGTGTGTATTATTCCTCGTGAATTTTTTTTCAGGTTTTATTTTAAACTTTTTTTTTTCATGTTTTATTCCTCTTGAATGTGTTTCAGGGAGATGTGGTACCATGACATCGATTACTTGTGGGTTGTTGGAGAGTAGAAAGAAGAGTGAGGGTTCGAAAACGTCTTGTTTCTGCTGTATAGATGTTTTTCCAGATCTTTACTTCCCGATCTTCATCACTTCTTCCCCTCCCTCTCCCAAACCAACCAACACTTCCCCCTCTGTCATTCCATCCTCCAGTCTGGCAGCTAAAGAAGGATGTATGAAAGCGTGGAAAGCTCACCTGAGATTAATCCTTTGACTCCTGTACCCTATCCACTAACTGTAAAAAAAACACTTGACCCTTTGAATCTCTCACCCTGTCAACCAGCTTCCACCAGGAAGCTGGTGGATAGGGTAAGGGAGTCCAAGGGTTAAGGTTTTGCTCCGCTACCATAGTTCACAATGCAGGATGCTGGTGGACAGCGTGAGGGAGTCAGAGGGTTGACATGTTTCAGTTTTGCTATGCACATGTTGCAACCATGGTAGTGGGCAGTTTCGTAATCACCTTAAGCAGTAAATGGTTAAAGGGAAACCACTGTTGCTTGACTGTTGACAGAAAACTCTGATACTGTCCACCAAGAGTCACTTCCTATGCAGTAACCAGTGTTTATTTTGTTGATTCCATGTTCCACGCCATGGGGATGCTGGGGGCTCTCTCATTATAAATAATATCCCCACCTTCTGGAAATTCTGTGCTAGAAATTTCCTCTTTTCTGTCACTGTCTTTGTTTCTTCTTTGTTCCATTGCTTTTTGTCATTTCTTTCTATCATTTTCTACCTTGCTAGTCCATTCATCTGAATGTTTGCAATAAAGTCTTACATACTTTCACTTAGGATTGATAATTGGATACATGTATTTAGTACATTTTTGGCTGTAGGGAAATGTGGTATGCGGAAGCAGTTTTAGGTAATTTAGTCCTGTTTTTATACATGTTTTGGTGTCCTTAGGTACATTTTAATTTGTATTCAGGTGTTTTTTTAAATCCCCTGTGTGATAGATTGGATGGGGTGGTCAACACCAGGGGCTTCTCCTTAGATTGTATGCATGAATGCATCAATTCGTATTCTTTATTTTGTTTTTCCTTTTTTTTCCCTCTTGAAATATTGTGTATATTATATATTGAAATGGTTGTAGCCCTGATATTGCTCTATGCAGTGAGCTGGGCTTGGAACACAAAATAACAATTACCTCCATGTTATTGACACGTCTGATCTACTATTTTTCTTAAAGAGCACAAACCTTTCTAAAACCACATAGTTCTGTGTTTTGTGTTGATTTTTGTTTTCTTGGAATGTTTTTTTTTTTAACTTCCATCCAACAAGCCATTACATAGCTGAGTTGGGAGTGTCAGTCCGAATGACATCTGTATTGAGTTGATGTCAAAAACCTGTTGCATAATCATACAATGATTTCTTCCATTTGGAATTATGAATCCCGTTTTACACATAACTTATATTGTGATCCTTGTCTGATAAATGTACACAATATTGTACAGTATATTGATTGATAATGAAGCATTAACAACACAGATTGTGTCTATGTTTTTTTTTCCCTTGGGACTAGGTATGGACTTTCATGGAAATTATTTGGTGATTTTTGATGAATCTACACAATGTTATACAGTTTTGGTTTATAAGCACTATGTAGGCCTATTTGACTATATGTATTGTTATAGTATCAAGGCAGCATTCTTGTTTTCGTTTTTCTTGAGACAGCATTGTTTTGGGGGGTATTTCTGGTCGCATTTGAAAACAGGTATTTTTTTGCTGCCGTCTTTGTCTGGATGTATATTGTTTGTATGTGTGTATGTGTATGTGAGCGTTTGTGTGAGCGTTGATGTGTGTGTGTGTGTGTGTGTGTATGTGTGTGTGTGTGTGTGTGTTTCACAGCAGTTTTATTCATTTTTTTCTTATATATATATACAAACATATTTACAAACACGAAGTCCCTTATGTCAAACATGAAGACAAGCTTAACAATGATTTTTGATGATCTACACAATGTTATACAGTTTTGGTTTATAAGCACTATGTAGGCCTATTTGACTATATGTATTGTTATAGTATCAAGGCAGCATCTTGTTTTTGTTTTTCTTGAGACAGCATTGTTTGGGGGGTATTTCTGTCGCATTTGAAAACAGGTATTTTTGCTGCCGTCTTTGTCTGGATGTATATTGTTTGTATGTATGTGTGTATGTGTATGTGAGCGTTTGTGTGAGCGTTGATGTGTGTTGTGTGTGTTCGTTCGTTCTTTAATTTAACGTCTTTCACTATAAGTGATATTAGACGATGTGATGTGTGTTGTGTGTGTGTGTGTGTGTGTGTGTGTGTTTCAACAGCATTTTATTCATTTTTTTCTTATATATATAACTATATATATAATATATATATATATATATATTATATATATATATAATATATATATATACAAACCATATTACAAACACGAAGTCCCTTATGTCAAACCATGAAGACAAGCTTAACAATGTTTTTATATACACTTCAGACAACCGTTCCTCTGGCATTTTTTTTCCCTTCTAGATTATGTATTGTATAATCAAAATGTGAAATGGCTGATTAATTTTGATAATTACATTGTAAAGATATTAAATTTACCATAGTGTTTTATTAGAGTAATCTTGACCCCATTTGTTCTCACATGAATATATATTGGAACTTATCCGATGGATTTTTGATAACAGAACGGATATTTACCATGATTTGTAGTCTGGTAAAGCTGTATAAAGTTTTGTACTGCTTATTCAATTTACACAGATTCTTTGTATCTTTGTTTCATTTTTTCTCCATTAAACTTCTCTAGTTTCCATTAAACCTTTTGTAGAAATTCCAATGCCAATTTGTTGAAATTTTACCAAGCTTTAATTGACAAAAGCAACATATTTTTCAGTTTCATATGTTGTTTCCAAAAACTTTTAAATAGTGACAAGTTGGGTAAAGGTTGTAATTTTTGTTTGAATATAATATGAAGGATTTTGTAGTTATTTTAACAAAATAAAATCAAGAAAATGAATTCAAAGGCTTTGCTGGACTTGTGTGTTGTGTGTGTGTGTGTGTGTGTGTGTGTGTGTGTGTGTGTGTGTGTGTGTGTGTGTGTGTGTGTGTGTGTGTGTGTGTGTGTGTGTGTGTGTGTGAAAATGACTGGTTTGTATTAAAAGTTCGTAGAATGACTGTGGGTTAATGAATACTTATGCATGTTCATTATGCACCTGTATGTACGTAAATGAATGCACAAGTCGAGTACACGCAGGCACACATGAGCCTGCACACACACGTACGCACAATACACAAAAGCATATGCACATAACGCACACACATACACACGCACATAATGTGGACACATACACAAGCACACATACACACACATACAAAAGCACACACACACACACTCTCATACACACACATACACACACACACACCACACACAACACTACACACAGAGACATTGCGTACACAAAGAATTGCACGCACGCACACACACACATACACACAGAATTGCACACACACAACACACACACACACACTGAGAAATGCACCACACACACCACACACACACAACACACACACACACACACCATGACGCATGCACACACACAACACACACACCACACACACACAACACACACACACATACACACACCACACACCACACACACACCACACAGACACACACACACAGATCACACACACACACAGAGCACACACAACACACACACACACACACACACACACACACACACACACACACACACACACACACACACACACACAAACACACACACACACAGAAGATGATCTAATGCAGATCAGAGTCTAAATGTATACCATAATCCTGGGCACAAAATTACGCCGTAAGCCTGGACATAAGTCCTACGCCATAAGCCTGGGAATAAAATGTACGCCGTAAGCCTGGACATAAGTCCTACGCCATAAGCCTGGGAATAAAATGTACGCCGTAAGCCTGGACATAAGTCCTACACCATAAGCCTGGGAATAAAATATGCGCCATAAGCTTGGGCATAAAATGTTTAACTTCTTTTGTTACTTTTGCTTTTGTTGTTTTTTGTTGTTGTTGCTTTTTTTGGTTTGTTTTTTGTGTATGTATGCGTGTGTGTTGTGTTGTATTGTGTTGTGTGTGTGTGTGTTGTGTTGTATTATATTGTGATGTGTGTGTATGTGTGTGTGTTTGCATCATGTGTGTGTGTGTACTGTGTGCATTTCTCTGTGTGTGTGTGTGTATGTGTGAGTGCTGACTGATCATGTCATTGGCAAGCGGTGAGGCGTAGCGTGTGAAGAGAACTGGCCCAAGTACAGAGCCTTGAGGGACATCACATGTAAGTTTTACTGGAGTTGTATGATGGAAGCTCTCGCACAGATACATTAGAAACACCACAAAGTATGTGTAGGACACAAGGTTTTTCGCAGGCTGCACAATTGCGCCTTCTTCTATTCTTTACTAGAAACGAAACCTGACTGAGTAAAAGAGATCACTCCAAGAAAACTATCTGAACGTCTCCAGAGTAATTTCCCTTGAACCTTCGTTATCTCTAACCGACCGACAAGCGGTACAAGTTTTATTGCCTGCTATCAACAATAGTTGTGTAGATTTGTCTCAGTATCTGTGCTTTGGTAAAGTCGAGAAACTGTTGATTGCTTTCTTAAAACAAGTTTCACAACGCTCAAACAAGAGGTTGTTCATCAGATTTAGTGAGGTTCTTTTGACAAGGGTAAAACATCTTCAAATCTAGATGTAAATCCGACGTTCGCGCTTTTTTTTTTTCGGACGGTACAACAGTTGGACATCATTTATCATGGATCTGTCGAAGGTCAAAGATCAGGTACAGTTACCGGATATCTCTCTCTCTCTCTCTTTGTCGTTCTCTCTCTTTATCTCGCTCTGTCTGTCTCTCTCTCGCTCTGTTTCTTTCTCTCGCTCTGTCTCTGTGAGTCTTGTCTTTCCTCTGCTCTGTCTCTCGCTACCATTCATGATCATATCATCATCATGGCTATGTCTTAGTCTCTCTCTCTCTGTCTCTGTCTCCCTCTTTCTGTTAGTCTGTCTCTTGTCTGCCTGTCTCTCTTTCTGTTTCTCTCTCGTTCTCTCTCTTGCTCTCTTTAAGATTATTTTTTTGTTCTTACTCTTAGCTCAATAGCTGTGTATTCAGTTAATTTTTTGTTTTGTTTTGTTTAGCACAGCTTCACTTTCACTTCCTCAAGACAACTTCCCTGCGCAGGGACAAGGAGTAAATTCCATATGCAGACACCACTAATGCCATGTGATGGAGGAGATCCAAAATGATCATGGCATTTAACTTGATTTAAGACATATGCTTGCACATGATAAGCCCTGTGCGTTGGCAAGGACTGGTTCCTCTGACCTGGCCTATGGGTTATATATTTATATTTGTGTCTGTCATTGGAATGAGTATATTGAATTAAGGTCAGAACTGATCGTTTGGCCCAAAATTATGCAGACTGTGTAAAGTTGCTGCTCTTGACTATACCAGTTGCTGTGGTTGGTATAGTAGTGGTTAGCACAATCAACTACTGACTGGAAGGTTGTGAATTTGAATCCCCATCAGTCCCTTCAAAAATCATTGTGGAATTTTTCAGCACCATCTGGGACCTACCTAGAGTTAAGCGTATCATACACTTGTTTGGAAGACTGGTGACCACACATGTGACACAGTCAGTTCTCATCCACTTCATGGATGCGTCATTGAAGATGTTGCTCAGATTGTCAGACTGCAGATGTCTGTATCTCTCCGGCCCGGTTACCACCAGGATATATATTATGATAGTAAGCACAGAGTACAGCCCTGTTCAAATAGTCTCAATCCTAGATGGAACTCCATAGCAACATGATTATAATCCTCCTCATTGCATTATGAAAACTGTGCCAGCATCTATGGCTATTAAGAAGGCATAGAAAATAAGAAATACAAAAAGAAAAAAAAGGTGAGCACAAAGAAAGTCTGCCTTAGTGTGACAGTCCTTAAAATACATAAAATTAGGGTAAAAAGTTTCTGCTCTGTCAGTGTACTCCTTTCTTCTGTGGGTCACCTTGCCAGATAGGCAGTCATACACCTGTTCGTGTTTTTTTCCCCTAATTCCCGTAAACCACCATATACCTATAGACAAAATGCATGGCTTATACTAGTTACTTTGTAATGTGCATACACACACACACACACACACACACACACACACACACACACACACACACACACACACACACACATACACACACACACACACACACACACACAGAGTCAGACTGACACTCAGTGACAGAGTCTCACACACACACATGCACGCGCGTGCGCGCGCGCCACATTCTGCACTCGCCCCTACCTCTCCACATATGCTTAAAATCCTTATGATCTAGAATTACACAAGCATGCACGCGCGCGCCACGCACACACACACACACACAACACACACACACACACACACACACACACACACACACACAAAAACCACACCACCACACCATGCCTCCTACACAACCACCCTACAAACACAGACACACATGAACTCTGTACAAGCAAACACACACACTCACACACGCACACAAACATACACACATACACACACACACTATCTAAAACACACACACTACACACATACACACACACACACACACACACACACACACACACACACACACACACACACACACACACACACACACACACAGATGAATACTTTTATTTAAGTAAAACAAAATAATAAAATAATCATATGTGTAACATTTTGTGTAATTTGTTCAGTTTGACTGCGATGGCTATGCAATCATCGAAAACTTTCTGACGGATGAGGAAGTGCAGAGTCTGCGATCTGCGATGGCTGACATCATTGGTAACCTTGATGTTTCTGAACATCGAAGTGTTTTCAGAACAGGAGGGCAGGTATATTAATCCATTCACTCTCTTAGTCTTACCCTATCCAATATCCTCAAACTTCCTCAGTTATCAGCCAAGACAGAAAAGCAAAAACTTAACCCTTTGACTTCCGCACCCTGTTCTTCAGCATCCTTCACAATCAACCATGCTAGCAAAGCAAAAACTCAACCCTTTGATTCCCCCCGCTCTGTCTTCATGCAGGAAGCTGGTGGATAGGGTGAGGGAGTCAAAGGGTTAAGGTTTTTCAGTTGTGAATAGGGTGTAGGAGTCAAAGGGTTACGGTTTTGCAGTTGGTGGATAGGGTGTGGGAGTCAAAGGGTTAACCGCTTCTCTCCCTCCTCATGCCCATCAGCTTCTTCCATTATCAGTCATGATAATTCTTTCATTCCATTATTCTATCCACCTCCCCCATGGGGATGCCAGGGCTTTTTCAACATAAATACGTAAATACTGTCCCCACCTTCTGGAAATAATGTGCTTGGAAATTTGCTCTTTTCTGTCACTCTGTTGTTTAGAACTGCCTTGTTGCTTTGCTTTCTGTCATTTTCTGTCTTGCTGGTCTGTTCATCTGTATGTGTTCAATAGAGTCTCACATACTTTCTTTTACTTTTAGGATTGATTATTGAGTATGTGTACTGAGTGCATTTTTGGCTCTGGGGAAATGAGATATGCAGAAACAGTTTTAGGTAATTAAGGCCCATTTTTACATACGTTTTGGTATTCTCAGTTATGTTTAAATTTGTATTCAGATGTGTTTTTTAATTCCCCTGTGTGATAAATTGGATGGAGTGGTCATTGCCAGGGGTATCTCCTTAGATAGCACATGTGAATGCATTGATATAATTTTTTTTCTTTTCCTGTTGAAGTTTTGTATATATTGTGTTTTGAAATGGTTATAGCCTTGATATGGCTCTACATAGTCGGCTGGGCTTTAAACAAAAATAACTAACCATAATCCTATACACCAGCTTACTCCATCATAGCCCATGATAACTAAATTTCATGAATGGGAAATAAGCATCAATTCTCTCATTAGTCATAACGCTAGGTTTGAGAAAAGTTGAGGTCACTGCCATTTTTTTTCCTGTGGCTTCATGATTATGAGACAGTTTTAATACTTTATCATAGTTTGCCCATCTAAATGATAATTTCACTTTTTTTCAGATTACTATGAGTATGATTATTGTAAGATTTTATCTAAACACTCAACAGTCTTATGTTATCATTGACAGATGCTTAACAATTGTTTTGTTTAACCCCAAGTTCACTTGTTAATCATTCTAATTTTCTATTGAACAGACACTTGACAATTGTGTTGTTGGCTTTGTTTGATTGTGGAGTTTGCATGTTAATCATAATGTTACATTCAATGATTCATTATGTTAATGAACTGAAGATAATTACAGATACTGAAAAGTTGAAAGTCAGAAGGTTTACTAAGTTAAGGGTATAGCCTTTTGAAATGGGTCACAGTATGCTCATAACGTTATATATTTATCATGTTAATGAACAGAAGATAAACACAGATATTAAAAAGTTGAAAGTCAGAGTTCACTCAATTAAAGTGATAGTCTCTATGAAATGGGGTAACAGTATATCATTATATATGTGTTAACAGTGATTTAATTTAAAGAATATGACATGTACTATTTATTATTAATTATGCTACATGCAGATGTGTGTATATATATATATATATATATATATATATTATTAATTAATTATTATGTGTATTTATTATAAATGTATTGAAGTACATGGATAATTTGCATGAACTTGGCTCTTTTCTTACAAATACAGTGACTGCAGTTCCACTTTGATGTATTTGTTTTGCATTTGTGTGCATTACTTGTTTAAAAGAAATGCTGAAAAAGTTTGAAAGAACAAAACATGACATGCACTGTAGATCTTAAGCATAGCAAAGTGCTGACATCAGATTTGTAATTTGTATGTTGTAAATTTAATGCAAAAAATCTGACCAAGAGAATGAGGTGGGGAGAGAACCACAACTGTATTTTAATAACCTGTATTTGGTTTATTCATCATTGCTATTTCTATACTGTGTGTTGTCTGTGATAGTTAAACTGAGTTTCATGGGTGCAGCTTTTTCCGTTTGACGACGGAATCCGTTTTTTCAAAGAGTCAGAAACATAAAATCCATTTTTTGAAAAAGCTTCAGCATCTACTGTGATCTAGGGGGCATAGCCCTCCACACACCCCATATGGGGCGCTGCTGGCCCCTGGATCTCTTTCAGATTTTTTACTTTTTCTGAGTTGCATCCTTGGAGTTTTAGATTATGATTGATTCTGATTCAGAACCACACACCAATGGTTAACTACTCTCTCTTTGCACATGTTCACACACACACTTACACTGAAAAACATGCACTACACTGCGTATTTTACACACACACACACACACACACCACACACACACACAACACACACACAAAACTACACAGAAAAAACATAAGAGCTGCACAGCACATTTTCACACACAATTACAGAGAAAAACAATTGCGCTACACTGCACATTTTCACACACACATATACATACACAGGAAAACATGCGCTGCACTGCACATTTTCACACACACACACATACAGTATACACACAAAAACATATGCGCTGCACTGCACATTTTCACACACACACACACATACACACACACACACACACACACACACACACATACACAGAAAAACATATGCGCTGCACTGCACATTTTCACACACACACACACATACACACACACACACACACACACACACACACACACACACACACACACACACACACACACACACACACACACACAGAAAAACATATGCGCTACACTGCACATTTACATACACACGCACATACACACACACAACACACACACATACACAGAAAAACATATGTGCTGTACTGCACATTTTCACACACACACACACACACACACACACACACACACACACACACACACACACACACACACACACACACACACACACACACACACACACACACACACACAGTGACACACACACACAGAGAAAAGCATATGCGCTGCACTGCACATTTTCATACGTACACAGAAGACACATATGCGCTGCACATAATACATTACTAAGTCAGTATGATTTGAAAATTGATTTTACTTTATTTAAATTATGAAAAATATAAACAATGTTATTAACCCTTTGACACCCATAACCTGTCCACCAGCTTCCTGAATTGTCAACCATGCTCATGCTGGTAAAGCAAAAATTAACCCTTCGACTCCCTCACCCTATCCACCAGCTTCCTAAGGTGGGGGATATGGTGTGGGAGTCAAAGGGTTAAGGTTTTACAGTTGGTGGATAGGGTGCGGGAGTCAAAGTGTTAATATTAGCACTTTTCTCACTGAATCTTTAAATATGTGTTTACAGCAGTTCAATGATGAATATTTCATGACCAGTGCAGACAAGATCAGGTTTTTCTTTGAGGACGGTGCCATTGATAAAGATGGTAAGTACCAGGTATCTGTGACAGTGTAGACTTATTGAGTAAATTATATTTCCACTGTCGTGTACATTAGAACAGAAAAACTTATCTATCTCATTCAGAGTATGTTTTAAGTTTGAAGTTTGATATTATTTGATATGATTTCGCTAGTCCAGCTGTTTCTCGGATCCCCTGTTGCAGATTGTTATGAAGAGTTAATTGATTGTTGTATGTTATTATTTGACATTGTTAATTCATTGTTCTGAATTACTAATCGTAATTGTTCCCCTTCTTACATCCAAACTCCCACTCCCCCTGCCCCCCCCCCCCCCCCCCCCAATCCCTTTTTTTTTGGTCCAATTTCTTTTCTTTTTATTCTTTCGTGTGTGTGTGTGTGTGTGTGTAAAATCACTATTGTGAACAGATATTAGATAAGATTCCTTCCTTCCTTCCTTTGGAGTTCATTCTAGAAGGATTCATCACACTCTTTTAAATCAGTAATTTTGTCACAGATTCCTTTCAAAACTTTATGTGTTGGCAAGATTTGAAATGATTGAAGGGGTGGAGGAAGGGACCTGTGAAACAGTATGCTGACACCAGTAGAGTGATGGGAGCATTAAAGCCACGGCAGGACTATATAAAGCGCCGTGTGCCTGAGATGTCCACTTCATTTCTAACCCTTGTAACAGCAGGCATCGCATCTCTCCAACGTTTCTCAAGGTGTTTGATGCAGAAGCAGTAACACAGCTTCACATTCGGTAGAATGGTAGCTATTATTACTTCCTAATACTTCGTTAAATATAGTGTTGCATTGATGGAAAATGCCATGGCAAATCGACAGAAACATTTCAAATCAGGGCAGGTATGATGGGTGGAGCTAGTGCCTGACGCACTTGTCCCGCCTGGCACCACAGACCTAAAAATAGATGTTTAGGTCTGTGGCACGGTTACTGGGGTCGCAACAGGGCTGCAGGCATATCACTGTCAGTTTCAGCTTGACCAAATGGTAACTGTAGGGCCTACCCATGTGTGCGCGCGAATATTCGTGGAACCCTTGTAGAGCCCCACTCTGCAATAACATGAGCACAGCGCGCATGCGGGGATGAAAATCTGTGAGGTAGCGTTTCTCACCCGATCTGTGGGATCAGCTGCCTGGCCTGTAACAGTGTAAGATGGGCAGCAAACAAGCCAGTACTTATGTGACAGGCTGGGTTTGAACCTGAGAACAAGTTAAGTCCATGGCTCTTATCAAAGGGGTCAGCCTGCCCATCCAAAAACTGTGGTCTGTCTAAGGCTTGAACCCTCAATCCCTGTGTTACCAGCATGGGGCTTTAACCAACTGGACTAATGGGTCACTGTTGAAAAACTGGCTCACCTAAGGGGTTCCTGTGTGGAGATGCCAGGGGCTCTTTCAGTATGAATAGTGTCCCCACCTTGAAATTCTGTGCTAGAAATTTCCTCTTTTCTATCACTTTCCTTGTTTCTGCCTTGCTCCTTTGCTTTCTGTCATTTCTTCCTATCATTTTCTGTCTTGCTGGTCCATTCACCTATGTATGTTTGATAAAGCCTTACATACTTTCTCTTAAGATTGATCATTGCTTTCTCACAAAGTACAAGTTCGAGTTGAATGGATGCCTAAGCTAGTAATAAAACGGAATGCAATTAAATTACATAAACTGCCTTCCTGCTTAGCACAAGTTTGAGTCGTGATTCCTTAACAGTTTTGTGAACCCAGTTGTGAAAGAGTACCTCCTGGCCCTCCTGGCCCTAGTTAGGGTTGAAGAAGGTGAAGAGGGGAGTGTCCACCAGCATCCTGCATTGTCAATCATGCCAGAAAAGCAAAAAACTTAACCCTTTGACTCAAGCACCCTGTCCACCAGTTTCGTGCTGGAAGTTGGTGGATATGGTGAGGGGGAGTCAAAAGGTTAAGTTTTTGCAGTTGGTGGATAGGGTGCGGGAGTCAAAGGGTTAACCACATTGGTTGTCACGCCTGTACTGTCAGGATAAGATAGTATACTTAACGTGGTGCGTTACGGACAGGTCAGTTGACAGTGGACAAGTCGCGGTGTGTCAACAAGATTGGTCACGCTCTGCATTGTCTGGACCCGGCCTTCAAGAAGGTCACCTTCAGCAGTAAGATACAGGTAATTGGATAAAGATAGACAGAGAAGAGAGAGAGAGAGAGAGGGGGGGGAGAAAGAGAGAGAGAGAGAACGTGTGCATGCTTGCTCACATGGACTTGCATGCTTACTAATTAAAAATGGATAGATACTTACACATACATGAACACACACACCTTCTCATGCATACACATGAGGATACGTGCAAATGTTCACATGCTTGCACTCACACGCGTTCCTGTCGACAAGCATGTATATGCACACTGCCTGCTTCTGATTGATATGAACCTGCTTCGTGTCTGTGCATATGTTATCATTATTTTTTTTTTGATAAGGATAGAGAACTGATTAACTTCTGGTTTATGTGAAGCTGTTTACAATCTATGAATGAATTCACAGTCCAGTAGGAACCAGAAAAAACATGAAAAAAGAATAAGAACTCGTATTTAATACAACAAGACAAGACAAGTGCAAATTTTCGGCCAACTGGCCTTTGTCAAGCGTAAGATCACAAAGAAACAAACACCAGATACAAAAATTAGGAGAAAAAGACTGAAACTTCCCTGCTGCTCTGTCCTTTTCTCACACACAGTCTTTTTCTCCTAATTTTTGTATCTGGTGTTTGTTTGTTTGTGACCTTGGGCTTGACAAAGGCCAGTTGGCTGAAAATTTGCGCCTGTCTTGTTTTGTTGTATTAAATAGGCGTTCTTTTTTCATGTTTTTTTCTGTTCCTGTTTGCTTGAACGCGGGCAGTCACACTTGTTTTGGATTTCACAGTCCAGTGTCAGCTGCTGGCAGAAATTAACAAAAGAAAAATTAAATTCATCGGCCATGCAACCTGCAGCACCAACACAAACTTAATAACAATGGTTTTACAATGAAATGTTGAGACCAAAAGAAACCCGGCAGATCACACACCTTCTGTATGAACGTCACCAACATAGCGGTTTGAAGGTCCACAAAGTAGCGCAGAAATGTCAAGATCGAAGTAAATGGAGGGGAATTATTGTGACGTCTGCTACAGTGGCTACCAAAGTACCATCGAATTTAATTATGCTGACGGGCGGGGATGATCTGCAAGGAGATTTGCAGTGAGAAGTGCTTGTAGTAGAGATTAATTCCTTTTGATTTTAATAATTTTTGTTTAAAAAGGGAGAGTATGAAACAGCTTCAGGTGAGGACCGTGAGGAGTGGAGGAAGTTGGTTGCAAAATCTTCAGTGGTGCCCCAACAGTCAACCAGACTATGGGACTGATGATGATGATGAAACAGCTTGACTGTCTTGCTTTGTTTTGTTTTCCTTTTCTTGTCTTGTCTTTTTCTTTTTAACTCTCATTTTTTTGTATATTTTATTGTTACCACTTTATGTTTGGCATTTCACATGTTAAATGTCACTTTTTGTTTTGCTTTTGTCTTGTCTTGTCTTTTTCTTCTCAACTCTCTTTTTTGTATGTGTTTTTATTGTTATCACATTATGTTTGACATTTCACATCTTAAATGTTATTTTGTTTATTGTTTATTTCTTAAATGTTATTTTGTTTATTGTTTATTTCTTAAATGTTATTTTGTTTATTGTTTATTTCTTAAATGTTATTTTGTTTATTGTTTTTTTGCTGTGCAGAGTGTGGCCAAAGCTGTGGGGATGGAAGACCCTGTCATATGTCAGAGCATGTATATTTTCAAGGTACTGTGACTACAAGACCCCAGCTGATTTCAAGGGTTAATGCCACAATTGAATGAGTGAATGGATGTATCATGACTATTCAGATACTGTGATTTGTGGCCATTTAGCTCTGGTCTACTTAGGTGGCAGGCCTCAGCACCAGCTGGGCGCTGTTATCTTGGCACTGCTGCCTGCTAGTCCAGTACTGCAGACTTCTTTGTTCTCTGTTAACCCTTTGACTCCCACAACCTGTCCACTAGCATCTGCATTGTCAACCATACTAGCAAAGCAAAAACTTAACCCATTGACTTCCTCACTCAGGAATCTGGTGGATAGCATGAGGAATTCAAAAGCTTGCAGGAAGCCGGTGGATATGTTGAGGAGTCAAAGGGTTAAGTTTTTGCAGTTGGTAGATAATTTGCGGGAGTCAAAGGGTTAAATTAATCTCACAAATTTCGGTTACTTAGTGTGGGAGTGTGCTATGTTTGCCTCAAAGTTTTGATGGCTCTACAAGTTTGCACATGATTAGAAAAAAAAGATTGTTCTTATTTTCTGTGTGATCCAATTTGAGAATTCGTATTTGTGATACCTGCGATTAGAAAAAAAATTGTTTTTTTGTTCTGTGTGATCCAGTTTGAGAATTTGTATTTGTGATGCCTGTACTGTGTACCTTTCATGTGAAGTCTTATCAGCTGCATGTATAATGTGTGCACCGTGGGTGTAACCGAACAAATAGTGTTTTATTTCTATATGAAGTATATATGATTCTTATTGATTTGAGTGATGTCGCTGAGTGACATTAACCTGTCGTATGATTTGTTTGTATCTCATCAAAACGATATGGAAACAGAACATACAAAATGGTTACAATTGAAAGGAATAGGTCTACAATTATTGTGAGAATGCAATGAATAGCTGACCCAGCTGAAAAGCTCAGAATTCTGATGAAAGAAGACATGATGATAGTGTCACCTTGTCTCTGGTCATTCATAATTTAACAGAGAAAGCAACTGAAGTGAGAATACACAGACACACGCGGAGACACACACAGACACACACACACACACGCACGACACACGCACACACACGCACGACACACACACACGCACACACACACACACACACACCACAACACAACACAACACAACACCGCAACGCAACGCAACGCAACGCAACGCAACGCAACACAACACAACACCAACACACACACACACACACACACACACACACACACACACACACACACACACACACACACACACACACACACACACACACACACACCACACACACAACACACACACACACAACACACACACACACACCAACACACACACACCACAACACACACACAACACACACACACACACCAACACACCAACACACACACAACACACACACACACACACACACACACACACACACACACACACACACACACACACACACACACACACACACACACACACCACACACACCACACACACACACACACACACACACACACACACCACCAGGGCTCCCACTTTTCCGCAAATTCACGGATTTCATCAAAACCCAAGAGTGAGAATCCGCTGAAAAAAAAATTTCCGTGAAAAAAAAAAAATAAAAAAATAAATTAAGCTCAGATATGTGTCAGATTGCGCCATTTTAAACGTAAATTTTCAAAATTTTCCAGGTGTGCAAGTCCCCGCTGGACCCCCCCTCTCCCTGATTTTCAGGGATTTTTGCTTTTCCTCAGTGGGAGCCCTGACAGACACACACACACACAGAGTCTGTTTCTCTCTCTTACATCTGTACACATACATGCATGCATGCAGAAAGAACAATTGAACAAACTTTCACACAAGCACACACTTATAACTGTGCACACATACATACATGGAGAGAGAAAACAAACAAACAAACAAACTAAAGAACACCAACAAAAACAAAAAAACTGAAAAAAAAAGTTCCCTTTTTGATGTAATATTGTGAGTGTGGCTTGTTATTTGTTACATTGTTTTCTTCTGCATGTTTTCATATTTATTCTTTTTTTTTTTTTCCCAGCAACCACGCATTGGTGGGAAAGGTATGTTAATGTGTTTGTGTGTGTGTCTGTCTGTCTGTCTGTCTGTCTGTCTGTGTCGGTGTACAATTCAGTTTGATGTTTTACATCAGCATCTGTCTCATGGCCGACAGAGATAAGCACCTTTAAGGTCAGTGACAATGACAATGATCTTTTACTTTGCAGTGGTGGGGGCTTTGAGTTTCAGGGATAGATGTTATTAACTAAAAAGCATTTTTTCACAGGAGAAGTTATTAGCTAAAAGCCATTTTTCCACAGGATAAGTTATTACCTAAAAGGCATTTTTCCACAGACGAAGTTATTAGCTAAAAGGCATTTTTCCACAGGAGAAGTTATTAGCTAAAAGCCATTTTTCCACAAAAGTTATTAGCTAATAGCCATTTTTCCACAGAAGTCATTAGCTAAAGACATTTTTCCACAGGAGAAATTATTAGCTAAAAGGCATTTTCTCACAGAGAAGGTATAAGCTAAAGGCATTTTTCCACAGGAGAAGTTATTAGCTAAAATGGATTTTTCCACAGAAGTCATTAGCTTAAAGGCATTTTTCCACAGGCAAAGTTATAAGCTAAAGGGCATTTTTCCGTAGAAGTTATTAACTAAAAGGTATTTTTCCACAGGAGAAGTTATCAGCTAAAAGGCTTTTTTCTACAGGAGAAGTCATTATTAGAAGGCATTTTTCCACAGGAGAAGTCATTATTAGAAGGCATTTTTCCACAGGAGAAGTCATTATTGAAAGGCATTTTTGCACAGAAGTTCTTATTAAAAGACATTTTTCCACAGAAGTTATTCTTAAAAGGCACTTTTCCACAAAAGTCATAAGCTAAAAGACCATTTGTCCACAGAAGAAGTTATTAGCTAAAAGGCATTTTTCCACAGAAGTCATTAGCTAAAAGGCATTTTTGCACAGAAGTCATTAGCTAAAGGGCATTTTTCCACAGAAGTCATTAGCTAAAAGGCATTTTTCCACAGAAGTAATTAGCTAAAAGGTATTTTTCCACAGAAGTTATTAGCTAAAAGTTATTTTTCCACAGAAGTCATTAGCTAAAAGTCATTTTTCCACAAGTTTTTAGTTAAAAGTAATTTTTCTACAGGAGAAGTCATTAGCTAAAAGTCATTTTTCCACAGGAGAAGTCATTAGCTAAAAGGCATTTTTCCACAGAAGTTATTAGCTAAAAGTTATTTTTCCGCCAAAGTCATTAGCTAAAAGTCATTTTTCCACAAGTTTTTAGTTAAAAATTATTTTTCCATGGGAGAAGTCATTAGCTAAAAGTCATTTTTCCACAGGAGAAGTCATTAGCTAAAAGTCATTTTTCCACAGGCGAAGTTATTAGCTAAAAACCATTTTTCCACAGGAGAAAATGTTAGCTAAGGGGCGTTTTTCACAGAAGTTATTTCCTGTCATTTTTCCACAGGAAAAGTTATTAGCCAAAAGCCAGTTTTCCACAGAAGTTGTTAGTTAAAAGGCACTTTCCAAAGGAAAAGTTACTAGCTAAAAGGCATTTTTCACAGAAGTTATTAGCTAAAAGGCATTTTTCCACAGGAGAAGTTATTAGCTAAAAGGTCATTTTTTCCACGAGAGAAGTTTAAGCTATAAAGCATTTTTCACAGAAGTGTAAGCTAAAAGCCAGTTTTCACAAGAGAAGTTATTAGCTAAAAGACATTTTTCACAGGAGAAGTTTAAGCTAAAAGACATTTTTCACAAGAGAAGTTTAAGCTAAAAGCCATTTTTTCACAGAAGTTCAAGCTAAAAGGCATTTTTCACAAAAGTTATTAGCTGAAATGCATTTTTCACAGGAGAAGTTATTAGCTAAAAGACATTGTTCACAGGAGAAGTTTAACCCTTTGACTCCCGCAGCCTGTCCATCATGCATTGTCAACCATGCTAACAGCAAAAACTTAACCCTTTGACCCCCCATCCTACCTGCCAGCTTCCTACAGGAAGCTGGTGGATAGGGTGAGGGAGTCAAAGGGTTAAGTTTTTGCAGTTGGTGGATAGGGTCAAAAGTCAAAAGAGTCAAAAGGTTAAGCTAAAAGGCATTTTTCCACAAGAGAAGTTATTAGCTAAAAGCCATTTTTCACAGGAGAAGTTTAAGCTAAAAGTCATTTTCCTCTGGAGAAGTTATTAGCTGAAAGGTATTTTTCACAGAAGTTAAGCTATAAGGCGTTTTTCGACAGGAGAAGTCATTAGCTTAAAGGCGTTTTTCCGCAGAAGTTAGCTAAAAGGCATTTTTCACAGGAGTTTAAGTTAAAAGGCATTTTTCCACAGGAGAAGGTATTAGCTAAAAGGCATTTTCCACAGAAGTTATTAGCTAAAAGACATTTTCCACAGGAGAAGTCATTTAGCTTAAACTAGTTAAAGGTATTTTCCACAGAAGTTATTAGCTAAAAGGCATTTTCCACAGGGGAAGTCATTTAACTGAAAGGCATTTTCCACAGAAGTTATTAGCTAAAAGGCATTTTCCACAGAAGTCATTTAGCTAAAAGGCATTTTCCACAGAAGTTATTAGCTAAAAGGCATTTTCCACAGGGGAAGTTATTAGCTAAAAGGCATTTTCCACAGGAGAAGTCATTTAACTAAAAGGCATTTTTCCACAGAAGTTATCAGCTAAGAGGTATTTTCCACAAGAGAAGTCATTTAGCTAAAAGGCATTTTCCACAGAAGTTATTAGCTAAAGGGCATTTTCCACAGGAGAAGTTATTAGCTAAAAGGCATTTTCCACAGGAGAAATCATTTAGCTTAAAGGCATTTTCCACAGAAGTTATTAGCTAAAAGGCATTTTCCACAGGAGAAATCATTTAGCTTAAAGGCATTTTCCACAGAAGTTATTAGCTAAAAGGCATTTTTCACAGACGTTATTAGCGAAAGGGCATTTTCCACAGGAGAAGTTATTAGCTAAAAGCTAAGGCATTTTTCACAGGAGAAGTCATTTAGTTAAAAGGCATTTTCCACAGAAGTTATTAGCTAAAAGGCATTTTTCACAGACGTTATTAGCTAAAGGGCATTTTCCACAGGAGAAGTTATTAGCTAAAAGCTAAGGCATTTTTCACAGGAGAAGCTATTATCTAAAAGGCCCTTTTTTTAAAACTTCCCATTGCTAATTTACATGTCTGCCTAGAACCTAAGAGCACTGAAAAAGAAATTCACCAATAAATCAGTAATATAAGATGGTAGATGAGGAAATCAAAGAATAACAATACTTGTTGTTAAGGGTAGTAGGGGGTGGGGGGGGGGGGGGGAGTGGGTGATGGATGACATTGGATGATAGAATGATATGATGGTGTGTGTATACATGTACATATGTGTGTGTGTGTGTGCATGCAAGCGTGTAATCAGTGATAACAATTTAAAGGTTTTCCCTGAAAAATGTTTCAGTTAAGTCGGTGTTTTCACTGTGTATACAGTAAAACATGAAATGTATGTAATTGTAATAAAACATAACCTTTGTTGGCATCGTCTAATATTTCATCGTTACTGTTATCAGTATTTCTTGTTTGAAAATTGTTCGTTTGTCCTTACTGAATATCAGTGTTTCTTGTTTGAAAAGTGTTCGTTTGTCCGTACTGTTACAAGTATTTCTTGCTTGAAAAGTGTTCGTTTGTCCGTACTGTTACAAGTATTTCTTGTTTGAAAAGTATTCCTTTGTCCTTACTGTTACAAGTATTTCTTGTTTGAAAAGTGTTCGTTTGTCCGTACTGTTACAAGTATTTCTTGTTTGAAAAGTATTCCTTTGTCCTTACTGTTACAAGTATTTCTTGTTTGAAAAGTGTTCGTTTGTCCATACTGTTACAAGTATTTCTTGTTTGAAAAGTATTCCTTTGTCCTTACTGTTACAAGTATTTCTTGTTTGAAAAGTGTTCGTTTATCCTTACTGTTACAAATATTTCTTGTTTCAAAAAGTGTTCCTTTGTTCTTACTGTTGTTAGTATTTCTTGTTTAAAAAGTGTTCCTTTGTTCATGAAACACTAGTGATACCTCACCAAGACTCGTCGTTTTTGTACACAAGCCCTCGTCGACTGATGGGTCTGTGGATTGCCTTGGAAGATGCCACCCTGGAAAATGGATGTCTGTGGTTTATCCCAGGCTCACACAAAGGTATGTGTTGTGTTACCTTTGTTGAACCTATCTGTTGTGTTACCTTTGTTGAACCTATCTGTTGTGTTACCTTTGTTGAACCTATCTGTTGTGTTATCTTTGTTGTGCTCACTTGCCTACTTGTTCGCTTACTTACTTGCTTGCTTACCTACTTATTTACTTACTTACCTATTGATGATTAAGAAAATACTGGCTTCACCTAGTTGATAGAAGGCTGAGCATTTGGGCATTGACTGTGGGGATGGGGGTGGTGGTGGTTCTGTCATGTGAGATGAGTATATACAGAATGGCTAGCTGTGTTGTGAGTCAGACCTTTGATTATTTATTTATTAACTTTATACATATGTTCGTTTTTTGAAGGTAAGATACACACATACACATGTCATTTACATGTAACCAAGATTATTCCAGTGGTGGCTGATAAAATACCAGCATAAACTATAGACTCGGTGAAACATAGTCTAGGTAGGGCCTCAGGACCTGGCCAGCTCATGGGTTTATGTGCAGGCTTAAGGCTTGTGCCATGATCACCATACACGTGGCACCTGTGATGTTAGTGCATACAGAATTCATTCCAAATGCAGAGATGTCATCTTGAGAAACTGAAACTGTTGTGTTAACTTTTTTTAATCTTTTGTGTTACCTTTTTTGGGTCTCTCTCTTTCTTACCTTTTTTGGGTCTCTCTCTTTCTTACCTTTTTTGTATGTCCCTATTGTGTTTTTTTTTTTATGTCCCTATTGTTACTATTTTTTTTAATGTCCCTATTGTGTTATTTTTTTGAATGTCCCTATTGTGTTACTTTTTTTTGAATGTCCCTATTGTGTTACTTTTTTTTAATGTCCCTATTGTGTTACTTTTTTTTTAATGTCCCTATTGTGTTACTTTTTTTTTAATGTCCCTATTGTGTTACTTTTTTTTGTATGTCCCTATTGTGTTATTTTTTTTGAATGTCCCTATTGTGTTTTTTGTTGTTGAATGTCCCTATTGTGTTATTTTTTTTGAATGTCCCTATTGTGTTATTTTTTTTAATGTCCCTATTGTGTTACTTTTTTTTTGGAATGTCCCTATTGTGTTTTTTGTTGTTGAATGTCCCTATTGTGTTACTTTTTTTTTATGTCCCTATTGTGTTACTTTTTTTTTAATGTCCCTATTGTGTTACTTTTTTTAATGTCCCTATTGTTACTTTTTTTGAATGTCCCTATTGTGTTTTTTTTTTTTAATGTCCCTATTGTGTTACTTTTTTTTGAATGTCCGTATTGTTACTTTTTTTGAATGTCCGTATTGTGTTACTTTTTTTGAATGTCCCTATTGTGTTACTTTTTTTTGAATGTCCGTATTGTTACTTTTTTTTGAATGTCCGTATTGTGTTACTTTTTTTGAATGTCCCTATTGTGTTATTTTTTTTAATGTCCCTATTGTGTTGGTTTTTTTTAATGTCCCTATTGTGTTGGTTTTTTTTAATGTCCCTATTGTGTTTTTTTTTTTGAATGTCCCTATTGTGTTACTTTTTTTGAATGTCCCTATTGTGTTATTTTTTTTTAATGTCCCTATTGTGTTATCTTTTTTTAATCTCCCTGTTGTCTTACCTTTTTTGAATTTCACTGTTGTCTTTCCTTTTTTGAATCTCCCTGTTTTTTTTAACCTTTTTTGAATCTCCTTATCTTACCTGTTTTGAATCTCCCTGGTTTTTTTTAAACCTTTTTTGAATCTCCTTGTCTTACCTGTTTTGAATCTCCCTATTGTCTTGCCTGTTTTGAATCTCACTGTTGTCAATCTTTTTGAATTTTGCTGTTGTCTTACCGTTTTTGAATCTCACTGTTGGCTTATCTTTTTTGAATCTCCCTGTTGTCTTACCGTTTTTGAATCTCACTGTTGGCTTATCTTTTTTGAATCTCCCTGTTGTCTTACCTTTTTTGAATCTCCCTGTTGTCTTACCTTTTTTGAATCTCCCTGTTGTCTTACCGTTTTTGAATCTCCCTGTTGTCTTATCTTTTTTGAATCTCCCTGTTTTACCTTTTTTGAATCTCACTGTTGTCTTACCTTTTTTGAATCTCCCTGTTGTCTTACCTTTTTTGAATCTCCCTGTTGTCTTACCTTTTTTGAATCTCACTGTTGTCTTACCTTTTTTGAATCTCACTGTTGTTTTATCTTTTGTTGAATCTCCCTGTTGTCTTACCTTTTTTGAATCTCACTGTTGTTTTATCTTTTTCGAATCTCCCTGTTGTGTGACCTTTTCGGAATCTGCCTATTGTGTTATCTTTTTTGAATCTGCCTATTGTGTTCCTTTTTTGAATCTGCCTATTGTGTTATCTTTTTTTGAATCTGCCTATTGTGTTACCTTTTTTTGAATCTGCCTATTGTGTTACCTTTTTTTGAATCTGCCTATTGTGTTACCTTTTTTTGAATCTGCCTATTGTGTTATCTTTTTTGAATCTGCCTATTGTGTTATCTTTTTTTAATCTGCCTATTGTGTTACCTTTTTTTTAATCTGCCTATTGTGTTATTTTTTTGAATTTGCCTATTGTGTTATCTTTTTTGAATCTGCCTATTGTGTTATCTTTTTTTGAATCTGCCTATTGTGTTACCTTTTTTTGAATCTGCCTATTGTGTTACCTTTTTTTGAATCTGCCTATTGTGTTACCTTTTTTTGAATCTGCCTATTGTATCTTTTTTTGAATTTCCCTTGTGTCTTACCTTTTTTGAATCTCCTGGTATTTTACCTTTTTAGAATCTCCATGCTGTCTTCCTGTTTTGAATCTGTTGTCTTACCTTTTTTGAATTTCACTGTTGTCTTTCCTGTTTTGAATCTCCCTGTTGTCTTACCTTTTTTGAATCTCCCTGTTGTCTTATAGTTTTGTAATCTTCCTATTGTCATACCTTTTTTGAATTTCCTTGGTGTGTTACCTTTTTTGAATCTCCTTGTTTTACCTTTTTTGAATCTCCTTGTTGACGTATAGTTTTGTAATCTTCCTTTTGTCATACCTTTTTTGAATTTCCCTGTTGTGTTACCTGTTTTAAATCTGCCTGTTGTCTTACCTTTTTTGAATCTCCCTGTTGACCCCCTGTGGGGATGCCGGAGACTCTTTCAGTATAAATAGTATCCCCACCATCTGAAATTCAGTGCTAGAAATGTCCTCTGTTCTGTCGCACTCTTTGTTTCTTTCTTCCTCCTTTGCTTTCTGTCATTTCTTCCATCATTTTTTGCCTTGCTGGTCCATTCACCTGTACGTGTTCGATAAAGTCTCTCATACTTTCTGTTAGGATTGATAATTGGGTACGTGTATTAAGTGCATTTTTGGCTGGTACCTTTTTTGAATCTCCTGATTGTCTTACCTTTTTTTTGAATCTCCCTGTTGTAAGTTGTATTTTGTAATCTCCCTGTTATATGTTTTTTTGAATCTCTCCATTGTACCCATTTTATATCTCTCTATTGTCTTATCTTTTTTGAGTGTGCCTATTGTGTTATCTTTTTGGAATCTTCCTTTTGTCTTATCTTTCTTGAACTTGTTATTATAAAAAGGACTGTTTCAATTGATGAGAAAGAGTTGTGCAGACCGGTTCGTGGCTGAAGCAGTTTCATACATGTAGGATTGCAGAACGATCCTCAAAGTCATTCAGTGCTTGGTGGTGTATACAAACACAACAATATCCAGATAACCATGTTGCAGTCATCTGGACGACCAAGCTGAGTCATCTGGATAGCCAAGCTGTGGTCATTTAGAACTCAAGGTCTTACAGAAACACAGATATCCAGATAACCAAGCTGCAGTCAGCTGGAATTCAAGTCTTATAGAAACACAAAAATATCCAGATAACCAAGCTGCAGTCATCTAGAATCATAGTCTTATAGAAACACAAAAATATCCAGATAACCAAACTGCAGTCATCTGGAATTCAAAGCCTTATAGAAAAATAAAAATATCCAGATAACCAAACCGCAGTCATCAAGAATCATAGTCTTATAGAAACACAAAAATATCCAGATAACCAAACTGCAGTCATCTGAAACTCAAGGTCTTATAGAAACACACAAATATCCAGATAACCAAACTGCAGTCATCTGAAACTCAAGGTCTTATAGAAACACAAAAATATCCAGATAACCAAACTGCAGTCATCTGGAATTCAAAGCCTTATAGAAAATAAAAATATCCAGATAACCAAACCGCAGTCATCTAAATCATAGTCTTATAGAAACACACAAATATCCAGATAACCAAACTGCAGTCATCTGAAACTCAAGGTCTTAAAGAAACACCAAAAATAACCAAACTGCAGTCATCTGAAACTGAAGGCTTAAAATAAGTTAAAGAAACACAAAAAATATCCAGATAACCAAACTGCAGTCATCTAAAACTCAGTTTTATAGAAACACAAAAATATCCAGATAACAAGCTGCAGTCATCTGGAACTCAAGGTCTTACAGAAACACAAAATAGCTGCAGTCATCTCGATAACGAAGCCGCAGTGATCTGGAACTCAAGTCTTATAGAAACAGAAATGTCCAGATAACCAAGCTGCAGCCGTATGGAATTCATGGTCTTATAGAAACACAAAAATATCCAGATAACCAAACTGCAGTCATCTTTAACTCTAGGTCTTATAGAAACACACAAATATCCAGATAACCAAACTGCAGTCATCTTTAACTCTAGGTCTTATAGAAACACACAAATATCCAGATAACCAAGGTCCAGTCATCTGGAATGAAGCGATTGGTCATGCCATCCACTGGCTGTTTTCAGAACCCAGTTAAAGACATATGTATTTCAGCTAGTTTTCTTCACCTAATTACTCAAAACTAATAGGGAAAGTAGGGCTGTGACTGTGTTTTGTAAATTTGGAGTTAGGATGTATGCATCATAGGTTGCATGATTTGTTGTGGTGGTACTGTTGGTGTGTATGAGTGTGTGTGTGTGTGTGTGTGTTCGTTTTTGATTTAACGTCTTTTCACTAAGAGCAATATTAGACGGTGTGTGTTTGTTTGTGTTGTTTGTGTGTGAGTGTGTTGTTCAAGTGTGTGTGTGTGTGCGTGCGTGTGCACATGAAAGTGACGCTTTATTTACCTCAACAGCTTTATGTATTGTTTTATTTATCTTAACATTGTACAGTATCCTGAAGGACAATTGGAGCTTGAAGGCTCTTTTAATCATGATGCATTATTATTATTATTAGCATTATTGTTATTGTCATTTTATATGTTATTACTATTATTTTTATTTTTATTATGAATCCATTTTGTGCGACCCAGAGGGTTTGCATGGCGACAAGAGGATGGTGCGAAAAGCAAAGCCTGAGCCAGGCACCAGCAGCACTGAGATCATCGGCACGGAACCAGAGTATGACAATTCCAGGTTCATCGCAGGACCAGTCAAGAAAGGTACGGATGCAGCCGAGTGGTCAAGATGCCCACTTTCAGTCAGAGGGTCCGGGTTTAAACCTGGCGGGTTGGATCCTAATGGGTAAAGGTTGGGCATTTTTCTGATCCCAGGTCAGGAAAGACTTCCAGTGATGAAGAATCCCCATTATGAAAAATCACACACACCATACTTATAGGGATGGGGGGGGGGAGGGGGACGGGATGGAGGGCGATGTAGATACCGTTTCCTGGTGCTAAAGAAGACTGCTTAGTCCACCTGAGGAAATGTCTTGTGAGCAGGCGCAAAATCTTGTATTGGGATGTCTTTAGTAATTTTTGAAGGGAAGGTCTGGAAACAGTCGTCGGGCTATCACCAGTTGCCATGGCGAGGCGATTAGCGCAGTGGATTCCCCTATGGCAATTCCGGGGGCTCTTTCAGTGTAAATAGTATCCCCCTCTTCTAGAAATTCTGTGCTAGAAATGTCCTCTTATCTGTCACTCTCTTTGTTTCTCCTTGTTCCTTTGCTTTCTGTCATTTCTCCTATCATTTTCTGCCTTGCTGGCCCATTCACCTGTATGTGTTCTAGAAAGCCTTAATACTTTCTCTTAGGATTGATAATTGGGTACATGTGTTAAGTGCATTTTTTGGCCCAAGGGAAATGAGATGTGCAGAACCAATTTTAGGTAAGTTAGGCCCGTTTATATATATGATTTTGTGTCCTTAGTTATGTTTAAATTTGTATTCTGGTATGTTTTTTAAATCTCCTGTGCCATAAATTGGACAGAGTGGTCAACGCTAGGGGCATCTCCTTAGATTATGTGCGCGAATGCATTTATGTATGTACTTAATTTTCTTTTCCTTTATTTTTGTTCTGTGGAAGTATCACGTATGTTTTGAAACAGTTATAGCCCTGATAAGGCTCTGTGCAGTTGGCTGGGCTTTAAACAAAATTATCAGTGACAGTAACAGCCAAAATGAGTGGTGTGTGGGGCTGTGGTGAAGAATAGGACAGAAAAGAATCGTCATGTGAATAATCAATCGTTCATGTGCTTTCTTCAGGAACACTGGTGTTGATTCATGGAGAGGTGGTTCACAAGAGTGAGCACAACTATTCGGACAACTCACGCGAAATCTACACATTCCATATGTACGATCATGCCAATTGCACATATGATGAAAGAAACTGGTGAGTGGAGCAAGCTTTTCGTTTGGTTGTTTAGAATATGTGTGTGTGTGTGTGTGTGTATTATTTCTTTTAACGTCTATTCACATATGTGCTTTTAGACGGGGAAAAAGTAATAAAAATGAATGGACAGATAAATAAATAAATGAATAGATAAATAAATAAATACATAAATAAATAAATAAATAGATAAATAAGATAAAGAGGTGTCTATGGGATGGATGGATCTATGAAGTCCCCTGATTTGTATAGGTCATGAGAAAAATTCTCATACAAATAAATGAAAACAGAGAGTTTTGAAATTTGGCGGGTTATATATTAAAAGATTGGTGTACAACATGCTGAAATTTCAACTGTCTAACTCTCATGGTTGCTGAGTAATGGTAAAGTAAAATTAGAGAAATTTTCAGGTGAAAAATGTCTTACAAAATACACAGTCAGGTCAGTACATCAGTTTCTACAGTCACATTTTGAATGAAATTTAATAAAATCCAACGTGCACATACTCCACATGCGCTGAAGGACGAGATCGTGTTGAACAGTGCTAAGTTGTTGAGTGTTGTTCGGCCATTTGCTTTTCCGCCATCTGCTTCGCTGCGAAGATACTGGGTTGTGAACTTTGCACTGTCTACACACCAACTGCGTAGTACAGTGACCTAATGGCCTGAAACGAGGCTAAGAATGACCAAAGAATCTATTTCTGGCTATTAGTTTCGTTAACAGAAATACTGAAAGCCCCGCAAATTTTCAAAACTCAAGTCGGATTTCTCAGATGCTCGTAGACAAGTGTTGTTGAGACATGATCGGGAAATCCTGACGCTTTTTGCGAGAGAGTTAAAATGCATATACGTGCTTGAATGTGTTTGAGTTACATAGGTATTTACTTACATATGTGTGTGTGTGTATGTGCTTAGGCGCATATGTATTTGTACAAGTAACATATGTGTCTGTTTGCTTGCATGTAATCTGTATGTTTGTGTGTGTACATATGCATGGGTACATGTCATTAGCAGTGTGTCTCTCTGCTAAATCTTTCACATACATGTATTTTGATGTTCAGGCTTCTGCCGACAGAGGCCAACACCTTCTGCCACCTCTTCTCGTCGTCCTAGGCTCCTCGCTAGCCAACAAATCCCTTTCACATTGGAACCACGTGGAACACGCTCATGAGTCACCTGTCAGTGATTTTACAGATGTTTGGAAATCCAGTTAACTGACTTAGGTGTAGTTTATGTACATTTATGTCCAAAGAAAGTTATAAAGTTGTTGGATATGATCTTGTGGCATTGTGTGATATCTCGGTCATCAGACAAAGCCTACGTGGCTTCCAGTGTTGAAAAAAGTTGTGATATTTCGACACCTTAGAGCAACAACAGTCTATCTAAAAAATTTTGCATTTTTCAGTTTTTTGATATGTGGTAGATATTACTATAAAATTCACGAAACAAAGTGCCAAAGAAGCTGTTTATCAAATTTCAAAGTTATACTGTAAAAACCGTTGCTGCACAAAACGAGCTTACAGGCTTTTTACAGGGAAGAATGGATCACTGTGAAATACCGCCTTCTTCCCCCCACACCTCAGTACCTACAGGGAAGGAATAGTTTCTGCAACAACAGAACTGAAAACCATTGTTGCCTGGAAGATTTACAACTTGCTTTTCATCGGATTATCCCATTTTCTATGCCACCTTAATGGCCACAGAAGCTGGAACGTTTTTTTTTTTTCAATTCGATGATGATGATGTCAGGTGTCGATGAGGATGATAATCATGATGCTATGGAGTTTCATCTAGGATCGTCAGAGCAGATAATGGCTGTGTGGGGTTCATGTCTGTTCCTTGTTTTGCATTCATTTGTTTAATCAGATATCATAACATCTTGAAAGTGTTTTAACTCTTTGCCTCCCTCAGATTTACATGTATTCTTTGCTGTGCATTGAGATCTTTTACTTGATCAGATATGACATCTTGAAAATGTTTTTAACTCTTTTGCCTCCCACAGATATATGTGTATTCTTTGCTGTGCATTGAGGTTAGTTGCTCCATAAGCTATCATGATAAGTTGAAAATGTTTTAACCCTTTTGTCTCCCTCAGGTTATATGTATTGTTGGCGGTACATTGAGGTCAGTTACTTAGTCAGATGTGACAAGTTGAAAATGTTTTAACCCTTTGCCTCCCTCAGGGTTATTTACACACACACACACACACACACACACACATATATATATATATATATACATATAAAATATGTATGTATAGTATGGAATTGAGAGATAGATATAGATAGATAGTTAGACAGAGATATAGAGACGGATGGATAAACAGATAGATAGACAGACAGACAGAATTGATAGACAGATAGATAGAGATAGAGAGATAAAAAGACAGACAGACAGATAGATAGAGATAGGTAGATAAAAAAAAAAACAGACAGATAGATAGAGATAGATAGATAGATATATAGATAGATAGATAGACAGACAGTTAGATAGATAGGCAGGCAGGCAGACAGACAGACAGATATATATAGAGAGAAACACACAGATCAGATAGATAGACAGATAGATAGATAGACAGAAAAACTATGGCACTGTCCATCAAGAGTCACTTCCCATGCAGAAACCAGTGTTTCTTGTGTTGATTCCATGCTCCCCTCTGTGGGGATGCCGGGGGCTCTTTCAGTAAGAATAGTATTCCCACCTTCTGGAAATTCTGTGCTAGAAATTTCCTCTTTTCTGTCACTGTCGTTCTTTCTGCCTTGTTCCACTGCTTTCTGTCATTTCTTATCATTTTCTGCCTTGCTGGTCCATTCACATGTATATGTTCAATAAAGTCTTAAATACTTTCTCTTAGGATTGATAATTGGTATTTACCTGTATGTGTTCGATAAGTCTTATGTTCTTTCTCTTAGGATTGATAATTGGGTACATGTATGAAGTGCATTTTTGGTTGTAGGGAAATGTGATAGGCAATTTCAGGTAATTTAGGCCCGTTTTTATACATGTTTTGGTGTCCTTAGGTATGTTTTAAATTTAAATTCAGTATGTTTTTTAAATCCCCTGTGTGATAAATTGGATGGAGTGGTCAATGCCAGGGGCATCTCCGTAGATTAGGTGTATGAATGCATCGATACATATTCTTAATTTTCTTTTTCCTTTTTTTCCCCTGTTGAAGTATTGGTTAGATAATGGAATTATTGAAATGGTTATAGCTCTGATATTGTTCTATGCAGTGGGTAGGGCTTTAATCCTTTGACCCCCACACCCTGTCCACCCAATGCAAAAATGTAACCCTTTGACTTCCTCACCCTATCCACCAGATTCCTGCTTCCTGCAGGAAGCTGGTGGATAGGGTAAGGGAATCAAAGGGTTGTTTTGCTTTGCTAGCGTGGTTGACAATGCAGGATGCTGGTGGACAGGGTGTGGGAGTCAAAGGGTTAAACAGAAATGACACTAACCTCCATGTTATTGACACGTCTCACATAGTTCTGTGTTTTGTGTTGATTTGTGTTTTCTTGGAAATTTAATAGCTTCCATCCAACAAGTCGTTGTGTAGCTGAGTTGGGAGAGTCAGTGCAAATGACATCTGTATTGAGTTGATGCCAAAAACCTGTTGTATAATCATACGATGATTTCTTCCATTTGGAATTATGAATCCCGTTTTACATAGAAATTATATTGTGATCCTTGTCTGATAAATGTACACAATATTATACAGTATACTGACTGATAATGAAGCATTAACGACACAGATTGTGTCTATGGTTTTTTTTCCCTTGGGACTAGGTATGGACTGTCATGGAATTTATTTGGTGATTTTTGATGAATCTACACAATGTTACGTGGTTGTGGTTTACAAGCACTATGTATTTGACTATGTATATTGTTATTGTGTCAAGACAGCATTATTCTTTTTGTTTTTTCTCAAGACAGCATTATTTTTTGGTATTTCTGGTCACTCTTGAAAACATATTTTTTGACTGCCATCTTTGTATGGATGTATATTGTTTGTTTGTGTATGTATGTATGTGTGTGTGTGTGTGTTTCGTCAGCAGTTTTAGTCTTTTTTTTCTTATACATATATATACACAAACTACATTTACAAACGCGAAGTCCATTATGACCATCCATGAAGACAAGCTTAACAATATTTTTATGTACACATCAGACAACCATTCCTCTGGGTTTTTTTTTTTCTAGATTATGTATGATATAATCAAATGTAGCAATATTTTTATGTACACGTCAGAACCATTCTTCTGTTGTTTTTTTCTAGATTATGTATGGTATAATCAAATGTAGCAATATTTTTATGTACACGTCAGACAACCATTCTTCTGTTGTTTTTTTTCTAGATTATGTTTGGTATAATCAAAATCTGAAGTGGCTGATATATTTTGAAAATTACTTTTTAAAGATATGAAATTTACC
>JAPXFY010000026.1:48597775-48602775 GCA_030674185.1 Monoplex corrugatus
TTCTGTTTTTTTGTCTCCGTCATAAATATGTTTCAAGCCGCAAGTGACATAAGTGTAGAGACAACCAGTGTAACTGATCTACATACATATAAAGATTTATGTCGGATACACCAGTTTAACATCTAATGCTTTGGCCATTGTGCTTATATACATGTATCACAGAAGCCGAAGTTTGCCTTTCGCCTTTCCACTGTACAAAATAAGTCAGTTCTAAATAAACGAAACGTGTTTAACAGCAAGAACAAGACATAACTGAGGAGAGGAGTGGCAGAATGGTTCAGACGTTCGCCTGCCAATAACTAAACTCGAGGTTCCAGGGTTCGTTTCCCGTTGAGGTCTTCATTTTTACTCCTCAGTTTGAACGGAAAATCGAACTGAGCGTCTATGCACAAAAAGTAATGTCTGGCCAATCTCCTCTCCAAGGGCCTGCTGTAGTTACTAAATATCCCGTACTCGCTGGTTTTGTTTTTGTTTGTTTGTTTGTTTTTGTTTTGTTTTGTTTTTTGCTCTTAGACTTTGAATCTGATCTAGATGATAGTCCTCAGACTGGGCTAATATGTGATCAAGAAAACAAGAGATGTGTCTTCTCAATGACCCAGAGGATATCAGTGCACGCTGATGGAAGTCCAAAATCAGGAAAGTCTTCATCCATCATATGGCTGTGAAGTGTTGGATGTCCATTGAGAAGCATACCTAAGCACAATGAAAATCTGCATTCATTTTGCTGGAATTCTTGTTCGCATTTGAGAACAATCCAAAGTCACATTGAAAATCTGACTTGTTGTTCCAACCACTCCTTTCAATCCCCTACTTCTCGGGAATTGATAGCCGTTGTACACGATATAAATGATATAGCTGTAACAATCACTTCCTTCAACATCATCCCAATCTGCTCTGGTAAACCTTGATAGCTCCGTACATGTAGGTCATAACAATGTATGTGTATTGGGAGCATACACAACATTAACCATTGTGAACCTCTGAAACCTCCACTTGATTCCTCACATGTCCACAGTATTGGGATACACACCTAAGCCTTGCTGAATCAGAACCCATTATCTGCTACAGCATGGAAATCATTGAGTGTGAAAGCCTCCCAGATGGAGAACAATTGATTTCAGGTCGCTATCTTCAGGCTCTTTATGGACGATCAGCTGGGACTTCTACCAAAGTGGTTGGTCAAACGTTAGCACAGGCTTGATTCCAAGACATCTGGCTTCAGCATACACAAACTGCAAAGTAGAGTAAATGCACCTCATACTACTTGGATTGAGATCAATCATCAGAAGGCAGAACATAGATGACCACCCAGGATGTTCTCCTCGGCTAAACGACTTGATGAAACCTGATCACCCTGGTTTTGGTGAACGCAAAGGCCAGGATAACTTCCACAGAAGGCCCTGTGTTGACTGGGAATCCTCACAATAGAAATCATGCAACTGAATGTATCTGAAACAATCAAAATCCTGTCTAGCAAGGTTGTAAAAATGGATGTTGATCTTCCTAACTGCTGTGACATCTTCAAGTGTTCCAGATATTCTTCGAATTGCTTGTTGCCTTCTAGTACCGGGGGTAATGACAGCAATTGTACCCATACCATGGAATGTACTAAACCCATCAAGAGTGCACACATTGTGATCAACATTATCAGCAACATACTGTATAATGTGACCTTTTGTGATGCCGGGAATGTCTGTTCCCTGGGTCAGTGCTGCAGATACTTTAAACTTCTTTACTTCAGAATGCGATATACAGAATCCAAGCTGGAACAAGATGTTAATTAAAAACTGAGATGCAAACTGGTGGTACATTTGAACAGCTAGGCCAACTTGCAAAGGAGCCAGGAGCATTTTGGGTCTTGCAGCTTGTATGATGGCTTGGTCTATGGCAGCTATTTTCAGATCGCTCTCAATTCCACAGAAGATTGTTTTCAGGAACAACTGAGTGAGTCAGGGACAAAATTTAAGTTCCCTGAGACAGACTTGATCTTATCTGATCCTGGATACACATCCTTGATAGCAAAACTCCTTTTATATCACTTTCAATCAATTTTGTGGCAGTTTCGTATTAGGTTCAGTTTTTGTTGTTGTTGTTGGTTTTGTTTTGTTTTGATTTTTGTTTTCTTCTTTGCATCTGAATCTTCTGTCTGTGGGGCGTCAAAGTGCTGTCTGTTCTAAGAGTTACCACAGAAATCTTTTTGCCTCTGCTTGATATCAATATATCTAACCCAAAATGTTCAATAAGTTTGTTTTTCATATGTTTTGTAGTGTATGCATCAACTCCATCCCCGCAAAACTCCTGCACTTTTGATACAAGATCAGACAATGTGGCTTGTTCATCATCATTCTCGTCCAAATGTTGGCAGACTTTTAGAAAACCTTCCTGCCCAGCCTGTTGAGGATCTTCATAGAAAGTAGTTGGTTTTGTTTTCTTTGCATCGGTAAATCAATCAGAACTGTTTCTGTGTGTTCCGAAGCTGACACTGAAGGCATCATGGTACACAGTATCCCATGCAATGTGGTCTTCCCAACATGTTGACTGAATTCTGTCAGATACTGTTTTTGCCCAGCTGTCATCTCATTCCTTGCAAACACCTAGGATAGCTGCCTGAAATCCCTCGTGTGGTTTGGTTTTCTCTGGGAAGGCTTCATGTCCTTTTCTGTGAGTATTGATATCAGCAGTGGTGCCACAAAACAGTGAATCCTTGGATCATAGGCAGGCTGAAAGGATCGTCTGGATGGCCTCGGGTCATCTCTACAGGCGCTTTGTTTCTTCTCTAGATACATCCTTATTGCTTTGGCATTTGTATAGTCAAGCCGGCATTTTCTATGTAATTTCTGTCCTTCAACAATCACAATGTTAACATCACGCTGTGTGCTTAACCGATTGACAATCTTACATCCAGTCTCACCTAATTTCACTGTTGGTTGACCATTGTCAAGGGATTCTTTTCAAATGACGCAGTTTGCTGTACATTCGGCTGCAAAATAAGACGAACGAAAGCTGTCACATCACACGGAATACAGAATATTTTATTGCCCTGTTGATAAACAAAAGCTGTTACTTCACACGGAATACAGAAATCTTTATTGCCCTGTTGATAAACAAAAAGGGCAGTTTAATGGGAGGCGTGGAGATGGAGTGCATTTTAAATGTTCAATAAAATACAGTGATACAGACTTTACAATATGTTATACTTCACACACACACACACACACACACACACACACACACACACACACACACACACACACACACACACACACACACACACACACACACACACACATGTACATACACACACACACAACACACACACACACACAAACCACCACCACCAACCACCACCACCATCACCACCACACCATACCACACCACAAACACACACACACGCACACACACACACGCACACACACACACACATGTACGTTTATACAAGTCATCATCCAGAATAATAATCAAAGTTTTTCTTTTCCGTTTTTTTTTTAATTGACAAGGAAAACAGAGGCTGGGAAACTGAATTGATACCATAATTAATTAACTGATCAAGAAACATAGCTTCATCACATTTCAAATTCAAATTGATAAAGAAAACCAACAACAAAAACAACAAAACAGAAGATCAACAGCAAAGTAATTAGTCAAAATCATAAATAGCATGCGTACTTAACATTTTTATCATTATTATATCATTGATGCACACAGATAACTACATAGAAGTATTGTATGGCGAGCTAGGTCACGTAACCTTTGTGTTACAGAATAAAAATATTCAAGAAAACACAATATTCTTAACTCAGTCCGGTTTTCTTGTACAGGAAGATCTGCCCTGGGATTTTGACTTGCCTGCTTTGCCATAGTTTTTCAGGGGTTGGACGCTTCTATTGGAGAGCAAATTTGACAATGGAAGGGTCCACACTTCATTAGCATGCATTATCAGTTACACACACACACACACACACACACACACACACACACACACGTGCTACGGATCATCCCTATAATGCCGCATGTCATTCAAGTTCAAGAAACAAATTATTGAGAACTTCAGTATTGATACCAATTAAAAAAAATCATAATAAACAAAAAATAAGCCTTTGCTTACCTGCAAATATTTGCTGCCAAACTTGCATTCAAACGGCCAAAACACTATTCCAAACGTGAAAAATGCAACCCGCTCGTAGATCATTGTATGTCCGTGAAACGCGCTTCTACTATAGTATCGGTATATCGCGGTAAACGTTACGTGAAGATGAGAGTTACGCTTTTCTCGGTAGCGGATGTAGCCGTTCAAGTGGCACCCAGGCCGCGAATTGTATGGTACGCCAGAGCGGTCATGTCGCATACAAATCACAACGCTCGTAAATCTAATTTGTTAATTGTGACAATATACCAAACTTTCGTGTGTCCTAGGGTATTTTTTATTGTTTTTGGTTATTTTTTCCTAGCCTCTGAGAAGAAAAAAAATTCAGTTGCAGAGATTCCCATTGAAAAATTATATTTGGTAGACTACTAGTCCTTTGGACGGGGACGAAAAACGAATCGGACCCGTGTGCCTTCTGGCCTGTGGACGCTAAAGATACCACGGCAGTTGAAAATCGTGAAGAGCAGGGCTTTCGGTCGGCTGCCCTTGCATAAAATATTGGGGAGATAGGTTGATTTTCAATATTCCTCCATTTGAAAGCCAATTAGTCTTCTTGCCTTTCTAAAGTCCGGGTTAAAAAAATGAGTGGCGCTGGACTGCGGCAACGCGCTTTCAAAAGGGAGAACAGCCCGAATTTCCTATGGTAAACCCACTGTGACAAAAGACATGAATGTAAATAATATTACAAACATTCTCTGATCAGACAACAACACAGAAGTTATATATATCCCTTGCAGAATATTTCGCTGGAGCAAAAGAACTAAGACAAAAACAAAAAAAAAAAAAAAAAGGTGGGGATGGTGGTGGTGGAGAAGGGTTGAATCCACATGATCTTGTCAGACATCTTGGTCAAGAC
>JAPXFY010000026.1:48622775-48632775 GCA_030674185.1 Monoplex corrugatus
TCTCTCCTCTCTCTCTCCCTCTCTCTCCCCTCTCTCTCTCTCCCCTCTCTCTCTCTCTCTCTCTCTCTCTCTCTCTCTCTTATCACTTGACATGAAGGTAGAGAGGTGAACCTCGGTACAGACCCCGTCGACAAAAGGAAATGTCCGGATCCATCATGAAAGTGGCAGTGACATTACATGATGTATGACAGTTGAGAAAATTCATCACCCTTGCCATGAATTATTTCTATTATTCATGTCCGATGGACTGTAAAAAGACAATAATAATGTAGAAGAATTGTATATTTATATTTATAATATTGTAATGCCGTGATGTGGTTGCCTTGTCGCGAAGCCCTACCCCCACTGTACCCATCCCTATCCCCATGTACCCTTGTGAATGGGTTTATCCCCCGTCGCGGTTGCCGGTAGAAAGAAACTCTAGGGAGAGCTAGACAACGAAGGTCTTCAGAGAAGTAACCCCTTTAGACAAGTGTTTCGGCCCTAAACTCCTTACACTCTCGGTGGCCGGGCCACATCCAGGTCATGACTCCTGGATGCCCTTCTGCTGTTGTCTATTTTTTTTTCCCCACGCCGGGGAGCGAACCTGGGCGATTCTGCGCTTCAGAACTGCGGTACGCGGTTTTACCAATGTGCTAACGGGGCACACATCATCTGTAGGGAATTTAATCCTTATGAAGTTCATTTTTGGTTCCTCCTTGCCCAGATCCAGCTTGAGCTCCTTTCTGCTGCCTCTGCCATCGCTTTAAGGGCTCTAGTCCTCTTCTTCCCAGAAATGGCGAGTTGTTTCATGAGATCATAAGCGAAGGTGCCCACAAACCCTCTTGCCCCGACCTCTATGGCGAAGATTTTGACCCGCAGACCTGCTTTCTTCAGGGTGCTGGCAAGACCGGCGTATTTTTCGGTCTTGTAGATATGTGCTTCTTCCATTCTGCTTTCGTGTGGCACAGTGAGTTCTATCAGAATCACTTGTTTCGAGGAGTCAGAGTGGAGAGCGATGTCTGGTCTCATGCCTGTCTTGCTGATGACATCTGGGTAATTTCTCCACTCTGGGAGGTCTGCTGTACACTCCCAGTCGACTGCTCCATCCAGAAGACTCTTTGGCAATGTGCTGGTTGTCATAGCAATTTCGGGCCAGACCTGTTTCCCTCCTGCTTTGTAGAACGTTGTCATAGCAATTGGTGCGTTTGGGGTCATGGTTTTTTCGCTAACCACGTCTGTGATCACTTTCAGAACTTGGTTGTGCCTCCATGTATATCTTCCTTGGGCTAGCGCTACTTTGCAAGAGCTTAGGACATGTTCCACTGTTTGTTTCTTCTGACAGAGCGGACATGCTGGGTCATCTGATTTCCCCCATTTCACTAAGTTTGCATTCGAGGGGAGCAGGTCATATACAGATCTGAGGAGGAAGCTTATCCTTAGAGGAGCCATGTGCCACATATCGTTCCAGCTGAGACTTCTTTGGAGTGCACTGTCCCATGTTGTCCATTGCCCCTGTTGACCTTGCTGGACTGCCTTCTGCACTCTTTTGACATCTTCTTCTTTCTTCAACTCCTGTATGATCATGTCTCTTTTTTCCTTCCCTTTGGCTTTGGACCACCACTGCATTTTTGTTGCTCCCAGTCCCTGTCTGTTGGTTTGCGTGTGTCCAATTATTTCTTTGATGCTGAGGTTTCTCTTGGCATTGTTTACAGCCTCTTGGACTTTCCATTTTTTGCCAGTTCTCAGCTTTGGCTGAACTGATCTCACGATATTGTCTTTCGATTCCTCCAGCATGCTCAACAGTCTTGCTTTTCCAACTTTGTACTCCTCCACTATGGATTTGAGAGGTAGCTTCAGCATTGCTTGACGACAGTAGAATGCAACATCAGTGAGACCAGGTGGGACACCGAGCCATTTTCTTGTGTATTTGTTGATTTTGGCTTCCAATGCTTCCACTGTGCTGGTGCAAATGTCATAGATTAGCAGTGGCCACAGCAGCTTTGGTATCAGCATGAACTGTAGACACCAGACTTTGTATTTGCCTGGCAGTCCGCAGTTATCTATTTTCTTCAGGCCTTCTTCTGCTGTTTGCTTGGTTTCACATCCCCTTTGTGTGTCTTTCAGGGAGTCATCATACCATCTTCCGAGACTTTTTACTGGCTCTTCTGTGACAGTGGGGATGGCTTGGTTGGCTACCATGAATTTGACTGAATCTGCCACTTTTCCTTTTCGCAGTGAGAGACTTCGGGATTTCTTTGGTTTGAACCTCATTCTTGAAGAGGCCACCAGCTCATCCAGCTGCTTTAAGATTTGGTGTGTCTCTTCCTCATCCATGGACAAGACTGTTGTGTCATCCATGAAAGCTTTCAGAGGAGGCATCTGGTATCCATCTCCCAGATTCACTGGACCTGAACTCTTCATTGCAGCTTTCAAGATGACTTCCATTGCCAACACGAACAGTATGGGAGAGATTGCACAGCCCATTGCAATGCCCACCTCTAGGTCTATCCAGTCCGTGGTGTATTCTTTGGTAGAGAACCGCATTGAGAACCCTTGGAAATACTTCCTCAGCATTGTTCGGATGTTTTCTGGGATGTGATACATTTCAAGAGCCAGCTGGATCATATCGTGTGGAACTGATCCATATGCATTCGCCAGATCAAGCCAAACTACGTCAATGTCTCTCTTCTCTGTTCTTGCTTTTTGGATGGCATCCCAAATCAACGTGGCATGTTCCAAGCATCCAGGCATTCCTGGTATGCCTCCCTTTTGGACTGACATATCCAGATACTTGTTTTCAGTCAGGTATTTTGTCAATCTTGCTGCCATAACAGAGAAGAAGATTTTCCCCTCGACGTTCAGAAGTGATATTGGCCTGAACTGGTTGATGCTGCTGGAGTTCTGCTCCTTCGGAATGTACACTCCCTCAGCTCTCATCCATTGGTCGCTGATCTTCTGGTTCCTCCATGCTGATCGAATCATCTTGTGGAGCCACTCGAGCACTTTTGGGCATTTCTTGTAGAGCAGGTATGGTATTCCGTTTGGTCCAGGTGCTGACTTGGCTCTGGCTTTCTTTATTACGTTCTTCACTTCATCCAGTGTTGGTGGTTTGTTATTGAATTTTCCTTCTGGCGCTGCAGGCCAGACCAGATTCTGGATTTCAAGTGGTGCCTCGCGCTGAGAATCGGAATATGTTTCCCTGAGATGCTGCTCTAGGGTTTCCTTGCCCACTGTGAGAGTCACTGATTTGGGTTGTTCAAACAGCTTTCTTGCAAAGTCAAAGGGATCTTTGAAGAAACGATCTTGAGTCTTCTTCTTTTTGCTCTTTCTTCGCCTTGCTGATTCCACTTTGCTGAGAGCATTGTGTTTGGCTTTCAGATCTTTCCAGAGTTCCAGGAGCCCTTGCTTCTCGAATTCTGAGGCAGTTTTCATTCGCTTTTTAAGCTTCCTTTTCTCCCTCCGGATGCTCTCCATCTGTTGCTGTCTTCTGGATTTCTGGGGAGGCGTTTTTGTCTTTGGCTGCTTCACTCCATAAGTGTCCCTGCAGATAGAGTATATGATGTCTTCGTATGTGTCAAGTTTGTGTTCCAGCGTACTGTTCCCTATTAGCGCATTCAGCTTAAGGACAAGTTCCTCATCTAATTTCTCCCATTGTTCTTTTGCACCGGCAGGCGGCAAATTGAGTTTTTCACGTTTGGCGTTAAGAGCTTGTGCAAAATCCGCACCAGAACCATCAGCGTGGATGTCCTTGGCACTATGGTTTAGTTCCTGGCCTTGGTCATCCAACGTCTCACCTGCTATCGCAGTGCGCTGCTGCTGGTTCGTATGAGTCTTCAAACAGCCCATTTTTGTCCTGTGGATCTTCATGCCGCGTTTGGTGGTGAATCTCCTTCCACACGCACACGGAAATTCCATCTGGTCATTAATCATGATCCGTTGTGCGTTTCCAGTCGTGATGGAGTCAGTGCCGATGGATTCATCATTCTCTCCCCCTTTCGGTGAATCCTGGGAGCATCTTTCATTAATGGAACTCGTGGCATGTTATCAAAGGCAAGGTGGGAAGCCAACCCACAAAGCCCGCAGATCTAGTCTTTCCCAATGTCGTTCGGTCTTTCCCGAATGTCCTCCGAACTATTCCCGGAAGTCAATGGATTGACCATGTACAGGTAGAAAGAAACTCTAGGGAGAGCTAGACAACAGAAGGTCTTCAGAGAAGTAACCCCCTTTAGACAAGTGTTTCGGTCCTAAACTCCTTACACTCTCGGGGGGCCGGGCCACATCCAGGTCATGACTCCTGGATGCCCTTCTGCTGTTGTCTTTTTTTTTTTTCCCACGCCGGGGAGCGAACCTGGGCGATTCTGCGCTTCAGAACTGCGGTACGCGGTTTTACCAGTATAAATAGTATCCCCATCTTCTGGAAATTCTGTGCTAAAAATTTCCTCTTTTCTGTCACTCTCTTTCTTTCTGCCTTGTTCCTTTGCTTTCTGTCATTTCTACTTATTTTCTGCCTTAATGGTATGGTCCATTCACCTGTATTTTTTCGATAAAGTCTTACGTACTTTTTCTTGGGATTGATAATTGGGTACATGTATTAAGTGTATTTTTGGCTCTAAGGAGGTGAGATATGCGGAAGCAATTTTAGGTAATTTATGCCTGTTTTTATATGTCACTCCCTTTGTTTCTGCCTTGTTCTTTTTGCTTTCTGTCATTTCTACCTATCATTTTCTGCCTTGCTGGTCCATTCACCTGTATGTGTTTGATAAAGTCTTACGTACTTTTTCTTAAGATTGATAATTGGGTACATGTATTAAGTGCAGTTTTGGCTCTAGGTAGTTTTAGGTAATTTATGCCTGTTTTTACATATGTTTTGGTGTCCTTATGTATGCCTATATTTGTATTCAGAAGTGTTTTTTTAATCTTCCCTGTGCGATAAATTGAACGGAGTGGTCAACGCCGGGGGCATGTCCTTAGATTATGTGCGCGAATGCATTGATGTGTGTACTAATTTTCTTCTCTTTTTTTTTTCCTGTTTAAGTTTTGTATGTTTTGAACCGGTTATAGCCCTGATATGGCTCTACGCTGTCAGCTGGGCTTTAAACAACATAACAATAACAATAACAATAACAATAGTACATAGAAAAGGATATAAATATGAAAATAAAGTACAAATGGTATTGGCAAACTTTTGGTTAAGGGCATTAACACACGTGTATACTGATTAAGTCTGCGTTTGAACGTTTTAACCGGTAACAGACCTTTACGACATTTTGGTAAATTATTCCAACAGCTTGTGTCACAATACACTATACTTGATTTACGAATAAGTTGGTCTGATTTTTTCTCTTTCTTTTTTCTTTCTTTCTTTCGTTCTTCTTTTCTTTCTTTCTTTCTTCTTCTTTTTGTGTGTTTGTGTCTTTTCTGTTCACTGATAAAACGGTTGGCCGAAATTTGAGCCGTCTTGTTTTGTCAATGTTGATAATACACGTTCTCGTTCGAAGTTAGTGTGTGTCTACTTGTTTAGATGTATAGAGATCCAGTCTATGGGGACAAGAGGAAGAGAAAAAGAAAAGAAGAGAGAGAGAGAGAGAGAGAGAGAGAGAGAGAGAGAGAGAGAGAGAGAGAATGCCAATGCCAATGCCAATGCGAGAATGAGAAATATTTTATTGTGTTAGGCTTTAAGCCCATCATTTTTCTTTCTTTTATTGTTGTTTAAGGCCCAACCGCTTCAAAAAACACAAAACTTCGACAGGGAAAAAAAAAGAGAAGAAAATTTAGTACACATATCAATGCATTCGCGCACATAATCTAAGGACATGCCCCCGCGTAGGACCATTCCGTCCGATTTATCGCACAGGGGAGATTTAAAAAACACACCTGAATACAAATATAGGCATACATAAGGACACCAAAACATATGTAAAAACAGGAATATAATTACCTAAAACTACCTAGAGCCAAAACTGCACTTAATACATGTACCCAATTATCAATCTTAAGAAAATGTACCTAAGGCTTCATCGAACACATACAGGTGAATGGATCATTACGGCAGAAAATGATAAGTAGAAATGACAGAAAGCAAAGGAACAAGGCAGAAACAAAGAGAGTGACAGAAAAGAGGAAATTTCTGGCACAGATTGTCCAGAAGGTGGGGATACTATTTATACTGAAAGAGCCTCGGCATCTCCCTCGGGGGGGGGGGGGGGGGGGGGGGGGTGGGGGTGGGGGTGGAGTTTCTGTGTACTAATGTATGCACATCTGTACATATGTTGTTACGGACTCTGATATTTTGATTACTGTAACAAATCTGATTTGCTTGTGTGTGAATACATGTATGAGTAATGAAACCATTTTCAAAATGCGTATTTCATTATCTTATAAGTGTAATTGCTTTTTTGTGAACATAATTATTTTTGTCGTGTATTTGAATGTTCAGTGTTAATTTGAAATAACATTTATGTTTTTTGTTGTTGTTTTTTTTGCACACACATACGACATGCATGAGTGCGCGCACTAGGTAACATGCGCACACGCTCTCACGCACGCACGCAGACACAGACACAGACGCAGACACACACAGACACAAACACACACAGACACAGACACACACACAGACACACACACAGAACACACAGACAGACACACACACACACGCAACACACACACAACCACACACACACACACGCAACGCACACACACACACACACACACACACACACACACACACACACACACACACACACACACATCCCGCTCGCGCATTCGAATATGCCTATACACTTTTAATCTATGTTCTCTTTTTACCTACCTACACACACACCACACAAAAGCACACGCACACCCAAACACAAACACAGCACCGCACACCGACACACACACACACACACGACACGCCACACACACACACATATACATACACCGCTCGCGCATTCAAATAAGACACCATCACGACATCAAACACTAAAGCAGCCCACCAGAAAAGAGGGAAGACCAAAGAACAAAGAAAAGACACCGTCGTAAACAGCGATATGAAAGGGCAAAGAGAGAGAGAGAGAGAGAGAGAGAGAGAGAGGAGAGAGAGAGAAGAGAGAGAGAAAGAGAGAGAGAGAGAGAGAGAGAGAAAGAGAGAGAGAGAGAGAGAGAAGGAGAGAGAGAGAGAGAAGAGAGAGAGAGAGAGAGAGAGAGAAACAATGCATGCACTACCCCTGTCCATCTAATGTCATCAACATCGAATTATATAAAAGTTGAATAGCAAGATTCCTTGTACTCCCCACAAAGCTTTGTGGGAAACAACTCTGATCTCAAAAAAAAAAGAAAAAAAAAAAAAAAAAAAAAAGAAACGGAAGAAACGGACTCTTGTTAAGGATCAGATTCTTTCATCGTTATTGTTATCATTACCATTGTTATTATTATTGTTGTTGTTATTGTTATCATTATCATTGTTATTATTATTGTTGTTGTTATTGTTATCATTATCATTGTTATTATATTGTTTTTGTTGTTGTATTTATCATTACTTTATTATTATTGTTGTTGTTATTGTTATCATTATTATTATTATTGTTGTTGTTATTGTTATCATTATCATTGTTATTATTATTGTTGTTGTTATTGTTATCATTATCATTGTTATTATTATTGTTGTTGTTATTGTTATCATTATCATTGTTATTATTATTGTTGTTGATATTGTTATCATTATCATTGTTATTATTATTGTTGTTGATATTGTTATCATTATCATTGTTATTATTATTGTTGTTGTTATTGTTATCATTATCATTGTTATTATTATTGTTGTTGTTATTGTTATCATTATTATTGTTATTATTATTGTTGTTGTTATTGTTATCATTATCATTGTTATTATTATTGTTGTTGTTAGTTATCATTATATTGTTATTATTATTTGTTGTTATTGTTATCATTATCATTGTTATTATTATTATTGTTGTTGTTATTGTTATCATTATCATTATTGTTGTTGTTATTGTTATCATTATCATTGTTATTATTATTATTATTGTTATTGTTATCATTATTTTATTATTATTGTTGTTGTTATTGTTATCATTATCATTATTATTATTATTGTTGTTGTTATTGTTATCATTATCATTGTTATTATTATTGTTGTTATTGTTATCATTATCATTATCATTATTTTATTGTTGTTGTTGTTATTGTTATCATTATCATTGTTATTATTATTGTTGTTGTTATTGTTATCATTATCATTGTTATTATTATTGTTGTTGTTATTGTTATCATTATCATTGTTATTATTATTGTTGTTATTGTTATCATTATCATTGTTATTATTATTGTTGTTGTTATTGTTATCATCATTATTATTATTATATTATTATTAATATCATTATTACTATCATCATTATTATTGTCGTTGTTGTTGCTATCATTATTATTAATATTATTATATTATTATTATTATTATTATTATTATTACAGGTCGCCATGACAACGTTATTAATAGCCGGAGTGGTGACCTTGGTCGTCTTCTACGTGCTGATCCTGATTGTGGGCGTGACCGCTGCCCGCTGTGTCAAGGTCAGCGGCGGGTCAGGGTCGGGTTCGGGATCGGGGTCGGACTTGGACCTGTCTTCAGAAGGGGTGAGGGAGAGTGAGGAGGTGGTGGTGGCTGGACGGAGTCTGCACGGTTTTGTGGGGTCCATGACTATGATCGGTAAGTTTTTATTTCATTTTATATATTTATCTATTTATTCATATATTTATTTGTGACCTCCCACCACGAAATCAGTCTTAACTCGCTCTAGGAGCTGAACAGGTGACTGAGGGTCTATCTGGGGTGTTTTGACTTTTTCTCAAAATTGATTTCTGTAGGCTATAATCTATCCCCCACAGAATTTTTTTTCTTGAAAAAATATTATTAATCAACCTAAACTGGTATATGTTAATGCACTGATCACAGCAGAAAGAACGCAATTTCCTACCAAAAGTACCTATTTTTGTCTCTTATCATATACCGCAACCTGTGCAGTACCCACACATGTAATATACTGACGGAAAGCTCTTTGGTGCACCTTTCAGATAATGACAGCTAAAATTAGAAACAAACTGGGTCAAAGCCGCCAAATAAAGAAATTTAAGGAAAATGTGTAGGAGAGCACACAAAAACTTTAGAGGCCGTTTTCTCAAAATGGCCGTCACACAACTTAATGACTTTAAACATTCATAACTTCTACATTTTTTTTTGAGTACAAGCTTTATTCAAGTACCAAAATAATCAGCAGAATGTACACTTTCCATGATATGTATAATTATCTCAAAATGCCCAAAATGCTAGTTAAGACTGATTTCGTGGTGGGAGGTCACATTTATTTATCGAGGGACGGGGCTTATCTGTTTCTTTATGTCAGTAGTAGAGCTTTGCGCCATTGGATTTTAAATTAGGATGAAGCCTAAGGGTAGATGAGGAAAAAACGTTATACGAAAGAGGGAAATAAAGAACTGTGTGTATATTCTTAAAGAACACACGAACACAACGATTTATACATGTGAACGGCGCCATTTTGGGGATAGGTGAAAGGAGCAAAAACGGGCACGATAAACATTTGTAAAACGGCAACGATTTTTTGTTGTTGTTGAAATTTTTCATTTGTAGACAAGTGTACAGAACCTAAGGCCGTGTGTCGTGTATATTAGTAATGCTATAATGCCACTTCATATCTTGAAACGACGACAAGAATAACTACAACAACAACAAAAATCACGTCAGATCATATCATTTTATTTAGAATATATATATATATATATATATATATATATATATATATATATATATATATGTATATATATATTTATTTATATTGTTTCATTTTATTTCATTTTATTTTGTTTTGTTTTTATTTTATTTGTTTTTTTATATTTTATTTTATTTTATTTTATTTTATTTTATTTCATTTTATTTTATTTATTTTATTTTATTCTATTCTATTTATTTTATTTATCTTATCTTATTTATTATTCTATTTTATTC
>JAPXFY010000026.1:48635275-48663013 GCA_030674185.1 Monoplex corrugatus
ACAAAAAACAAAAAAGCAAAAAACAAACAAACAAAAACAAACAAACAAAAACAAACAAACAAACAAACACAAGAACAAAACAAGACAAACAGACAAACAAAAAAATCGAATGATTATTTCAGACTGACAAGGATACGAACCCTCGACCTACTAATCAGTCAGTAGTCCATTGTGCTGATCATTTTACCGATTTGACAGGTTTGGTGTGTACATGTACAGTATAAGTTCTCTGCTGACCTCCGTTTGTATATCTGTATACCTCACCAGAGGGCACAGCGTTTTGTATTTATCTATACATACTTATCTCTTTTTTGGAACCAGAACTACAAAAACAAAACAAAACAAACCAAACCAAACAAACAAACAAACAATCAAACAAACAAACAAAATGTAATCTGACCGCGTATAGAATATGACAAAATCTTTTATGAAAAGAACTTGATTTCCTTTTAGAAATCTATCCTTCCATGAACCAGTGCACAGTATTTAGTTGAACCCTCCAAAAAAAACAAAACATAAATAAATCAAACTAAGAGAAAACAAATAAAATAAGATGAAATAAAACAAAATAAAATGAAAGTAAACAAAATAAAATGAAATAAAATACAGTAAATTAAAATAAAATAAATAAAATAAAATAAAATAAGATAAAGTAAGATAAAAGTAAAATATAATAAAACAGTATGAACTAAACTAAACTAAACTAAACTAAACTAAACTAAACAAAACTAATATAAACTAAACTAAACTAAACCAAAATAAACTAAACTAAACTAAACTTAACTTAACTAAACTAAACTAAACTAAACTAAATTAAACTAAACTAAAGTAAGATACAATAAAATAAAATAAAATACAATGAAATAAATCTTGCGCCTGTGTTGTCTTGCATTGTCAAATTTTGTAATACCAAAATACGCGTTCATAGTCTGTTTTGTGTCTGTCTGGTTCCATTTTGCTAGAACGCTGGCAGTCACTTAGATATATATATAGGCCTATATATATCTCCTTTTTGTCACAATGGATGCACTGTACCTTGTGAAAATCGGGCTGCTCTCTCAGGGATGAGGGCGTCGCCGCAGTGCAGTGCCACCCGGTGTGTGTGTGTGTGTGTTGTTGTGTGTGTGTGTGTGTGTGTGTGTGTGTGTGTGTGTTTTGATTTTTATCTCATGAAAGTTGAAATTTTCTGCTTTTAATTTTGCCAGGAACAACTCCTTTTTTTGTCGCCATGGGATGTTTAACCCTTTGACTCCTGCGCCCTGTCCACCAGAATCCTGCAATATCAACCATGTTAACAAAAGCAAGAACTTAACCTTTTGACTCCCTCAACCTAGCCACCGGCTTTCTGAAGCTGGTAGACAGGGTGAGGGCGTCAAAGCGTTTAAGTTTTTGAAGTTAGTGGATAGGGTGTGGGAGTCAAAGGAATGTGTGCTGCATACGGGACCTCGGGTTTATCGTCTCATCCGAAAGACTAGCACCCAGCCCACCACTTCAAAGTTAGCGGAGGAGGGAGGGGGAGAAAAAAATCCTTGTCCGATCCATGACTCAAACCCAGGTTTCTCCCGTTCAAGGCAAGAGCTTAATTAAACCGCTGGGCCAAACATTCCAGTTGCTGGTATTTGGATTGAGCACTGTCCAGAAGCGATGACTCCCACTTCTGTGATAAGTCCTTACGTTTTCGTTTCAGTTTCAGTTTATGTCCAACTCAGACAAATTTCGTTTTTTTAGTCTGCATACAGCTATGGGTATATAGCTCCGCTGCCTTGTGGTTATCTAGGGAGAGACTAAGGCTAAGGGTGTAAATCCTGAAAGAAGAAATCATCCCTACTGCCTTGTAGATTGTCGTGGGAACGACAAAGGCTACTGGAGAGTCCGTACACAAACCGATGGAAGGCAAAGGGAAACCACCATCGTATTTTCCCAAGATAATTCATGGCCAGCCAAAGCAAGAAAAATGAGGATAACGACATTAATTGGAACTCCTGTGGAGCACCTTCGTCCGGTAGGGACCGTCATGCTGCGCAGGTTACAACCCTACCGTCTGCAAGCCACTGCGATCAAACTAAAAAATTACCCCCAAAATTGTACACCAGGTATACCCAGGGAGAAAATATTGGACGGACTTGCAAGATGGCTGAGGACAGAGAGGGTGGAGGATGTGCTTGCAGAAAAAACACGAAAAAAGAATAGGAACGCGTATATAAACAACAAGACAAGACAGGCGCAAATTTTCGGCCAATTGGCCTTTGTCAAGCGTTAGATCACAAACACTGGGTACAAAAATCAGGAGAAAAAGACTGAAACTTCCCTGCTGCTCCTTCCAGTGTGAGAAAAATAGAATGTAAATGTTTTCAGAAGTTCTTGAAAAAGTGCTGTCCACACACCATTGTCAAAAATGTTGATTGTAAGCTTATTTATTATTTTGAGATTTTTTTTGGCTTTGTTTTGTTTTGTTTTGTTTGGTTTGGTTTGATTTGGTTTTGGGGGTTGTTTTGTTGTTGTTGTTGTTTTCTCACACTGGAAGGAGCAGCAGAGAAGTTTCAGTCTTTTTCTCTTAATTTTTGAACCTGGTGTTTGTTTGTGATCCTACGCTTGACAAAGGCCACTTGGCCGAAAATTTGCGTCTGTCTTGTCTTGTATTAAATACGCGTTCTTATTCTTTTCTCGTGTTTATTTCTGGTCCCTATCGCTCGTATAGTTTCGTCTTTCACGCCGCGTGGAGATTAACCACAGTCGTCAACGTGACGTTACTCTCTAACTAAAATAGCAAATTTTTGTTCTCCAGCTACTGTGGTAGGAGGAGGCTTCATCAACGGAACAGCCGAGTCTGTCATTACGGGAGGATTGGCCTGGACTATCTCCCCTTTCGCCATTATTGTAGGGCTTACATTGGGTCAGTACGATTGTTTTTTCTGTCTGTATGCTTGTCTGTCTTGTCTGTATCTTCGTGAATGAATGTGTCTTTGTGTTGCGTGTGTGTTGTTTATTTGTTTGCGTGTGTGTGTGTGTGTGTGTGTGTGTGTGTGTGTGTGTGTGTGTGTGTGTGTGTGTGTGTGTGTGTGTTGTGTGTGTTTTGTGTTGTGTTGTGTTGTGTTGTGTTGTGTGTGTGTGTGTGTGTTGTGTTGTGTTGTGTGTTGTGCGTGTGTGTGTGTGTGTGTGTGTGTGTGTGTGTGTGTGTGTGTGTGTGTGTGTGTGTGTGTGTGTGTTGTGTGTAATCATGCACGCACAATATACCGTATGCCTGTATGTATGTGATGTATGTTTGTATGTATGTATGTATGCATGCATGTATGTGTATGTATGTATGTATGTATGTATGCATTTTTGTATGTTTGTATGCATGTATGTATCGATATATATATAGACATTATATATGTATATACTACATATATGTATATTGCAGATAAACCAAAAACAAGACAATAAAATAGAATGTTGAGCCAGCACTTAGGCCAGTGGCCTTTCCCTCAGGGGATGTTTATTCATGAATGATTGTATGTGTGTATGCATAAATGTATGTATGTATGTAAGTACGTACGTATGCATATATGCATGCATGCATGCATGCATGTATGTATGTATGTATGTATGTATGTATGTAGTGTATGTATGAATGTATGTTGTATGTGTGTATGTATGCATGTATGTATGCATACATGGAATGTTCATATATGTGTGTAAGTACTTACGTATGAATGTATATGACATGCGTCGCATAGTCACAGCAGATGACTCTGACGATTTCGTTTATCTCTCGCGATTACCTCTGCCACTGCCACTCTCTGGAAATGTTGACACTCAGACCTGTCATTCTTGGTGTTGTCTTCCCACTTCTTTTCTGTCTTTCTCTTCTTTTCCCTCTTAGCACAGAGTGCCTTGTGGGGTAGTCTTAGTACTGTGATATGTCCGTATCACCAGAGACCAGTAGGTAATATGTGCATTCTCTTGTACCGTTTATCTTGTGTCTCTGATTGCAGTCAGATGGTCTTCATATGGGCAATAGTTTTTGATTCTGTGCTGCGTAAGTTACAGTTTCGTTGGTGACGTGGTTGTGTATAAGATGCGGAGAATCTTTCGATAGCTATCGTCTCTCATGCTGGATCCTTCTTTGTAAGCGTGCTGTGAAAGACCTATGTTTTGTAGGGGTGAAGGAAAATTAGACATGGCAGGGGAGCGCATCAGTTTTACTCTTGAGCTGAGTTCGATGTTGTTGTCTTTCCATGATTGGTACTTTGTCTTGTGAGCGTTGTTGTTATTAACAACAACGTTACGTATACACGAGTATGTCTCTGTGTGTGTGTATTTACGTAAGTACTTATGCATGCATGAGTGTAGGCATGTGTGTATGTATGTATGAATGTATGTATGTAGTATGTATGTATGTATGTATGTATGTATGTCTCTATGTATGTATGTATGAATGTATGTATGTATGCGTGTATGTATGTATGTATGTATGTATGTATGTGTGTATATATATTGTCTGTCTGTATGTATGTATGTATGTATGTATGCGTGTATGTATGTATGTATGTATGTATGTATGTATGTATGTATGTAGGCATGTTGTATATATGTCTATGTTTGTAGTAGGTATGCGGGTACGATAGTTATGTATTAATGCGTGTCGATGTTGTATGTTCCATGATTGGTATGTATGTTTGTAGCGTGTATGTATTAGTATGTATAGTATGTATGGTGTATGTATGTATGTATGTATGCATGCTGATGTATGTATGTATGTATGTATGTATGTATGTATGTATGTATGTATGTATGTATGTATGTATGTCTCTATGTATGTATAGTATGATATGTATGTATGTATGTATGTATGTGTGTATATATGTCTGTATGTCTGTCTGTCTGTATGATTATGTATGTATGTACGGTGTCTTTATGTATGTATGTATGTATGTATGTATGTATGTACGTATGTATTATGTCGTTGTATGTATGTATGTTGTATGTATGTGTATATGTATAGTTTTATGATAATGTATGTATGTATGGATTATGTTATGATTTTATGTATGTATGTATGTATGTATGTTTTATGTTTGTTGGTTATGTATGTATGTATGATGATGTATGTTGTGTATGTATGTATGTATGTAGTATGTATGTATGTATGTATGTATGTATTGTATGTATGATGTTGTATGTATGTATGTATGTATGTATGTATGTATGTATGTATATTATGTTGTATTATGTTGTATGTATGTATTATGTATGTATATGTATGTATGTATATATGTATGTTTATGTATGTATGTATGTATGTAGTATGTATGTATGTATGTATGTATGTATGTATGTAAGTATGTATGTATGTTTGTATGTATAGTAGTGTAATAAGTAGAATTGTGACATGTATAGTATGGTGTATATGAATGAGTGTTGATAGTATGTATGTATTATGATTGTAAGCGTGCTTGTGAGAGTCTATGTTTTGTAGGCTAAAGGAAAATTGACATGACAAGGAGGGCATCGGTCTTACTATAGAACTGAGTTCGATGTGTGTCTTTCCATGATTGGTACTTGTCTTGTGAGCGTTGTTGTTATTAACAACAACGTAGTATACGATATGTATGTATGTTGTATGTATGTATGTATGTATGTATGTATGTATGTATGTAGTATGTATGTGTATGTATGTATGTATGTATGCATGTATGTATGTATGTATGTACGTATGTATGTATGTGTGCACATATGTCTGTTTGTATGCACATATATCATTGTCCGTGTGTGTGCGTGTGCTGCGTGTATGCAATTCTTGTGTGTGTGTGTGTGTGTGTGTGTGTGTGTGTGTGTGTGTGTGTGTGTGTGTGTGTGCGCGCGTGTGTGTGCGCTTGCTTGCATGCTTGCCACCTTTTAAAGGCAATGTACCTAAAAAAAAAAATCAACTTTATGGCTTCGTGCAGGTGGCATAATCTTTGCGGGCCCCATGCGACGCGCCCGATATGTAACCATGCTGCAACCAGTGGAAGAGAAATACGGGCGGCTTGTCGCCTGTTTGGTCTACCTGGCCTGTCTGTGTGGGGATGTGTTCTGGACTGCTTCCATTCTCAACGCTTTGGGTGAGTAAGTACTTACACTTTGTACTGAGTTGCTGCCCTTTGTTCCATTGCCATGTGGGCCAGCAACAGAAAACCGCCACTCCCGTCTCTATTGGTTGGTATGGTTCAGTCTTTACGTCCGCTCCCACCTCTGGTGATATGGCCGACAGGGATAACCATCCCAGGGAAGTGGGGGAAGGGGGACCTATCTAATCCTATACTGACACCACCAGAACAAAAACAATGATGTTAAGATGGGACAGTGAGATGGCCAGTTTTAATGTTGCGCACCCTGGGATTGGAACCTACAACCTTTAGCATGTGAATCTGACGCTCAAACTAACAGAGCCGCTGGGGCCCGCGCTCGTGTCTGTGCTGGGTCAGGTTTTTGTATAATACCACACATGTGATTCAGGGCCTTGAACTCTTTTTGTACTGCTCGTTGCCTCCCTTTCTCGCGTCTTCTTTCTGGTGTCCTGTGAAGGGCAGTCCGGGTGATGTTATCCAGCGCTGTTCGGATGACGGGGCCCAATCCATCTCCATCATCATTTTTATGATTGATGGTGTGTATACAGCGTTTATAATTATCTCCTTTTTTCTTTTAGCATGTTGAAATCCACAACTTATTTGCTAGGCCTGTCGTAGCTTCACCAGAGCCCCGTTAGCCAGGGTGTTTCAGGGTGACCAAGGTCGGCCTTCATGGCAAACGCAGCGCCTAAGTGGCCTAAAGCCACCCAGACCCAGCAGTCCGTTACTGTACCCTGTGACCATCTCCCAGGACGAGGACCAGGGGTTGGACTTCAGGAAAGCAGTTGCCATACCCTATGGAATAAAAAAAAAAGGAGGTAGAGAGATTGTAAGACATACCTGGGCATCTTGTTTCTCACGCACGTAAAAAAAAATATGCTAAAGTACTGGAACAGAGAATTAGACCTATCGTAGAACCACAACTGAGTGAAGCACAGTTCACATTTAGGAAAGGAACAGAATGTACAGATGCAATCTTCGCCTTTAGACAGATGTCTGAAAAGATCATTGACATGACAAAGAACTATACATGGGTTTTGCTGACCAAGAGAAAGCCTTTGACAGACTATAGAGAAACATGTTGCAGGCAGTTCTAGAGACCTACGGCGTTCAATGTCGGTTATTAGGGAATGTCATGGCAGTGTACCAACACAGTCGAAGTGCAGTAAGAACACCAGATGGCCTCAGTGACTGATTTGATATAAAAACAGGAGTGCGCCAAGGTTGTGTTTTGTCCCTTCTGTTGTTCATTATTTACATGGACAGAATCACAAAAGACGGAAATCCAAATCTTGAAGATCTGAATGAATTACTATTTGCTGATGACCAAGACCTAATTAATGAAGATGCAAAAGAATTACAGGAACAACTTAGTAACTTGAAAGCAAGTTGTGAAAATTACAACATGAAAATCAGCGTGTTCAAAACAAAGATTATGAAAGTGAGCAGAAGCTCAGGCAAGCTAGGAATTACGAGTCAACAACATGGAACTAAAACAAGCTGAGGAATTCAAATTTTAGGAAGCATCTTTACACAGAATAGCAGCATGTATATCATCATCATCATCATGTGCCCTGCCGCAGAGGGTGGCGATATGGCCCTCCATATGCATCTATCCCTTGTCGCCGCAAGCACTTCTTCCTCCCTCTCTGTCCCAGCCACCCCAAAAGTCTGTCCAATGTTTTCTTCCTGGGTCTACCTGGTGCTCTCCTTCCATCCAGCTTTCCTGTTGTGACTAGGTTCTCTAATTCCCTTTCCTCATAAAATGTCCTATAAATGTTGCTTGTCTTTTCCTAACAGCATGTAAAGGGAAATTGAAACAAGAATCCAGAAAGCAAATGCAGTGACTTAGCACCTTTCCTCCCGCGTCTCCTTGCGTACCAAGACATAAAGGGGGGGTGGGGGTGGGGGTTACCTCCAGTAGCTCTGGGTGGATCCTTCTGGACGCGGGTCCCAGTGTTGCTCCAGCCTGAAAGGGCCTCAATGGGCCAGCGCCATTCTCGTATGACTTAGATGATTGTGTAGACATTTCCGTGCATGGTAGCATGGTTTGTTAAAAGGCGTTTCTGCAGGCCTGATACCTCTGACACCCCTCTCTTCCCACTGTGTGGGAATGCCAGGGGCTCTTTCAGTATAAATAGTATCCCCCCCCCCCTTCTGGAGATTCTGTGCTAGAAGTTTCCTCTTTTCTGGCACTCTCTTTGTTTCTGTCTTGTTCCTTTGCTTTCTGTCATTTCTTCCTATTATTTTCTGCCTTAATGGTCCATTCATCTGTATGTGTTCGATAAAGCCTTACATACTTTCTCTTAGGATTGATAATTGGGTACATGTGTTATGTGCATTTTTGGCTCTAGGGAAATGAGATGTGCGGAAGCAATATTTGGTAATTGAAGCCCGTTTTTATATATGATTTAGATTGCTTAGTTATGTTTAAATTTGTGCTCAAGTATGTTTTTTTTAAAATTCCCTTGTGATAAATTGGACGGAGTGGTCAAAAACACCAGGGGCATCTCCTTGGATTATGTGCACGAATGCAGTGATATGTGTACTTAATTTTGTTTTCTTTTTTTTTTCCTGTTGATGTGTGTATATGTTTTGAAACGGTTAGCCCTGATATGGTTCTACGCAGTCGGCTGGGCTTTCATAATCATCATCATCATGTACCCTGCCGCATGGCGTTGGCGATCATGGCCCTCCATATGAATCTATCCTTTATCGCTGCAAGTACATCTTCCACCCTCTTTGTCTCCACCGTCCAATATTTTCTCCCTGGGTCAATCTGGTGTTCTCTTTCCCTCCAGCTGGGTTTTAAACAAAAACAACAATAAAAAACACGAAAAAAGAATAAGAACGCGTATTTAATACAACAAGACAATACAGGCAAAATTTTCGGCCAACTAGCCTTTGTCCAGGGTAATATCACAAACAAACAAACACCAGATACAAAAATTAGGAGAAAAGGACTGAAACTTCCCTGCTGCTCCGTCCAGTGTGAGAAAAGTAATAAACTGACTAAAATGACATCATAATGCCTTTTGTTTTGTTTTGTTTTGTTTGTTCCTGTTTGCTTGAAAGCGGGCAGTCACACTTGTTTTGGATTTCTTGGCTTGTTAGCAGTGGTATGGGGGTTTGGTAACGTAAACGTCATTCCGGTGTGGCATTGACGATGTTTGTGAAATGGTAGAGTTGTGTTTTATTTATTTATTTTCTTTCTTTTCTTTTCTTTCTTTCTTTTCTTTTCTTTCTTTCTTTCTTTCTTTCTTTCTTTCTTTCTTTCTTTCTTTTCTTTTCGTTTTTCTTTTCTTTTCTTTCTTTCTTCCTTTCTTTCCTTTCTATTCTTTTCTTTCTTTATTTCTTTCTTTTCTTTTCTTTCTTTATTTCTTTTCTTTTCTTTCTTTCTTTCCTTCTTTCTTTTCTATTCTTTTCTTTCTTTCTTTCCTTCTTTTCTTTCTTATTTTCTTTCTTTCTTTTCTTTTCTTTCTTTCTTCCTTTCTTTCTGTATTGTTTTTTGTCATTGTTGTTGTTGTTGTTTTGCTATAATTCAGTTTACTTACGGTAACGGTAACAATAACCTCAGACTTCAGCCGTACTGCGCCTGCGACTGACAAGTGTTGTGTTGGTATGCCTGTGTTGCCATGCAGGCACCAGCCTCAGTGTGGTGATGGGCCTTACAGTGGAGACGTCCATACTGGTCTCAGCCGGCGTGACCCTGCTGTACACCGTCATCGGTCAGATGATCTCTGTGGCCTACACTGACATATTTCAGCTGCTCTTTATAACGGTTGGTCTGGTAAGTGTCATTCTACCTACCCCCCTCTCTCTCTTTTTTAAATTTTTTTAAAGAATTATTGCACTCAGGGAGGTTACCTTTGTGCTCACCTTTTTCTTTCGTCCCATTTTCTACGCCACTTTAATGGCCACAGTCCCCCGTTGGGTTGCCGGGGGCTCTGTCAGTATAAATAATATCCCCACCTTCTGGAAATTCTGTGCTAGAAATTTCCTCTTTTCTGTCACTCTCTTTGTTTCTGCCTTGTTGCATTGCTTTCTGTCATTTCTACTTATTTTCTGCCTTAATGGTCCATTCACCTGTATTTTTTAGGTAAAGTCTTACGTACTTTTTCTTCGGATTGATAATTGGGTACATGTATTAAGTGCATTTTTGGCTCTAAGGAGGTGAGATATGCGGAAGCAATTTTAGGAAAACGTATGCCTGTTTTTATATATGTTCTGATGTCCTTATGTATGCTTATATTTGTATTCAGGCGTGTTTTTTTAACTCTCCCTTGTGCGATAAATCGGACGGAATGGTCCTACGCGTGGGGCATGTCCATAGATTATGTGCGCGAATGCATTGATATGTGTACTTAATTTTCTTTTCTTTTTTTTTCCTGTTAAAGTGTTGTGTGTTTTGAAGCGGTTATAGCCCTGATATGGCTCTGCGCAGTCGGCTGGGCTTTAAACAACAATAAAAGAAAGAAATAATGGCCACAGAAGCTGACACAAGTTTTTATTATGCGATTGTGATGATGTCGGTGTGGATGATAATCATGATGCGATGGAGTTCCATCTAAATTTGAGACTGCGTGACAGGGTTGTACGCTACGCTTACTATCATAACATATCCTAGACTTCAGCTTAATGACGACAAAACAGAAGCTATCCTCATTGGCACCCGTCAGAAACTTTCTCAGCTGCCTCCTCTTTCTCTCCCATTATGTAACACATCAGTCCCAATTTCTGATTCAGCTAAAAACCTTGGTGTCTGCATTGACTCTACCCTCTCCATGAACAACTTTGTTTCTCAAACTGCCAGATCCTGCTACTATCATCTCCATCGTATAAGGCTGATCAGGAAGTATCTCTCTGTCGAAACAACTGCAAAACTCGTTCTCTCCTTCATAATGTCTCGCATTGACTATTGCAATTCACTCCTGTCTGGTCTTCCTGCCTCCACCATTCACATCCTACAGCGCATTCAAAACAATGCTGTACGCCTTGTACTCAAAAAGAAAAAAGCTGACCACATATCTCCTCTCCTGGCACAACTTCACTGGCTCCCTGTATCAAAGCGCATACAGTACAAACTAGACACCATGTGCTACAAAAGCCTCAATAACGCAGCCCCCGATTACCTGTCAAGCCTACTTGAGATCTATGTTCCCTCACGTACCCTCCGCTCTGCCTCCGATCCTCTGACTTTTCGCTTTCCACGCACTAAGCTCAATACCTATGGTCCACGAGCCTTCTCTGTTTCTGGTCCACTCTCCTGGAACAAACTTCCTCTCTCAGTCCGTCAGCAACCTACTTTTGTCTCCTTCAAGTCCGCTCTCAAAACTCACCTTTTCTCCTCCGCATAAAATCCTAACCCCCTCTGCAGCCTGTCTCCGCTCGGAGGGAATCACATGGTTATAATATATAATTGTATATGCTATGCTCTCTATAATTTTCCATTGGTTTTATTCTTGCTTTTATTGCTTTTATTCTTTCTCCCCATTTATAGCCATGCGTGTGTGTGTGTGTGTGTATGTGTGTGTGTGTGTGCGTGCGTGTGTGTGCGTGCGTGCGTGCATGCGTGCTTGCGTGTGTGTCTGCTTCAGCGCTTAGATTTGATTTTATCAAGATTTTGCGCTATATAAATATTGTAATTATTATTATTATTAACGTCAACCAGGCCCGAGAGATACAGACACCTTCTGACCAAAACCCTCAATGACGCATCCGCAAAGTGGATGAGACTCCACTGTGTTGTCCCAGTCTTCCCAATGAGCCCATAGCACGCCCAACTCTGGGTAGGAGCCGGTTAGAGCCGAAAAATCCCACAATGATTTTTGAAGGTACTGATGGGGATTCGAACCCACAACCTTCCAGTCGGAAGTCTGTTGCATTAACCACTACACCTCCCACCTATCCTCTCTCCTCCCCTCCCTCCCCAGTTCCCCATACCCCGCCAGCCCCACCCCATTCTATACTGGGAGAGTTGATGCGGATTGAAATTAAAAGATTCTTTTCCAGAGCAATGTTAAGTTGTTCATCCTTTTTGTCTGCTTTTTTTGTCCTCAGCTACTAACTTCTTATTACGATTTTTGTTTTTCAACATTTTCATTCTTATAGTTTCGAATGGCTGATTGCCATGATAAGAAGGATGATGATGATGATGATGATAATGATAATGATTATTATTATTATTATAATTATCATCATTACTATCATCATCATCATCATTGTTATTGTCGTCGTCGTCGTCGTCATTATCATCATCATCATCATCATCATCATCATCATCATCATCATGGTCGTCGTCGTCGTCGTCGTCGTCATCATCATCATCATCATCGTTATAAATGGTTCTTGTAAAGCCCTATTCTCCTAACCCATTTGGACTCATTGCGCATCACACATAAACAGACTTTTTAGTGAAGCACGGAGAACTCAAGCTGTTGTGCGAGCTGGCCACATTTCACTATGTTGCTGCACAATCTCCATTTTTGGCGATCGTGCATCCTGGGTGTTTTTATGTTTCCCGAAGCCAGCCACAGAAGGGCGGGGCAATGATTAAGGAAATATTGTCTTCACCCAGTTGATAGACTGCTGAGGCCTTGTGCATTGACTGGGGGGCTTTCTTTATGTGAGACGAGTTTATACAGAGTAGATAGTTGTGTTGTGATTCAAACCTTTAATTGTATATTTATTCACTTTGTATATATGTTCCTTTTTTTTGAAGATAAGGTACACGGATACCCGTGTCATTTACATGTAACCAAGACTATTCCAATGATAGGCTGATGCAATACCAGTATAACATATAGACCAGGTAAAACATAGTCTAGGTAGGGCCTCAGGACCTGGCCAACTCATGGGTTTATGTGCAGGCTTAAGGCTTGTGCCACGATCACCATACACATAGCACCTGTGACGTTAGTGCATATGGAATTCGTTCCAAGCCCGGAGACGTCGTCTTGAGAAACTGAAACTGAAACTGAAAAGCCAGCCACTGACATAACTTACAAGATCTATAACGTGTGTGTTTGACAGTCTGCAAGCGTGTTTAGGTGGTTTATGCAATAGCAGATCTGCATACACGTTGACCTGGAAGATGGGGGGAAAATATCCATCTTTTTACCCAGCAGGCAGAGAATCGAACCCAGGACCTTTTGACTGAAAATCCGATATTTACCCATTCGACCACCGCGACAATCAATATTTCACGTACCTGAAAGTGGTAGTTTTCAAAAGAGTAGACGCCTGATGTGTTAAACACCCACACCCATACCAGTCAGGAGTTCTGTTGCAAATTTTGTATAGAAATAGTTGTCAGCAGCTGAGAACGTCCATTTTTCTGCCTTTCTTTCTCCTCAGTGTCTGTGAGTCCCTGTGTACATACATGTATTTCAGAAATCCCTGGACAAAAAAAGATAACGTTCGGACGAACAATAATTTATCTGAATGACTAATTTTTTTATACTGTATAATGTAATCACATTGTTAACGTAGATCAAATATTCTCTGCAAGTGTCCTCTTTTGAATATTAAGTGAAATTGTGTGTTTGTGTGTGTGTGTGTGTGTGCGCGCGGCTGTGTGTGTGTGTGTGTGTGTGTGAGTGAGTGAGTGTGTGTGTGTGTGTGGTGTGTGTGTGTGTGTGTGGTGTGTGTGTGTGTGCGCCGCGGTGTGTGTGTGTGTGTGTGTGTGGTGGTGTGTGTGTGTGTGTGTTTGAAAGAGCGCATATGCAGGCAAGCATGAGTGTATCTGTGTGCGCTTGCTTGCCTGTGTGAGTGGGCATACACTCATTGCGTACATACTCACACATGTATACATCTATCTGTCTGTCTGTCTGTCTATCTATCTATCTATCTATCTATCTATCTATCTATCTATCTATCTATCTACTATCTATCTAACTATCTATCTATCTATCTATCTATCTATCTATCTGTCTGTCTGTCGTCCTGTCTGTCGTGTCTCGTCCGTCCGTCCATCCGTCCATTCCGTCCGTCCGTCCTCCGTCTATCTATTTTTATCTATCTATCTATCTATCTATCTATCTATCTATTCTATCTTTCTATCTATCTATCTATCTCTATCTATCTATCTATCTAATTAATGTGTGCGCGTTCGTGTGCAGGTGTTGTGTCTCCCGTTCATAGCCACCAACGAGCGCGTGGGCAACTTTGCTGACCACACCGACAGATGGACTGGTCACCTTACTGCTCGTGACGCCTCTCCATGGATTGACCTGGCTATCGCCATGGTAGGCCGTGTATTGAAAAATTGTCTCTCTGTCTGTCTGCCTGTCTTGTCTGCCTGCCTGCCTGCTGCTGTCTGTCTGCCTGCCTACCTGCCTGTCTGTTTATCTGTCTGTCTGTCTGTCCGTCTGTATTTCTGCCTCCTGCCTGCCTGTCTGCCTGCCTGCTGTCTGCCTGCCTGTCTGTCTGCTGCTGCCTGCCTGCCTGCTGCTGCCTGCCTCGCCTGCCAGCCTGTCTGCCTGTCTGTTTATCTGTCTGTCTGTATTTCTGTCCGTCTGTCTGTTTGCCTGCCTGTCTGTCTGTTAACCATTCAGTCCGACTTCGGAGAGTCAGTAAATAAGAGTATGTATCCTGAACTGTTTGTTAATTACAGACTGACGGAAAGGCAGACAGGCAGACAGGCAGGCAGACACACACACACACACACACACACACACACACACACACACACACACACACACACACACACACACACACACACACCACACAGACAACAGACAAATGAGCAAATCTACAACAACAACAACAGCAACAACAACAATGTCTGTCTGTCTGCCTATCAGTCATTCGGTCCTGAGTAGGAGAGTCAGTAAATCAGAAAATGTAATCTGAGCTGTTTGTTAATTACAGACGGATAGACAGACAGGCAGACAGACACACAGACTGACAAATGAACGAACTAACAACAACAACAACAACAACAACAACAACAACAACACAAAACTAAACCAAACTAAGCTACTAACCTACCAACCAAAGCCCCACACAGTGAACCACATACAAAATCGCTAAACGAATACCAGAGGCCAACAAAGGTAACAATTAAAAAAGAAATAGAACAAAACAGAAACAGACAAAGACATGAACACAAGCACATGCACGCACACACACATACATATACACACAGACACACACACAGACACACAGACACAGACACACACACACACACACACACACACACACACACACACACACACACACACACACACACACACACAACAACAATATATATATATGTTGTACGGATGCGAGGCAGCCGAGATGTGGTTTCTAAGAAGAATGTTGAGAGTTCCATGGACAGCAAAGAAAACAAACGAGACAGTCTTGATGGAGGCAGACACAAGTAGATCACTCATAAGGAAGATTAGGAAAAGACAAGCAACATTTATAGGCCATTTTATGAGGAAGGGGGATTTGGAGCACCTGGTCACAACGGGAAAGCTGGAGGGAAAGAGAGCACCAGGTAGACCCAGGGAGAGAATGCTGGACGAACTTGCAGAGTGGCTGGGGATGGGGAGGGTGGGGGAGATGCTGGGGCAACGAGAGATAGAGATGGTTGGAAGTCCATGGTCGCCAACGCCATGCGGCAGGGCACCTGATGATGATATATATATAAAATATATCTATGTATATACATATATATGTATAGAGAGAGATGTATATATATACATATATCTATATGTATATATATTACATACATATGTGTATATATATGTATATGTAATTATCTATCTGTCTATCCATCATCTATCTATCTATCTATTATCTACCTACCTACCTATCTATCTATCTATATCTATCTATCTAACTGCCTATCTCTCTCTTCTTGTCTCTCTTCTCTCTCAGTCTCTGTCTCTTCTTCTTCTCTTCTCTCTCTCTGTTCTCTCTCTCTCTATATATATATTTATATATGCAAACAAAGAAACAAAGGAAATTAACAAACAGGAAAACAAGCAACAACGCACCAACGAATAAGCAAATACACAAAATGCAGCCACAACCAATCCATTCCCAAAACTGAAACTATGTGTGCAGATATTGGGCACCATACCATGGCAGTCGTACTTTCAGCGGGTGCTGTCGGTACAGAGTTCCAGACAGGCCCAATGTCTCTCTATCGTCGCCGGTTCGGATCCATTCTGTTTGCTGTGCCCCCCTTTCTCGTGGGAGCCTACTCCACTGTGGCAGGTACACTTGTTTTATTTATTTATTTATTCAGTTACTTATTCATTCATTTACTTCATTACTTATTCATTCATTCATTCATTCATTCATTCATTCATTCATTCATTCATCATTCATTCATTCATTCATCATTCATTCATTCAGTCATCATTCAGTCATCATCATCATTCATTCATTCATTTATTCATTCATTCATTCATTCATTCATTCATTCATATTCAGTATTTATTCAAGCATTCATTCATTCATTCATTCATTCATTCATTCATTCATTCATTTTTCTAAATTCATTATTTATTTATTATTTATCTATGTATCATTTGTTTGTTGTTTATTCATGTATTTATTTGTTTGTTCAACCTGATTTCGGCTCTTCAACAAATGACCAAACTGAGGCAAATTTAATCTGAAATACCAGTATTCCACAGGAACTTTCATTATCAGGCACCCATAAGACCACTCATCAAAGCAGATTCAGCTCCATTGTTGTGTCCCTTTGGTGTCGTTCAGTAGTGCATGATATTATCTAACGTTTTTTGCATATCACCGACTGTGATTATATTACTTGTTGTGATTTGACGTTTCTTGCATATCACCGACTGTGATCATATTACTTGTTGTGATTTGACGTTTTTTGCATATCACTGACAGTGATATATTACTTGCTATGATCTGACGTTTTTTGCATATCACTGACAGTAATTATATTACTTGCTATGATCTGACGTTTTTTGCATATCACTGACAGTCATTATATTACTTGTTGTGATCTGACGTTTTTTTGCATATCACTGACAGTGATTATATTACTTGCTATGATCTGACGTTTTTTGCATATCACTGACAGTGATTATATTACTTGTTGTGATCTGACGTTTTTGCATATCACTGACAGTGATTATATTACTTGCTATGATCTGACGTTTTTTGCATATCACTGACAGTGATTATATTACTTGTTGTGATCTGACGTTTTTTTGCATATCACCGACAGTCATTATATTACTTGCTATGATCTGACGTTTTTTGCATATCACTGACAGTCATTATATTACTTGTTGTGATCTGACGTTTTTTGCATATCACTGACAGTCATTATATTACTTGCCGTGATCTGACGTTTTTTGCATATCACCGACTGTGATTATATTACTTGCTTTGATCTGACGTTTTTTGCATATCACCGACTCTTGTTATATTACTTGCCGTGATCTGACGTTTTTTGCATATCACTGACAGTGATCATATTACTTGCTATGATCTGACGTTTTTTGCATACCACTGACAGTGATTATATTACTTGCTATGATCTGATGCTTTTTGCATATGACCGACTCTGGTTATAGTGCCTGATGTGATCTAAAGTATGTTGCATTTTGACTGACTGTGATTACAGTGCCTGAGTTAATTTAACGTATTTTGCCGCGGGGATAACACCTCACTTCACGCCATGGGGATCACTCGTTATTTCTATACGTTTGTTACCCGTTTGCGACGGGAACCTGTTAAGGACACAACTGACATGACCTACTGGATTTTTTTAACATGCATATTTGGTATTCTGCGTGAGTATACGGTACATACACAGGAAGGGAGTTTAGGGACTGTCAGGTCTGCACAAATGTTGACCAGGGAGATGAGAAAAATCTCCCCACCTTTACCCACCTTTACCCACCTGCTGAAGGTGTCCAGGTGGAGTGGATCCAACCCTCAGGACCTTCCGATTGAAAGTCCAGCATTTACCCACTTGAGCACTATGCCCATCATATCATTAAATCGAAAACAAGTGCGACTGCCTGCGTTTAAACAAACAGGAACTAGAAAAAACAAAAACAAAAACAAAAAAAAAACGAAAGTAGAATCAGAACGCGTGTTTCATACAACCAGACAAGACAGGCGCAAAAAGTTCGGCCAACTGGGAAGCTGGACGTTTTAGTCCTTTTCTCCTAATTTTTATCTTTGGTGTTTGTTCGTTTGTGATCGTAGGTTTACGCTTGACAGAAGCCAGTTGTCCGAAAATTTGCGCCTGTCTTGTCTGGTTGTATTAAATATGTGTTCTGGTTCTATCTTCGTGTATTTCTGGTTCCATCCTATCATTGTTATTCATGTCACTACGTTTATTTTTAACCACTACTTCTACGACAAAGTTGATAGTTCTTATTCGATTTTGTTGTGTTTTGGGTTGGTGCTATTTTTTGACGGGGGGGGGGGGGGGGGGGGGGGGGGGTCAGAATTGTGGATGTCACTTTGATTCAAATTGTCTAAGACTAGAAACAACATCACTAATGTGGTTATTGCTAACTCAAGCAACGGCCACTCTTTGTATGTTTTGGAAGACATTATCAAAGTTAGAAAACTGGTAAAAAATGTTATCTGATTTCTCAAAATTCGTAACTGTTACCTGTCCCCAGACTGGTCGAACAGCAGTCTGACCTCTGGCCTTGACCCTGTGGCAGCCAATCAGAGCCGCATGGTGTTGCCCTTGATGCTGCGAGAATTCACACCTGATGCTGTGTCTGTTGTTGGTATGTTTTTGCTCTGTTTGTCCTTAGTGTGCTTTTGTTGTGTTATATATATATATTATGTATTATATATATATATATATATATATATATATATATATATATATATATATATATATTTATATATATTTATTATATATATATATATATATTATATATATATGAGAGAGAGAGAGAGGTATATATATATATGTATGTATACATATACATAAATATATAGACAGACAGACAGACATACAGATAGATAGATAGATAGATAGATAGATAAAATATATATATATATATATATATATATATATAATGATAGGTAGAACAGACAGACAGATAGATAGATAGATAGATAGGTGGATGGATAGATGGATAGACAGACGGATAGATAGATAGATAGACAGACAGGTAGACAGATAGGTAAGTAGATAGTTATGTCGGTAGATAGGTAGGTAGATAGATAGATATACACATATATGTATAGATATGTAGATAGATAGACGGACAAACAGATAGATAGATAGATAGGTATGATATGTATATGTATATATACATATATATTTATATATATATATATATATAGATAGAGAGATACATGTAGATAGATATATAATGATAGGTAGACAGACAGACAGACAGACAGAAAGATAGATAGATAGATAGATAGACAGATAGATAGGTAGACAGATAGGTAGACAGATAGGTAGGTAGGTAGATAGTTAGGTAAGTAGATAGGTATATAATATATATATATATATATTATATATATATATATATACACATATACATATATATATATAGAAAGAGAGAGAGAGAGAGAGAGAGAGATTTAGAGAGACAGACAGATAGTTAGATAGATAGATAGACAGATAGTTAGATAGATAGATAGATAGATAGACAGACAGACAGACAGACAGATAGATAGATAGATAGATAGATAGATAGATACATAGACAAATACATAGATATATAGATAAAAAGATAGAATATACATATTCTGCTGACCCACTCTCTGTATCACACTTGTATCACTACCTGCCGCTGTGGTCAAGAGGACCATACTGCTCACAACTCCTTTGACCACCAAGCTCTTCGACAGCCGGCAGAAACTGCTCAACCAACTGAGGGAGTCAAAGGGTTAAGTTTTTGCAGTTCTTGGTTTGGGCACGAGAGTCAAAGGGTTAAATTTAAACAAACTGTTGATGTCCCGCTTACACAGGTCTGGGAGCAGTGTCGGCAGCTGTGATGTCTTCCATGGACAGTTCTGTGCTCGGCTCGTCCTCAATGTTCACCCACAATGTGTACAAGGCCACTTTCAGACCTAAGGTACGTAGGACTACGTATATATGGCGTGTTTCTCAACAGTGGCTTTCTGTGGCTTTTCTTGGCTGGTCTTCGTTGTAAACAGTTGTTGGTTTTACTGTGACAACCTGTCCAGTAGAATTGATTGACTGATTGATTTCGTAGAGTAATACTCTAAGACTGCATTTCATCTGTATTGGTTGTCTTCAATGTCACGTCACGTCTTGTTTTTTGTTACGTAATTTGTTACATGATGTCACGTTTTACATCAAACCTTCATTTTCGTGTTCTCTCTGAGTTTCAGCTTCTTTCGCCTCCGAGTTTCAGTCTTTTTTGACACGAAATTTGCGCCTGTCTTGTCTTGTTGTATTAAATACGCGTTCTTATTCTTCTTTCGTGTTTTTTTTCCTTTCTGGTTCCTGATTGATTTCGATTGATGCGATTTAGTTTGATTGATCTGATTCAGTGTTTGTCAGCACCCACCTGCAGATTTGTTTGTTTGTTGTTGTTTTTTAAAAAAAAGACGTATAGGCCTGTTGTCTCTGTATGTCATATGTGTGTGTGTGTGTGTGTGTGTGTGTGTGTGTGTGTGTGTGTGTGTTGTGTTGTGTGTGTGTGTGTTTGTGTGTGTGTGTGTGTGTGTGTGTGTGTGTGTGTGTGTGTATTGTGTGTGTGTATTGTGTGTGTGTGTGTATTGTGTGTATGTGTGTGGCACAATGTATTATTAAGTATTTATGTATATTTTTATGCATGCATACATGTATATACATGTATGTATGTACATATGTATGTATGTATGTATGTCTGTCTGTATGCATGTATGTATGTATGGGAACTTCATTTATGTTATATAAATATTCTTGTTTTTAATTAGGTTCAGATTTATAAAAACCGATTTCAGTAACAACAAAAATGAGCAAATGAACCAAACACTGCTGCATTGTGTCATTGTCTTTCATCATCATCATCATCATCATCATCATCATCATCATCATCATGTGCCCTGCCGCATGGCGTTGGTGATCATGGCCCTCCATATGCATCTATCCCTTTTCGCCGCAAGCACATCTTCCATCCTCTCTGTCCTCAGCCACCTGCAAGTCCGTCCAATATTTTCTCCCTGTGTCTACCTGGTGTTCTCTTTTCCCCAGCTTTCCTGTTGTGACCAGGTGCTCTAATTCCCCTTTATTGTCTTTACGGCTGGAAAACAAAAGACAAACGAATCAATCTGTGTTCTCCACAGGCTTCTGACAGAGAACTGCTGTGGGTCCAGAGGTTCTCCATCCTCCTGATCGGCGGGGGCGCCACCGCCATGTCCATCTTCGTCCACACCGTCTGGGGACTCTTCGTTCTCGCCGCGGACATCGTGTACGTCATCGTCCTGCCCCAGCTGACGTCAGCCCTCTTCTTACGTCACACCAACGCTTACGGCGCTCTCGTGGCCTTCTTCGCCGGCGCGGTGCTGAGGCTGGGAGCCGGGGAGCCGACGATCAACCTCCCGACTCTGATCAAGTACCCTTATTACGATGAGGCCACGGGGTCGCAAGTGTTTCCCTTCCGCGGTGTCGCCTTTCTGTCCTCGTTCGTCTGCCTGGTGGGGGTGTCCTGGATCGCGGGGCTATGCTTCAAGAAGGGCGTGCTCCCCGCGTGCTGTGACGTGCTGGGCGGGCGCGGGGAGAGGAGGGAGGTGTACGTGGTCAACCAGAACAGTGCAGGACCTACGACAGCGGGTGGGGCGAGGGAGGGGACGGGGACAGGGACAGGGGTGCAGATGACGCAGCCACATAGCAGGAAGTTGACGTCTAAGACTGATTACGTGAGAGAGTCGTATCTTCTTCACAATCCTACCTACATGGACAAACGCTGACACAGGATATTATTTATTTATTTTTTTTTTCGTTGTCTTGGGTTGAAAAAGAAAACTGTCGCACGGCTTTAGTTCTTGATATTATCACTCTTTTCAATGCCGGTCCATGGTCACACTGTTTCAGAGGCACAGTATAATCTCAAAAAATTTTGTGTGTGAACATCTTGTGCCTGTTGTGATATTATATACAGCACTTTCTTCATTGTTAAACAACTGTGAAAACCATGGCATGAGCAGTGAGGCCGGCAGTACAGACGTTTTGTCAATAGAACGAACACCTCACAAATTGAACATCACAATCAAATCAATAGGACGAACGCCTGACGTATTGAACATCACAATCAAATCAACAGGACGAACACCTGACGTATTGAACATTAGAATCAAATCAATAGGACGAACACCTGACGTATTGAACATCAGAATCAAATCAACAGAATGAACATCTGACAAATTGAACATCACAATCAAATCAACAGGACGAACACCTGACGTATTGAACATCACAATCAAATCAATAGGACGAATACCTGACATACTGAACATCAGAATCAAATCAATAGGACGAACACCTGACATATTGAAACCAGAATCAAATCAATATGATGAACACCTGACATATTGAATACCAGCATCAAATCAATAGGACGAACACCCGACATACTGAATATCAAAATCGAATCAATAGGACGAACACTTGACATGTTAAACATTAGAATCAAAGAACAACAATCGGAGATGGAAAAACGGACAGAGAAATTGAGACCAGAGTCAAAAAGATAAACGGACAGAGAAATTGAGACCAGAGTCAAAAAGGTAAACGGACAGAGAAATTGAGACCAGAGTCAAAAAGGTAAAATGGACAGAGAAATTGAGACCAGAGTCAAAAAGGTAAAATGAACAGAGAAATTGAGACCAGAGTCAAAAAGGTAAACGGACAGAGAAATTGAGACCACAGTCAAAAAGGTAAATGGACAGAGAAATTGAGACCACAGTCAAAAAGGTAAAACGGACAGAGAAATTGAGAGCAGAGTCAAAAAGGTAAACGGACAGAGAAATTGAGACCAGAGTCAAAAAGATAAATGATGTGAACTAAACAACTTTCACCCCTTCTGAAACACCAAAACATCCCTTTGAAAACAAAAAAACCAGGTTATCCATACATTCTTTACACTCGCCATGACTTACCAGTGTCAGGCCTCTGGACATTAATTAACCCTTTGGCTTCTGCATCCTATCCACCAACTGCATAAACTGAACCCTTTGATTCTCTCATCCTCAGGAGGAAGCTGGTGGATAGGGTGAGGGAGTCAAAGAGTTAACCTTTTGTTGTTGGCAGATAGGGGGCGGGAGTCAAAGGGTTAACTGTAGACCTTCTTTGACACTTTCCAGTACAAACAGGCTGGGAAAAAAGTAAAGTAAGTACTTTTCATCGTATGTAGTCCCGGTACTAACAAGCTGGAAAAATAGTAAAGTCAGTACTTTTCCTCGTATGTAGTGCAAACGGAAGAGAAGCACAATACGTGAAGAAAGTGCTGCATATAATTTCACAGCCTCTTGTATGACGACGAAAATTGAGGCAGTCGTCAGGTACGCTCTGAAATGGTTAGCTTCACTAGATGATGAGACAAAAGAGTTTCGAGTCTTCGTTGTGACTGGCTCTATGAACCTACATCAAAAAGAGGAAAGTGGAGTAGGAGCAACGGGGTATGTATACGAGTATATCTCCGTTAGGAAAACGGGGTATATATGGTAGTATATCTCCGTTACTTGCAGAGTGGCTTGGGACGAGGGTGGGTGGGAGAGATGCTAGGGGCAACGAGAGATAGAGGCAGATGGAAGTCCATGATCGCCAACGCCATGCGGCAGGGCATCTGATGATGATATCTCCGTTAGGAAAACGGGGTATATATGGTAGTATATCTCCGTTAGGAAAACGGGGTATGCATGGTAGTATATCTCTGATAGGAAAACGGGGTATGCATGGTAGTATATCTCTGATAGGAAAACGGGGTATGCATGGTAGTATATCTCTGATAGGAAAACGGGGCATATATGGTAATATATCTGTTAGGAAAATGTGGTATATGTACTAGTATATCTCTGTTAGGAAAACGGGGTATATATAGGCCTGCTAGTATATCTCCGTTAGGAAAATGGGTATATATAGGCCTGTTAGTATATCTCCGTTAGGAAAATGGGTATATATAGGCCTGTTAGTATATCTCCGTTAGGAAAATGGGTATATATAGGCCTGCTAGTATATCTCCGTTAGGAAAATGGGTATATATAGGCCTGTTAGTATATCTCCGTTAGGAAAATGGGTATATATAGGCCTGCTAGTATATCTCCGTTAGGAAAATGGGTATATATAGGTCTGCTAGTTTATCTATGTTAGGAAAACGGGGTATATATGGGCCTGCTAGTATATCTCCGTTAGCAAAAAATGGGGTATACATATATAGGCTGCTAGTATATCTCCGTTAGGAAAACGGGGTATATATAGGCCTGCTAGTATATCTCCTTTAGGAAAATGGGTATATATAGGCCTGTTAGTTTATCTACGTTAGGAAAACGGGGTATATATAGGCCTGCTAGTTTATTCTACGTTAGGAAAACGGGGTATAGATATATAGGCTGCTAGTATATCTCCGTTAGGAAAACGGGGTATAGATATATAGGCTGCTAGTTTATCTACGTTAGGAAAACGGGGTATAGATATATAGGCTGCTAGTTTATCTACGTTAGGAAAACGGGGTATAGATATATAGGCTGCTAGTTTATCTACGTTAGGAAAACGGGGTATATATATAGATATATAGAGGCCTGCTAGTAATCTCTCCAATTAGAAAAACGGTGTATACATAGTAGTATGTCTCCTTGAGTAGGAACCACGGACTGGCATCTGCGGCTTCGGTGCGTATGGAATATATTCCGAGCACAGAGTCGCCGTTATCGAGAACTGAAATAGAAAATTTCGTGCCTGATTGTGCCGTCAAGTTTTATTTATGTACTCAATGTGTGAAAGTATCATGGTTTTGACAACATGGATTGAGCGAACAACAAGTACGTGCTCACATCATTTCGACATAATCTTTTTTTTTTTTTTTTTCCATTTTATGTTGAAACACTGACATAGCATCTTCACAACCTCGTGCTTTATTACGCTGCGGAATGTGGGCAGTCTCTTGTTACGTTGTGCTTTGAAATAGATATCATCACCATCATCATCATCATCATCATCATCATCATCATCATCATCATCATCATCACCATCATCATCATCATCATCATCACCATCATCATCACCACCATCATCATCATCATCATCATCCTTATTATTATATTATTATTATTATCGTCCTCGTCGTCGTCGTCGTCATCATCATCATCATCATCAGTAGTAAACTCCTACTCCTCCTACTACATCATCATATCATCATCATCATCATCATCATCATCAGTATTTTTCTTATTTTTCTTCTGCTTCTTCTTCTTATATTATCATCATCATCATTATTATTATTACTATTATTATTACTATTAATAGTAGTAGTAGTAGTAGTAGTGTTATTATTATTATATGCTGCTACTACTACTACTACTACTACTAAAACTACTACTACTACTACTATCATCATAATCATCATTGTTACTATTATTACTACCACTGTTATTATCATTATCATTATTATCATCATCATTATTACCATTATTATTATACCGTTCTTGTACAGCGCTATTATCCAAAATCATTTGAATTCACTGTGCATTACAGATAAGCAGACTTTATTAGAGGAGCTGATCACGTTGCACTGATCATATGACTGTTTGTTATACAGTCTGTATCTTTGGTGGGCGTGCATGCTGGGGGGTTTTCACGTGTCCGTAAGTCTTGTCATAAATATTTGATTCCCCGTGGGGATGCCGGGGGCTCTTTCAGTATAAATAGTATCCCCACCTTCTGGAAATTCTGTGCTAGAAAATTCCTCTTTTTTGTCATTGTCTTTGTTTCTGCCTTGTTTCTTTGCTTTCTGTTATTTCTACTTGTTTTCTGCCTTAATGGTCCATTCACCTGTATGTGTTCGATAAAGTCTTACGTACTTTTTCTGAGGATTGATAATTGGGTATATGTAGTGTGCATTTTTGGCTCTAGGGAGGTGGGATATGCGGAAGCAATTTGAAGTAATTTGTGCCTGTTTTTATATGTTTTGGTGTCCTTATGTTATGCTTATATTTGTATTCAGGTGTTTTTTTTTAAATCCCTTGTGCTTAAATTGGATGGAGTGGTCGACGCCGGGGACATGTTTCTAGATTATGTGCGCGAATGCACTGATATGTGTACTTAATTTTCTTTTCTTTTTTTTCCCTGTTGAAGTTTTCTATGTTTTGAAGCGGTTATAGCCCTGATATGGCTCTACGCAGTCGGCTGGGTTTAAACAACAATAACAACAACAACAATGCATATTTGATATTCTGCATTCATAATCGCACGACATGGGGGTTTAGGCACTGACAGGCCTGTGTGAAATTGTTGAACTGGGAGATATGGGAACATTTTCCACCCTTTGCCCCCGTCAGGCTGAGGTGTCTGGGTGGATCGAACTCAGGACCTTCCCGTTGGAGGTCTGACGTTTACCCCACTTGACTACCGCGTGCCTGTCAAAAGAGAGGTGAAGTTTATTGTATGGTGTGACCGTTTCGTTTTTGTCTCACTGTCCCTTTTTTTCTGTGGTTCAGTGGCCGGATCAGTTTAGTTTGTTAAGCCTTTGACTCCCGCACCCTATCCACCAACTGCAAAAAAATCAACCCTTTTGATTCCCTCACCCTATCTACCAGCTTCCTACAGAAAGCTGGTGGACAGGGTGAGGGAATCAAAGGGTTAAGTTTTTGCGGTTGGTGGATAGGGTGCGGGAGTTAAAAGGTCAAGTTTTTGTTTTTCTAGCGTGGTTGATGATGCAGGAAGCTGGGGAACAGGATGCAGGAATCGAATGGTTAATGCTTCAATCACTCTAATGGTGTCAGCTTAGTGTTTTCTAAAGTCCTGTTCCATTGCCCCTCTCTTACATTTCAAGACCTTCTCAGCGCATATGGCTTTGCGCAGGCCCAGGAAGTCTGCCAGATAACTGTACACTGATGTGGATGGAGCGTGTATGGAACTGCTGAGCGCTGTGAGTATCTCTTGAACACAGTCCAAAATGTTGGTAACATTTTTTCAGTTCTATTTGTCTGCTCAATTTAATCCCCCCTCAACACCCCCCTCCCTCCCCATTTTACCCCCATTTAATTTTTTTCCTTTTGTATGTTGTCTGTTCTTAGAATTTTACATTTACATGGGTTGTTAGGTGCTGTTGGACTTGATTGTCTTCGGCTCTATTTTCTAAGTCATGCATCTCATCAGTACGTGGAATTTTACATTTACATGGGTTGTTTGGTGCGGTTGGACTTTAAAGTCTTCGGCTCTATTTTCTATGTCATCTCATCAGTATGTGGAATTTTACATTTGTGACCTACCAGCACGAAATCAGTCTTAACTCGCATTTTGTGCATTTTGAGATATACATGTCACTGAAAGTGTACATTCTGCTGATTATTTTGATACCTGAACAAAGCTTGTACTCAAAAAATGTAGAAGTCATGTAAGTTTACAGTCATTAATTTGTATGACGGCCATTTTGAGAAAACGGCGTCTAAAGGTTTTGTGTGCTCTCTTACACATTTTCCTTAAATTCTTTATTTGGTGACTTTGACCCATTTTGTT
>JAPXFY010000026.1:48663113-48665613 GCA_030674185.1 Monoplex corrugatus
ATTTCCACAAAGTTGACTTTACAAAAAACCCCCAAACCTTAAAAACCAAACATTTCCACAAATTTTGACATGTACATAAAACCTAGCCTTAAAATACCTAACTTTTTCCACAAAGTTGAAAATGTACATAAAACTAGCCTTAAAATACCTAAAAATTTCCACAAAGCAGTTGACATGTACTAAAATCTAGCCTTAAAATCCCTAACATTTCCACAAAGCATTTTGACAGTAAAAAAAACCCAAACCCTTAAAAAAACCAAAAAATTTCCACAAAGAAAATTGACATGTACATAAAAAAAAAGGCCTTTAAAAATACCAAACATTTCCACAAAGAATTGACATGTAAAATAAAACCTAGCCTTAAAATACCTAACATTTCCACAAAGGTTTTTTATGTACATAAAACCTAGCCTTAAAAACCTAACTTTTTCCACAAAGAAATTGTATGTACATAAAACCAACCCTTTAAAAATACCTAACATTTCCACAAAGTAGTTGCCCAAGTAAAATAAAACCTAGCCTTAAAATACCTAACATTTCCACAAAGTTACATGTCATAAAACCTACCCCTTAAAAATACCTAACATTTCCACAGAGCAGTTACATGTACATAAAACCTAGCCTTAAAATACCTAACATTTCCACAAAGTTGACATGTACATAAAATCTAGCCTTAAAATACCTAACATTTCCACAAAGCAGTTGACATGTACATAAAACCTAGCCTTAAGATACCTAACATTTCCACAAAGCAATTGACATGTACATAAAATCTAGCCTTAAAATACCTAACATTTCCACAAAGTAGTTGACAGTACATAAAATCTAGCCTTAAAATACTAACATTTCCACAGAGCAGTTGACATGTATATAAAACCTAGTCTTAAAATGCCTAAGATTTCCACAAAGCAACTGACATGTCCTTAGAACTAAAACTGCAAGTAATCTATGTACCCAATTCTCAATCCTAATAAACAGAAAATACATAAAGCTTTATGGAAAAAATAAAGACAAATAAACCTGCTAAGCAGAAAATGATACTGAATGCAACGGAGGCAAAGAAGCGATGAGAATTAAACCTTGAAGAAAAACTCACGTATAGAGTAGCAGACACTTCACAGGTTTGTCAGAAATCTTGTTTTTGGACATGAGCGTCATGTCTGCGGCGTACAGCAGCTCTGTGGTGGAGGCCACGCTGGTGGCACTTAGCAACGAGTTGTTGCGCGGGAGATGACTTCCAACCCCGCTGTTCACACTGCCTCTGTGGTACCGGCCCGTCCTGCAAACACACAACTTATCACATAGCATGTTTATTCGTTTGAGCACATCAAAAATATTTGCTCAAAAAAAAAAAAAAAATCATGATGCTACATACATGTAGTTCCATTCTGGACTGAGACTGCGTGTGACAAGGCTGTACTCCATGGCTTACTTTTGTAACACGTCCTGGCAAGGCTGTACTCCACGCTTACTTTCGTAACACGTCCTGGCGTCAACCAGGCCTGAGAGATACAGACACTTGTAGTGTTGGTTAAGAGATTGGAACAATCCTCGGATGTGTATATGCACGCTGTTTTGCCCACGCCGTGCAGGTGATACGTTGCTGCACCGCATACTCCATCTTCCTCGCTTCGTGGGTGTTTTGCATGTGTCCATTAGCAATCAGACAAGACCTACAGGATCTTTAACGTGTATCGTTTATGTTCTGCCTGCGTGTACACTTTAACATACTAACAGGTCTGCACACATGTTGACCTCCAAAATCAGAAAAATCTTCACATTTTTTCACATCAGGCAGGAGGTATCCAGGCAGGATCGAATCCCAGTATGTGTATTTAAAATCCTGTTGTTTTGTTTGTATTTGTAAACATACCATGCGATGATTTCCTAACAGAAATGCACACACACACACACACACACACACACACACACACACACACACACACACACACACACACACACACACACACACACACACACACACATACACATACCCCCATACACACACACAGAGCCACAGAACAAAGAATTCACAGCCTGCTGACCTCACAACAACCAAAATTACCTGGACTCTACGAAGGAAGCAACGGAGGGAGTGGAGACCTCGTCATAGCTGGACCAGGTACGAACGCTGAGGGCCGGTGTGTGTAACAGCTGGGTCAATCCTCCATCCAACATGGCTCTACCCACTACGCCATTACCGTCCTGCAGGTTGTACATGTCCTGTGTACACACACACCACACACACACACACACACACACACACACACACACACACACACACACACACACACACACACACACACACACACACACACACAACCATCATCGTCAAATCATGGTGGTCATCATTATAAAATCAATTGCCTATCAATTAACATCAGGAAGAGAGTTCCTCAGTGTTATATAGAACCGATACTGTTGTACAGTTGTGAGGCGTGGACAGTCAACACGCAAAGTCAGAAAAAAAAATTCAGGTTAATGAAATGTAGTTTCTAAG
>JAPXFY010000026.1:48670613-48673505 GCA_030674185.1 Monoplex corrugatus
AATGCTTCCCACTCGATGTCTGGGTTTCGGAAGCTTTCACGCTCTCTCCCTCTGCAGCCTGTTTGTTTGCGGAGTCGTTCACATGCACGCCATCGGAGGAGGAGGCGTGGGAGACCTCTCCAGCGTGGTCGTCACAACAGAAACTGGTCGTCGGCGTAATACCCTCACTCTCCTCTCCAAGGGACAGGACTCCGGGCGACAACGTTTCAACGCCTGAAGACACAGACGTCTTCGGGTATCTCCTGAATCCCTCATGAGATCCCGTTCCTATCTGGGATCCAGATCCTGATGCCTCACAGAGGATGGGTTCATCAGCAGCTGTGTTGCTGGTGTCCTTGGTGGCGGATTCGGTGAGGGTGGTATTTGGGTCAGCGGTGGTGGGGGCGGTGTTGTCGCGCGTGACGGACTCTGTGCTGTTGTTGACCAAAGTGCTGGAGGTGGACACGGTCAGGGAGGACATCTTGACCGCGTCGTCTTCTGGTTCCTGCTGGCACAGGTACAGCTGCCGCACCTGTTCACAGGTAGATTAAGCAGGTAAACTGGACTGCATATTTGACGATGATTATCTCTCTTTCGCTCTCTCTCTCTCTCTCTCTCTCTCTCTCTCTCTCACACACACACACACACACATACATACAACCATCACCACCACCACCACTATCACCTCTGCCACCACCATCACCACCATTATCACCATCACCTCTGCCATCTCCATCACCACCACCACCACTATCACCTCTGCCACCACCATCACCGCCATTGTCACTATCACCTCTGCCACCTTCATGATCACCACCAACAATATTACCACTGACACCACCATCACCGCCAATGTCACCATCACCTCTGCCACCTTCATGATCACCACCAACAATATTACCACTGACACCACCATCACCGCCATTGTCACCATCACCTCTGCCACCTTCATGATCACCACCACCAATATTACCACTGACACCACCATCACGCCATTGTCACCATCACCTCTGCCACCTTCATGATCACCACCAACAATATTGCCACTGACACCACCATCACCGCCATTGTCACCATCACCTCTGCCACCTTCATGATCACCACCAACAATATTACCACTGACACCACCATCACCGCCATTGTCACCATCACCTCTGCCACTTCATGATGATATTACCACTGACACCACCATCACCGCCATTGTCACATCACCTCTGCCACCTTCATGATCACCACCAACAATATTACCACTGACACCACCATCACCGCCATTGTCACCATCACCTCTGCCACCTTCATGATCACCACCAACAATATTACCACTGACACCAGTCTCTGCTGTGACTTTTCTTTGGAAACAACAGACAGTACTGATCATTTAGTTTTTTTAAAATGTTTGCTTGTCAAACAATGCTGGGAAAGGACTAAAGAACTGTTCAAAATCAGAATGTTCAAATCTTAGATCAGCTAAAAACATGGTAGTGTATGGTATCGGTAGAAATATGCAAACTGATTCGGCATTTGATTTTATACTCTTTTAGGAAAGATGTGCATCCATTAAAAGCAAAACCGAAACCTCTTCCAAGCACAATTTCCTTTAATAACTCTCTGGCCTCAAAGTACTATAGAGGAAGAAGAGTGCGGCGTAAAATTGGCGTGGAACTTTATAGCTGTTAGAAAAGATACTGCTGCCAGGAGGAACATCTGTGAATAAGCTCTTTAAGGAGTCTGTTGTTTAGTGTTTACATCTCACATTGTGCAAGGCCACGCATTCAGTAAGAAGATGTCTGACGCTGAATGGATCGTCACACGGTATACACCACAACGCTTCTTCGTATTCTTTCTTTTTTTTTGTTTTGTTGTTGTATGAGTGAGTGTAGAATGTGCAACGTATTTGCGCTTAGCCAAAATTTTAATTCTAATTTTTTCTCTCTTTTTTATGTTTGAGTGAGTGTAGAATGTGCAACGTATTTGCACTTAGCCAAAATTTTAATTCTAATTTTTTCTCTCTTTTTTATGTTTGAGTGAGTGTAGAATGTGCAACGTATTTGCACTTAGCCAAAATTTTAATTTTAATTTTTTTCTCTTTTTTTCGATGTTTGAATGAGTGTAGAATATGCAACGTATTTGCACTTAGCCAAAATTTTAATTCTAAATTTTTCTTCTGTTTTTTTTTTATGTTTGAGTGAGTGTAGAATGTGTGACGTATTTGCACTTAGCCAAAATTTCTTTCTTATAAGTCTAACAAAACAAAACTACCACTAACATCAAAACAAAACAGTACCAACAACCAACAACCAAAAACAAGACGGCACAACAAAACAGTACCAACAACCAACAACCAACGCTCACCCTCATGGCAGCCTCACGTACGGGGTCGAACCCCTCCTTCCCGGGAAGGTCGGCAGAGTCCTCCCGGCCCCCCACCATGGCGGCAAAGCTGTCGGTGTAGGAGCCCACGAAAGAGGAGGAGTCTGAGGGGGTCTTGCTGCCCTGGTGGGTGAAGACGTCGTAGGTGATGAGGTTGCCCTCCCCCGTGCCCACCCATACGGAGTAGTCCAGGGGCAGGATGCAGGTGATGCGAGCCCGGTTGAAGTAGGTCTCGTCGTCCTGCGTAAGGCACACACCACCAAAATGAATGTGAAGAGAGACATGGTAGGTACGTAGAAGGAATGAACACACACACATCACACACACGAGCACGCGCGCACACATGCGCACCACACACATACACGCACATCACACACACACACGCACACACACACACACTCACACACGCGCGCGCACAAACACACACACACAACATCACACACCCAAACACACACACACTCTCTCTCTCTCTCTGTCCTACTCTCTCTTACAGACACACACAGACACACAGAAAACAAACTCACAGGGATAATATCAAATAGA
>JAPXFY010000026.1:48673605-48690145 GCA_030674185.1 Monoplex corrugatus
GTTTAGGGGTTTAAACAATATTTTATTTTTAAAACCATATATTTATATATGTGAAATTAGATGGTGGAGTGAGTGAGGGGGAAAAAAAGGGTTGTTTGGTTTGACAATATATATAATACATATATATATATTTGGTTATATTATACTTTATTAAACGGGGATACAAAGATGTAATTAAAAAAGAAGAAGGGACTCCGAAAACTTTCGGGGCGGGCTTTTGTGGTTTGCTGAAGAACCATAGCTTTCTTTGCAGCGTTGCAACCCAAGTAAAGGAAAATCTTCGCTACGTGAAGACCTTTTCCACTCTGTCTTAATATTGCCCAGGGATTTTGGGGAGCAAGGTCAAAAGATCTAATGCAGTTAACCCCAGCTAAACCGAAAAGGATGTTCGTGTCCATGATTTTGTGTTGTTGGTGTTCCACTGCCCTTTCCCATTCCCCGTTTTAAAGACCTTGCCAAGCTAGGTTTGCCGGCTCAACGAATCTGCCGACCCATTTGGAGGTTTGGGTGGAGGGAATTGAAAAATGTTTTGAGGGGATGAATCCCTCTTGAAAAACCCCCGTTCAAAAGTCCAAACTCCTTATCAAAACTCCCCTGTGTGCCAGATTTTCCGGTAAGCCCCGTTTGAAACACTGACTGAGAGGGCGGCTGTTTTGAAAAACGGTAACAGTCGTCGCTTCTCAGGTATCCCACCCAAAGCAGAATGTGCCCCTAAAAAAAACTTGTGTGATTGGTGAAAACAAACTATGTTTAATATGGGCCCAGAAGGCAAAGCTGGGGTGTGTTCTCTTGTATTTTTTTAAATTACTGTTGTACAAAAAAATGTTTTGAATGTTTCCCCCCCTTCCCTACCCCCCAAAATCCCTATCATTACTATATGTTGTTATAAATGTATGTAGTTGTAAAAAATGATGATTTAGACAATTTTGATTAAAACGTTTAAAATTGCGGGCTAAAGCCAAAAAATGTTAGAATTCGTGTAAATTGTCAGCTTTTGGGGTTTTTACTAATTAAAATGATAAAAATCAATGATAATAGTTTAATAAACTTTTTAATAAAATGTTGATGAAAAAAAAAAGAGGGGGAAAAAAAGGGGAAAAAGAAGGGGAGAATAGGAAGAGAAAGGTAAAAAGGGGGAAGGAAAGAGATAAACGAAAGGGGGGGATGGTGCAGGGGGTGAAGGGAATGTGGGTTAGAGAAAGGGGTGGGGTAACATATGACAAGTATAAAGAAATAAAAAAAATCTCAAAAAAATTAAAACAGTCGGGGGAGAAAAAGGAAAAAGAAAACCAAAAGAAAAACAAAAAAAACCAAAAAACAAAAAAAAAACACAAAAAAAAAAAAGGGGAAAAAAAAAAAAAAAGAGCAAAATTTTTTTGATATCCAAATTTTTTTGGGCACGCTTCACAACGTTTACTCAAGTATCACAAAATGTATATGGGCCACGTACAGACATACGACTGGACTAGAGTTGTCTGAACATTTACTTTTTGCAGAGAAAAATGGAGAGGGGGGTTTGCCTATAAAGTTTTAAACTGTCGAAAACCGAAAAGAAAACAATAGGACAAAAGATTGTGAATAATAAATATGAAGAAGGTAAAAAAATCATATTAAGAATGATGATAATAATAATAATAAAAATAATAAGATATAAAATAATTAATAATAAAAAATAGAAATAATAATATAAGGGGTGTGGTGGTGTGTAGTGTGATGGTGACGTGTGATAATAATAAAGAAAAGAAGTTTTACTGCAGGGTAAAAAATAGCTTCTGGACGACAAAACATTTCAAATTCACATTATCACTATATCAGGAAAATGTTCAAATGTTTTGAGGGAGATATCTTGCCATAAAACATTCAAGCATACGTTGTCAAACATGTGCCTGTGTTTATTTTAATTACAACATGTATTCTTTTATTATTTTTGTACCTTTCAAGAAACGTTCTTACATGAAACACAATATAAAAATGGAAGACATTTTTAGTGGGATTTTAAGATTTTGACTTAACTGCTTCGTAAGTATTGCAAATGCAATGAATAACATTATTTGAAATTGAATGTGATATCTTTTCATATGTTCTGTAAATAATGGGGAAATAATAAGAACAATGATAATAAAAGTACTGAAAATAATGGTGGTGATGATTATAACATTGTACAGATTTTACCGTTGTATACAATTATAAAACGTGTTGACATATTTTAGGATTTTGATTCAGCAGTTTGTTTTAATATTGTATACATCACCGCATGTGATAACTGCTCATCCTAATGTGATTGGTCTTGTTATATACTTATAATCATTCTGGAAGATGGTATTTGTCTATATGAAATGTAAATAAAAAAAAGATTTTGTCAAATTATTACTATACTAGTCAGGATTTTTTTTTTTTTTTTGATGTAGAAGAAGCGATTTGGAAATGTAAATATTTTGCAACTGCTGTTGAATGTTTGGATAATAAAATCAAGACAAAACTATCCTTGTGAGCGTGTGTATGTGTGTCTATGTTTGTGCTTTTTGCCATATACATGTTATGTGTTTGTATGCATTTTGTGAGTATGCTTGTATATGTTCCTTTATGTGTGTGTACATGTGCACATATGGAGTATTATTAATGCACCAAATTCATGAATATGTGCTTCATTTAACTTAAAGATGAACAGATTAACAGATATCCGGAACACAGACATTGTAATAAATAGACATGGATGATGGAGACATAAATATGTACATATAACCCAGCATAGGAAAACCAGGATAAAGTGCAAAATGTTCATATTTCAGTTTCTAACTCATCTTAAAAATTTCAAAGCTTATAAATGACTCCCGCAGTCTATCCACCCACTGCAAATACTTGACCCTTTGACTCCTTCACCCTATCCACCAGCTTCTTGCAGAAAGCTGGTGGACAGGGTGAGGGAGTCAAGGATCAAGTTTTTGCTCTGCTTGCATGGTTGACAATGCATAAAGCTGGTGGACAGGATGCGGGAGTCAAAGGATCAATATGCAAAATCAAATACAAAAACCACACACACACACACACACACACACACACACACACACACACCACACACACACTCACACACACACACTCACACACACAGAGATTTAATCATTTTTGCACATGTCTGAACTTTCTAAGTATATTTTTGACAAAAGAATCCAATACACACATACAATTTTTGAAAAAAAAAAAAAAAAGAACTGCTGCTGTGTTATGGTGTTTTCAATTATAAGATATATAGCACATACACACAAAACTGGGAAATTAAATATTTTACATAAAAGACTCGAAAATGGAAAAGTCTTTCAGATGACATTACTTTTAATCTATCCAGCTTTAGGCATAGCCATGACTGGCTGGCCGTGTCTTGCCTGATTTTTCCATGCTGGGTCACAGACACAGACACACACACACACGCAAGCACACACACACACGCAAGCACACACAGACACACACACACTTATACATAAGTTTAAAGAATCAAATCTCTTATTACGCACATGTGAGCATGCACAAGCACGCACAGACACAGTGATGACATGACAACTATCAAAAAGCACCAGTTAAAAATGAACAACAGAAGTCTGGCAATACACTGTTACTGTTGTCATTGATTTAAATGGATGCCACCTTCATCAATTATAAAATGTCTCTGCCCTGCAGGACTTGTGAACGTGTAGCGTGTAATTCTGACACCCCTCTGCCAACACACTGACCTGCTACACACAAGCCTATGTGTCACTGCCCCACCCCATGCCTGACCCAGAAATTCTGCATGATTATCTTCTCCTGCACGCTGTGTCAATACGCTACCAGTGGAAACAACATTACTCGCATGATCCTTCTGTCGGGGTTTGACCAGTGCTTGTTTTGTCACCACTACCAAGATGCCAAAAGAACTAGCAATCTTCTTGAGTATGGAAACGATGTTCGCCATGTTTTTGTACAAGAAGGACGAAGACTGGCTGAAGTCGCAGCACCTGTCGGACCAGAAGAAAGCTGAGATGGGATCGATGACGAGGACGGCGACATTATGGTTGTTGGCGATGAGGGTGTGCATACTGTGCAGTGTGCAGATGAGCTGTTGGCTGGATGTGCAACGTACGACATGCACACGTTTCAAACATTCCTCCACTCTCTGCTCAACATCCTCTGGCCTCGTTTCTTGTCCGTCTTCATCCTTGCCAAGACTACAGTGACACTTATCATCATCCCTTATAGTATCAGCAGCCAGTTCTTCTGCATGATGCATGGATGTTTTAAATGAAATGTCCTTACATTCATTGCTACCATACATATCTTGTTTCCTCCCTGCTCCTTTGCTGCATGCACTTTCGTCATCATAGTCAGCTTTACGCTTCAATGTTGACCTTGATTTCTCACTCTGCAAATTGATCTTCTCATTTGGTCCATCTGTATGCCTGCATGTCCTACCATCTTTGTCAGTGACTAATTTGTCATGACTCAAAGCACAACACTCTCTATTGCTTTCTAACTCACCATGCCCGCTAGATTTTTTGGCACTCACTTTTTCTACCATGTCACAATGCTCACTATTCTCAGCACCAGCATTACACACCAAGTCACCACACTCACTGTTTTGAGTCCGAGTCATCGCTTGATTCACCAAGCGCTGCTCAAATAAGACAGCCAGACGCAAGACGGAAAACTTGAGATCACAGTCGACCCATATGACCTCCGTCTTGTCACCATGACGACAGTCAGCTGAAGCGTTGGGTAAAAGGGTCGAGGTCACCAAATGTAACAGTACCTCCGTCTTCCCGACTCCCTCTCCTCCATAGAGCTCCACAATGTCACCAGGTGAAGGTTCAAATCCCAATACTTTGGCCGCTTCCACTCCATCAAGAGATGGGCGGGGCCCAAGTCGAGCAAGCAGCTGAAAGATAAAAAATAAATAAAAAAAAAGGGGGGGGGGGGGAGAACATTCATGTATACAAACATTATCAATTCATTCATTTATTTATTTATTCATTTATAACTACTGCAGTATTGAAATCCCTCTGGTCACATCACACACTTACAAATAAAATATTGTAATGTTTCAACATAATGAAATAACAGAAGTTGAAAAGGAATGGCCACTTTAGAAGACGCCTACAAACCATACTTCAGCTGGTGGTTAGTAGCAATTTTTCTCATTTTGACATCCCACAGGATTTCAATTGCTGAGATCTTGTGACACTGATCAAGATATTTCATGCTTAAACCCTCCCCCCCCCTCTCTCTCTCTCACACACACACACACACTCACATTGACACACAAGCGCGCGCATTAGTCTACTGTCTAGTAATTAGGCTTAGCATCCCACTTTGTTTCATCCCTTTTGCCTATAACATTGATGGATGGGTAACGCAGTATGGTAGCCAGGGTCCAGTGCGACCTTAGATTTGTCGATCAAAACACGCGCCAACAACAACACGGATAAACAAACCCATGTGACGGCAGCAAGACAATGTCAACAATCGTTACCGGTACAAAGTACAAACTAACAACTTACAAAGCCGTTAAATCGAAACAAACCTCCGCTCCACTCTCTGTTTTGCCTTTCTGCGACATCACAACAATAGATCAGCAGCACAATGGATGGTAAAGGCTCGAGATCATGTCAGCAAATTTTCCACCCAGGTTAAGAAAGAAAAACACTGGCGATCAAACTTGTTCAGAAGTTCGAGGAAACGAAGTTCCAGAGCAGTTTGCGGCACATGTTGACCTCGCGATTGCGGAAATGCGAGGTCACAACGGAAGTGAGGAAATGCGCATGATTGAAAGAAAAAAAAAAACCCGTCAGTTTTTGTGAACTTGCAGATCTCGGAGAAGCATAAGGAAGAAACAAGGTAAAGAAAATCGTCTTCAGCCTCATAGCATAAACGACTATTCGTTTGCTGTACTTGAACTTGCTGACAGGTAATATTTCTTGCATGTGCAATACCTTTTGTGCTGAATGCGGACGCCAATTTCAGAATTAATGCTTTCTTGCAAGCTCAGAAGCGGACGATCGGATGAAGTGCAGGATTTCGATCCGTTGCTCCAGTAAGTGTGTGAGACTTAATTCTAATTGCATTTGTTGGTGTAATCCATCCCCGTCAGTTACTCGGCAGACGGTTAGTTATTGTGATATTCGTGTAAGCATGCTGTTGTCCAGCACGTGCTCTCGCTCGCATCAGTTGAGCACCGTCACGCGTGGATGTCTTGACACGCACACACACACACCATGCGTGCATGCACGTGCACATAACATGCAGCGTGCTGTCGGGCGCGCGCACGACATACGCTTACACACGAAAGAATGCTGATGGACAGCAGAAATTAAAAGGCAGTCTGTTATCGTTTTTCTGTGCAGGGACGTTATTATTAATTATAAACCACAAACATAACATACGCTCATGCACACAGTTTATGTTTGTGCATTGTTACAGCAGATACAAGTGTTTACATGCTCATGAATTTTGAACATTGGTGTGATAACATGTGTGTGTGAAGGCGGGGGAGGCAGTCTTAAGTTGATGAGTAATGCAAGAAAGAGGGAAGAAATAAAAGTATTATTATTAGGCATATAAAGACCAAAGAGGTAAGTTTTATCAAAGCATTGGAACATCAGAACACTGTTGCAGAAAGGTAAATTAGATAACATCAAAATGAAGATGGAAAGGCTTAACATCAGTATTTTAGGACTAGGGGAAGTGAGATGGAAGGGGTCAGGCATGATAACATCAGGAGAATATACAGTGATATACTCTGGTGGTAATTCACATGAAAGAGGAGTAGGCATCATAATGGACAAAGACAAATCAAAAGCAGTTAAGGGATACTGGGCAGTGTCCCACAGAATTTTGCTGGTCAAAATAAGAGGCAAACCATTTGATATCAACATCATACAGGTGTATGAACCAACATCTGCAAGTACTCAGGAAGACATCGACAACTTCTACGAAGTTTTAGAGATGGCCAAGGTCCAATGTAAATCACAAGAAGTTACTGTCATAATGGGAGATTTTAATGCTAAAGTGGGACAGGATAGGGTGGAGGATATAGTTGGACCTCATGGCCTTGGTGCACAAAATGAAAGAGGGGGGAAGCTTGTAGAATGGGCAAAGATGAAAGAGTTCATAGTAGGAAACACCTGGTTTGAGCAGCCTAACAGAAGAAAATGGACTTGGATGTGTCCAGGAGATAATACCAAAAATCAGATTGACTACATCCTGATCAACAAAACATCTAGAAATTCTTTACTGTCAGCAAAAACACTACCAGGCGCAGACTGCAACAGTGACCACAATCCTGTAGTTGGAAGGTTTAGGCTGAAATTGAGGAAAAGGAAACAGACCAAAAGCAACATCAAACTAAACCTTGGACTCTTAAAGACAGATGAAATGATACGTCAAAAGTTTAATGTACATGTTCAAAACAAATTCAGTGCTCTGGAAGACGTTGGTGACAGTGAGGAACAATGGACAAAGTTGAGAAGTTCGATAAATGAAGCTTGTGAAGAAATCCCTAAGGCAGATAGAAAAGCAAAAAACAGCTGGATGACTAGTGAAATTTTGGGCTTGTTGGAGGAAAGGAGGAGGGCAAAGAGAAACGAGGAGATATACAGGAAGATAAACGAAGAAATCAGGTATAGGTGCAATGAAGCTAAGGAAGCTTGGCTGAACACAAAATGCAAAGAGATAGAAGAACGACACAAAATGGATCCTCAGGGTATGTACAGACGAATTGAAGAAATTGTCCACAGGAAAAATACATGCACATCAACTGGTTGCATAAAATTGAAAGATGGCACACTTATCATGGAAAAAGACAAAATACTGGACAGATGGGGAGAGTACATTAAAGACCTTTTTGAGGATGACAGAAACGAAGAACACATTATAAAAAAGAACTTTGAAGGACCACCCATAATGAAAGATGAAGTTAGAGCAGCACTGAAAAAGATGAAACCAGGAAAGTCCAGGACCAGACAACAGTACTACAGAGACAATTGAAGCCCTGGAGGAATTTGGCATAGAAAAAATAACAGTCCTCCTAAGTGAAATTTATGACACTGGAAAAATCCCCAAAGATATGTCAAAATCAATTTTCATTGCACTTCCAAAGAAGACAGGGGCTATAGAATGCGAACTCCATCGCACAATGAGTTTGATGAGTCATGTAACAAAAATCCTGTTAAGAATAATCATGATGAGGACAAGGAATAGAATCAAAAGAGAAATAGCAGAAGAACAGTGTGGATTTGTGGAAGGGAAAGGAACTATTAATGCCATATACATCCTAAGAACTATCATAGAGAGGTCAATTGAAATGAATAAGGATTTGTATTTATGCTTTGTTGACTATACCAAGGTTTTCGATCGGGTACGACATGAAGAATTGATCAATCAAGTGGAGAGACTCCGTGTTGATGGAAAAGATCAACGAATAATCAGGAATATGTACTGGGAACAAACAGCTGCAATGAGAATAGAAAACAATGTAAGCTCTTTCCAAAACATCAAAAGAGGAGTCAGACAGGGTTGTGTTTTGTCACCAGATCTGTTTTCACTATATAGCGAAAACATCATGAGAAACCTAGAAGAAGACCCTGGATTAAAGGTTGGAGGAAAAATGATAAACAACATTCGGTACGCAGATGACACCTTGCTAATTGCAGAAAATGAAAGGGACCTACAAAACCTTGTGAATATACTAGAAATAGAAAGCAAAGGTAAGGGGTTGGAACTAAACAGCAGGAAGACTGAAGTCATGGTGATCAGTAAAAAACATGAAATCCCCTCATGCAAAATAACAGCAAATGCCACAACCTTGACACAGGTTAATAAATTCAAATACCTGGGAATGGTCATTTCATCAGACGGCAGATGCATATTGGAAATAGCTGGCAGAATCGGCCAAGCCAAAACAGCATTCAAGAAGATGACAAGCATTCTTACCAACAAATGCCTGTCAATTAACATCAGAAAGAGAGTCCTTGAATGTTGTATAGAACCAGTACTGTTGTACGGATGCGAGGCATGGACAGTCAGCAAGCAAAGCCAGAGCAAGATTGAGGAAGGCGAGATGTGGTTTCTCAGAAGAATGTTGAGAGTTCCATGGACAGCAAAGAAAACAAACGAGACAGTCTTGATGGAGGCAGACACAAGTAGATCACTCATAAGGAAGATTAGGAAAAGACAGGCAACATTTATAGGCCATTTTATGAGGAAGGGGGATTTGGAGCACCATGTCACAACAGGAAAGCTGGAGGGAAATAGAGCACCAGGTAGACCCAGGGAGGGAATACTGGACGGACTTGCAGAGTGGCTGGGGATGAGGAGGGTGGGGGAGATGCTAGGGGCAACAAGAGATAGAGATGGTTGGAAGTCCATGGTCGCCAACGCCATGCAGCAGGGCACCTGATGATGATGATGATGATTGCCATTGCCATGATGAATGACTGCTTTGGAAATTTTGTTGAGAATTTTATGAGTGTTCATTGATATCGGGCAGTCCTCCAATTCATGTGTGTGTGATAGTTACGTACTGTCTGATGTCTGAATTTGGAGGAAAGACGACAATTTATTACCCTGTTTTTAATTTTTTCAATTGCCTTATAAGTTATGTTCACAGTTGTGGTCTGTGCATAGTCACACACACATATGCATAAGTGCATAAGTGTTTTCTCTCTCTCTTTCTCTCTCTCACTCACACACACGTATACATTCATGCACATGCACTCATAAACATTTAGTGATTTACAGTCAGTGCAGTATGTTAAATATGTATTTATATATTTCTTTGTTTTGCGGACCCATTTCTGTTGTCACAGTTATGATTATAAAGAATCTGGCATACTTTTTTCATTGTGCTATGATGATTGTGGTGATATTAACGGACGACAGTACTGCTTGCACTATCGTGACCTTATGAGAAACTGAAAGGTTACCGAGCATGCGCACAGACACAACGTAAACAGTAATACAGCTGTTCAGCTCTGGATGGGAGAACCATCATAGCTTAAACAAAGACTCTCAGACGGTCTAAACAAGTAGGTCTTATCAAGATACACACCCGGATCACATTAGAATGATGATGATGATGCTATGAATTGCAGTCAGGTATATTAGAATTTGGGATTAACATGTGTTTTCCTCTCTCTCTGTCTGTTTATATGTGTGTGTGGTGTATTGTTGATTTAAAAATTAATACATGTGTATTGAACATATTTGAGTGCTAGAGTGATAAAACACAAAATGAATGATAGAATGATAACATAAAATAAGAAAATTTGAGTGATTGCATCGAATAAAAAAACACTGCACAATGCAGCAACACATTTCAGTCCAGTACAAAACAATACAGTGTAGTGTAAGTGTGGAGTGTGTACTCTGTTCAAGTCAGAGTCATTGCACTCTGACAATCACATATTGCTCTACCCAGCTCTGCCAGCATTATTATATGTCACATTCCCTGTGCCTGCACAAAACCTTATTTACTGGCAAGGTCTTGATGATGTGGGAGGAGGAGGGGGGGATGATGGACCTTTGAAATAACAACTACCAGTACCAGAATGATCGAAACATTTAAGACAGGCAGCAAGCAGACCAGTTTGACCCTTTGACTCCTGCACCCTGTCCACCAGCATCCTCAATTGTCAACTATGCTAGCAAAGCAAAAACATAACCCTTTGACTCCCTCACCCTATCCACCAGCTTTCTGCAGGTTTTTTCTTTTTTTAAGTAAATATAAATAAATATTAAAAGGTTGCTACCTTGGCTTTCTTTGGTCTTTCATATACATGTAAATGAAAGGCAGTTCATGTGTTACCATTGCTTGAAATGTACGTATTCTACTCTGTCTCGTACAGGCGTGACGCACTGTGAGTACAAATGAGTTTGGAGAGCAGTGCTGTATTAGACTCATTTAGAGTGATGTAGCATTATTATTATTATTGCATTTGTAACAATCCTCTTTTTGGGTGAAAGTTTTCGACAGAGAGGATGTTCAGACAGCACTGACCTAAGAGAAAAGGAGAGCAGATGAATCATGGCATCACAGCGTCGGCGGAAAGTCAAGACTGGGCCATCGTCTGTATATGGGGGTACAAGCGGCAGCAGTGCTGATCGTGACAATGATTACGTGTGGTGAGAATCCGTTGAAATTTGCTTTTTTGGTGTCTGTGTGTATAGTGAGAGTCTGCTTGGACTGGTCTATCGATTTGGTGTTTCCACTGAATTATTAATAGTAATTGAGAGAACTCTGAACCCGAAAATTGAACAAGAAGAAGTGTGTAGATGGTATTAACGAGCAGAAAATAAGCCCAGTACAGAGTGGATAATTTCCTCTTAGTGTTATTTTTGTTGCTGCTGTAACTTGATGGACAGAAAACCATACTAACAGAAAACCATACTGTTTCTTGCTCTGTGAAAAAATGAATGTGAAAGGGTTTGATATTGAAACAGGAGGAAGTGTCTTGGGTGAGAAAAATATGGCATGAAGCAGACATACAACTTTACAAGACAAATATTTTAAAGGGTATTGGAATACAAGACAGATATTTGAAAGGGTATCGGAATCTGCAAAATATACATTCACTGTGATTTATAAAGTTGGTCCCATACTGAACATGAAGGATGTGACTGGGTGTTTTAATGTGTCCAACATTCATTTGTGTGCCTGTTGGAAATCCATGGCTGTGGGCTATATGCTGACATTTATGATTTGTTTCAGTCCAGTGTGTTTTGACATCATTGAGGAGGCTCACATGACCAAGTGTGGACATTCCTTTTGGTGAGCATTGTTTGATTCTTCATACTGATACAATTATTAGTACATGTTACATAAAAACAGTTCAGTTAGATGATTATCTGTAACTACACGTAACTATTAGTATATACTTGTGTGCATAAACCATGATAGACACTGCTATATCTCTTCCACACCCAGATCAAAGTAACAGATTTTCTCATATGAATAGAGGCCTGGTACAGATAGAGCTCCCATTTTCCAGTCTTGATTGCACATGATCAAATCTGGCTCAAGAAAAAGCTGTATATGGCATCAAGTCCTTTTAGATGTGAGTGGACATTACCTGTCCTTATTCAGGGCTGGGGATGGTAAGGTAGGGAGGGAGAGGATGGAAATAGGCCCCATGCTCATGATGCTGGTCAATAGAAAAGTTGGGGTTTTGACTTTCATCTTTGACCTCACCCCCGTGGGGATGCCAGGGGCTCTTTCAGTATAGTATCCCCTACCTTCTGGAAATTCTGTTCCAGAAATTTCCTCTTTTCTGTCACTCTGTTTCTTTCTTCCTCTTTTGTTTTTTGTCATTTCTCCCTATCATTTTCTGCCTTGCTGGTCCACTCACCTGTATGTGTTAGTTATGCCTTGTATACTTTCTTTTAGGATTGATAATTGGGTACATGTATTAAGTGCATTTTTAGCTCTGGGGAAATGTGATATGCGGAAACAGTTTAGGTAAATAAGGCCTGTTTTCACATATGTTTTAGTGTCCTTAGTTATGTTTAAATTTATTCAGGTATGTTTTTTAAATCCCCTGTGCGGTAAGTTGGTCAGAGTGGTCAACGCCAGGGGCATCTCCTTAGATTATGTGTGTGAATGCACTGATATGTGTATTTAATTTTCTTTTCCTTTTTTTTTTCCTGTTGAATATTGCGGGTTTTGAAATGGTTATAGCCCTGATATGGCTGTACGTTTTGGTTGGGCTTTAAACAAAAAGAACAGAAAATATCAGTAACCTTTAACCTCAGGGTTATGGGACAGTCTTTACTTCTACTTCGACTTCTTATCTGAGTATTGAAGTTTGTTATAATTTCATGTATATGTGCTAAAGTTTTTTGGTTTTTTTTGTGTACACGTGTGTTGTGCTGAGGTTATTATTTTGTGTACAGTGTATTAAAATCCTTTTCTAAGTGTTTAAGTTTAAAGTATTATTTCATGTTGTGTGCATGTGTGTGTGTGTTTGTGTTTCAGTTACAAGTGCATCAAGCAAAGTTTGGAGAAATGCAGCCGTTGTCCCAAGTGTAACTATGTCATAGAACGATCGGACCAGATTTATCCTAACTTCACATGTAAGTGATGATTGTGGTTCCTGATTCTGTCCAGATTTAACTTAACTTAACTTTATATGATAATCCTGGTTTTCATAAAATCTGTTTTAATTTGTGCACATTCTTGCACTTTATAGAGATGAAACACTTGTTAGTAATGTTTGACCAGTCATTGTATCTACTTTTCCAGTTTCCAGACAATGCCATAAGGAAATTGTGTTGATTTGGCCATGTAAGAAGATCCAGTGGTCTTGCTGATTCAGTCCTCAAGGGAACTGTTAAGGGAGGGAGACAGAGGGAAAGACAGATGACAGCACTGTGGAATGGACGGAGAAACCATTTGCTGAGACCCAGGCATTGGCACACAACTGACATAGCTGGGGGAATCTGGTGAACTGTTCTTTAGTACGGTTCCAGAGTGACTTTATGGAGTTAAGGGAAAAGAAGATAAGTCCAGGTTCTAAAAATTGGCCAAGATTTATGCTAACTTTAGACTTCAGCTGTTATAAAATCTGACAGGGTATTTTCAGCTGTACCGTTTCCAACAAGAGAAATGACTGTTTTGATATATATGATAGGATGTATCCTGATTTTACAGATGACTGATGATGGTGCCATGTGTTCTGAAGAATGTGGGTAAACTGTGTAAGCTGTGTATGGTTGGAGAGGAGGTCGGAGAAGCTTATTACACAGGTTTTTCATGTTAATTGAACATTTTTTTCTCCATTTACCATTTCCATCTTTTTCCTTCGGCCCCTCTCCTTTGTTTCTCTTTTCTTTTTTCTTGCCCCGTGTTCTGTCTTTCTGTCTGTCACACACTCACATACACAAACACATACATTCAGTTTTACATTATAATTTATACCAGAGTGGTCATACCAAGTTGAAAGCACCAGTTTTCATCCGATCACCAAAGTTGATCTACATTGAGCCCACTTAATAATTGGACAAGTGACTGTTTGGCACCACCGGGTACAGATGGCACATTTTAAAGACAGGCAGTGTAGTCAAGTGGGGAAGATGTCAGGCTTCAAGTCAGAAGGTCTGTGTTCAATCCTGCCAGGGTACCTCCCACTTGGTGGGTAAAGGGATTTTTCTGATTTCCCAGACCCTCAGTTCTGATTTCCCAAACCTGTGCATTAAAGATCCTGTATCCTGTAAGTCGTGTAGGTGTTTGGTGGCTTGTGGAAGCAGGAAAACACCCAGTATGCACCAGATGCCCACCAGAAATGGATTATACAGATCATGCAGCAATATACTACACAGTTTGGGTAAAACACTTTGCATGCATGCATCCAAAATTTCAGTAGGCTAAAGAATAAAAAAGGGAAAAACATTGTAATTCACGGTCTGTCATGTCTGTTAGTATTTGCAGGGAAAAAAAGAGGAAAAAAAACATTGTAATTTAGTGTTTATCATCATCATCATCATCATCATGTCGAGCTTGCTTGGCTATCCATGACACGTTTCTTCCATCCTTCTCTGTCAGACATTACAGTAGGCAGTTCATCATACTGACAGCCCGTATCATCGATCAGTTGGTCGATGAAGGTCTTCTTTGCACATCCTGGTCTTTGTTTGCCGTGGCTGGGTCTCCATAGTAGAACATCCCCCACCAGTTCTTTGCTACGTCAGCAGTGTCCCGCGAAGTACAGTCTTTGTTAACGTATTGATTTGCTGATTGGTGGGATCATACCATATAACAACTCTTTGTTAGTTGGATGTTCTCCCCAGGATTTATTCAGGGCTGCACGCAGCATTCGTGTGTATGCTCCATCAGTCTTCTTGTTTATCTTATCTGTTGATATTTGTATGAATTGTGTGTATCATATCTATTAATATGTGTATTTCACTTTTTCTCACATGGCTAGAAGTGAAACTTTAGTATTTTCATGGTTGTGTTTTACTCTTTGTTGCAGTGAACGAACTGATCCTCAAGTTTAAAAGCAAACAGAGTGACAAAAAGAGAAAGAAGGATGACCAGGTCAGATATTTATCTGCCCTAATGATTGTCTGTCAGCCTGTCTCGTCTTTCCATCTTTAACTCAGTAGAATCACAGTTGAGCTGCACTGAACACCCTTTCAGATCACTTGAATTTTGAGGCCTTTTTTATTTTTTTATTTAATCGCCAATATTAAGAAAAGAGAGAAGCACAAAATAAACATAATTTTAAAGAAAGAAGAAAGATGTACCCCTCCATCCCATTGTCGCATCTAGAGGATCCCTGATGTATGAGACGGCCCGCTTCGTTGCAGACATCCTCTCGCCTTTGGTAAGGAAGACAGAACATTCCATTGCAGACAGTGCAGACCTGGTGAAGAAGCTGTCGAAGTTTGTACCACAACCTGATGAGATTCTGGTGTCCTATGACGTCACAGCCCTGTTCACCAGTGTCCCTGTGAAGGACAGCATTGACATCATCAGGGGGAGGTTACAGATCGACGACAGGCTTCGGCAACGCACCAACCTGCCAGTGGAACACATCTGTGAACTGCTATCCTGCTGCCTCAACACCACCTACTTCACCTAGGAAGGACACTTCTACCAACAGACCGAGGGTGCAGCCATGGGGTCCCCCGTGAGTCCCATTGTCGCCAACCTCTTTATGGAAAATTTCGAGGAGAAAGCTTTGGCGTCGTTCCACACTCCTCCACGCTACTGGGGCTGCTACATGGAAGACACTATGACTGTACTGAAAAGATCGGTGGTAGAAGACTTCACGAACCATCTCAACAACCAACACCCTTCCATCAAGCTCACCTATGAGATAGAAGAGAATGGCAGCATCGCGATGTTGGATACCCGCATCACCCGGATGGAAACAGGCCTCGCCTTCTCCGTCTATAGAAAGCCGACCCACACGGAACAGTACTTACAATTCGATAGTCATCAGCCACTGGAACACAAGCTTGGAGTAATCTGCACCCTCACCAACCGAGCGAAGACCATCTGCTCTATCAACACCGCTAGAGAAGAAGAGGTGCAGTACATCAAGATAGTACTCAGTGTGTCGGGATACCAGAAGTGGGCCTGGGATATTCCGGGGGACAAGAAAACCATACCTCACCCCTCCACTGAACGGCCAACCCCTTCGAGAGGGCACGTCTCCATGCCATACGTCAGCGGCGTCATTGAGGCTCTCAGCAGGAAGTTGGGAGTCAGTGTCCACGCCAAGCCCACCAACACCATCAGAAGCCAGTTAGTCCACCCCAAAGCAAAACAGACAAATTGGACACATCAGGGGTGATATACAAGATAGACTGCCAGGACTGTGACCATAGTTATATTGGCGAAACTGAGCGCAACTTGCACAAAAGATTAAAAGAACACAAACGTGAGTCCACTCCATGGGAGAACCACACCCAACACCACTTTGAAAAGGACAGCGTGCAAGTTCTCGACAAAGAAACAAGATGGTTCCAGAGGGGAGTAAAGGAGGCAGTTTGGTTCCAGAGGAGAGTAAAG
>JAPXFY010000026.1:48690245-48692745 GCA_030674185.1 Monoplex corrugatus
TTTAACTGGTCTAAGAACGTCAACTCCGAACGATCATTTCACATACTTTTAACTGGTCTAAGAACATGAACTCTGAACGATCATTTCACATACTTTTAACTGGTCTAAGAACATGAACTCTGAACGATCATTTCACATACTTTTAACTGGTCTAAGAACATTGAACTCCGAACGATAATTTCAAAGTCAGTACCAACTATTAGTTCTCTTGATCTTATTCTTACTACGTCTTTGCCACTTGAGTGCCTGGTTGACATCCTCCCATCGTTGACTTGTGTGGTTGACAAGAATTGTACAGTTGTGTATATCATCTGCCAATGACAGACTGGGGATATAATGTATTATGAAAACTTGTCTACAGTCAGGATTCTTTCTGAAATCACTTTAGTCCTTTTCTCCCATTGGACGAAGCAGCAGTTAAGTTTAAGTCTTTTTCTCGTAATTTTTGCATTTGGTGTTTATTCCTTTGTGATCTTACGTCTACGCTTGACAAAGACCGGTTGGCCGAAAAAATACGCGTTTGTGTGTGTGTGTGTTTTTTTTTTTCTGGTTCCTGTTTGCTTGAAGGCTGGCAGACACAATTGTTTTGCATCTATTAAAATGCTGTTGTTAAGCATTCTATGAAGAAATGTTACCTTGATGCAACAACTTTAAAAATGGTAGTCCTGATGTCAAGCTTACCATTTCTCTAAAGGATCATCGAGAAAATTGTTTTTCAACAACTTTTTGCATTTCTGATCGACAGACAATGATTTACTATGCTCTCTCTACTCTCCCTAACGCCCATACCATATTACTGAGACGACATTCCTCATGGTAGCAATCATCTCTGCTTGCTTTAGATAATGGTAATGAATCCGTCCTTACTCTTCTTGATCTGTCTGTTGCATTTGATACCTCATACCATGACATTCTTCTGCACAGATTAGCAAATCATTACGGTATTTCAGGTTCTGTATTTACATGGTTGAAATCTCACTTCAGTGAGATACAGCAAACTGTATTTGATAAAGATCATAGATTAAAGCGTGGTGACACGCAGTTAGGTGTTCCACAAGGCTCGGTCCCTGGCCAATTTCCGTTCATATTGTATACAAAACCCGTTTTTGGTTTATCAAAAGACATCCTGTCTCCAGTCATTCATTTGCAGATGATACACAACTGTAGGTTTCTTGTCTTTCAGACAAGGTTTGTTCCATCATCCGAATTATTAAAAACAGTACCTCAGAAAAAAGGAACCGGAAGAAGAAGAGCTAACTTGATGTGAACGATGACAAAACCGAAACCCTCCTTCCCCCGTGGGGATGCCGGGGACTCTTTTAGTATAAATAGTATCCCCACCTTCTGGAAATTCTTTGCTAAAAAATTCCTCTTTTCTGTCACTCCCTTTGTTTCTGACTCATTCCATTGCTTTCTGTCATTTCTTCCTATCATTTTCTGCCTTGCTGGTTCATTTACCTGTATGTGTTCGATAAAATCTTACGAACTTTCTCTTAAAATTGATAACTGGGTACGCCTATTCAGTGTGCTTCTGTTTCTGGGGCTACGTATATGCAGAAGCAATTTTAGGTAATATAGACCCGTTTTTCTATATATGGTTTAGTGTCCTTAGTTATGTTTACATATGTATTCAGGCTTTGTTTTTTTTAGACTGGATGGATTGGTCAACGCCAGGGGCATATTCTTAGATTATGTGTGCGAATGCACTGATATGTGTACTTAGTTTTCTCTTCTTTCTTTTCCCCCCGTTAAAATGTTGTGTGTGTGCTGAAATGATTTTAGCCTTAATAAGGCTCTAAGCATTTGGCTGGGCTTTAAACAAAAATAAACAAAAGAAGCCCTCCTCATCAAGTCGAAAATACATACATACATACATACATACATATATACATACATACATACAAACATACATACATACATACATACATATAAACATACATACATACATACATAAATACATATAAACATACATACATACATACATACATACATACAAACATACATACATACAAATACATACAATACAGACATTGCATATATACACACATCCATCCATCCATACACACATACATACATACATACACACAATCGTACATACATACACGCATACAATACAATACAATACAACACAAACATACAGAGAAAAACAACAACCGACGCTTCATTATTTACAAATGCACACATAATATGAAACAGAAGTATCACACAGCTTTACACGCAGAATGCATAACGTTGACTGTATTGTTTGGTCAGGTCCCCAAAGTGTACTACACACACAGCTTTACACGCACATTGCATAACGTTGACTGTATTGTTTGGTCAGGCCCCCAAAGTGTACTACACACACAGCTTTACACGCAGATTGCATAACGTTGACTGTATTGTTTGGTCAGGTCCCCCAAAGTGTACTACACACACAGCTTTACACACAGAATGCATAACGTTGACTGTATTGTTTGGTCAGGTCCCCCAAAGTGTACTACACACACAGCTTTACACG
>JAPXFY010000026.1:48697745-48700245 GCA_030674185.1 Monoplex corrugatus
TGTTAACCGTTTGATTCCTACACCCTTCTCTCTCTCTCCCCCCTCCCTCTCTCTCTCCCTCCCGCTTGATTCCCACACCCTATCTCTCTGTGCTCTCTCTCCCTTCCCTCCCCTCTCTCTCCCCTTGTATCCTGTTTAATGTTTACCGTTTGATTCCTACAGACCCCCCTCTCTCTCTCTCCCCTCCCCTCTCTCTCTCCCTCCCGCTTGATTCCCACGCCCTATCCTCTCTGTTCTCTCTCTCCCTTCCCTCCCCTCTCTCTCCCTCGCTCTCCCCTTGTATCCTGTTTAATGTTAACCGTTTGATTCCTACACCCCCCCTCTCTCTCTCCCCCTCCCCTCTCTCTCTCTCCCTCCCGCTTGATTCCCACACCCTATCCTCTCTGTGCTCTCTCTCTCCCTTCCCTCCCCTCTCTCTCCCTCCATCTCCCTTTTTATCCTGTTTGATGTTAACCATTTGATTCCCACTCTCTCTCTCTCTCTCCCTCTCTCTCCCCCTACCTCCCTCTTGATTCCCACACCCTATCCTCTCTCTCTCTCTTTTCTCTCTCTCTCTCTCCCTCCCCTCTCTCTTCCTCCCACTTGATTCCCACACCCTATCCCTCTCTCTCTCTCTCTCCCTTCCCCCTCTCTCCCTCCCTCTCCCCTTTTATCCTGTTTGACGTTAACCGTTCGATTTCCACACCCTATATTCCTGCTTCAAAAACTAAACCCTTTGACTCTAGCAATCTAAAAGCTTAACCCTTTTGCTCCTTCACTCCATCCATCAACTGCAGAAAATTAAAACCTTTTCACTCTTTCATCTCTCCTCCAGCTACAACATCTTAACCCTTTGACCCCTTCACCCAATCCTCCATTTTCAACGTCTTAACCCTTTGACCCCTTCACCCAATCCTCCATTTTCAACATCTTAACCCTTTGACCCCTTCACCCAATCCTCCATTTTCAACATCTTAACCCTTTGACTTCTTCATCCTATCCTCCATTTTCAACGTCTTAACCCTTTGACCCCTTCACCCTATCCTCCATTTTCAACATCTTAACCCTTTGTCTTCTTCACCCTATCCTCCATTTTCAATATCTTAACCCTTTGTCTTCTTAACCCTATTCTCCATTTTCAACAACTTAACCCTTTGGCTCTCACTCTATCCACCAGCTGCAACATCTTAACCCTTTGACTTCTTCACCCTATTCTCCATTTTCAACAACTTAACCCTTTGGCTCTCACTCTATCCACCAGCTGCAACATCTTAAACCTGTGACTTCTTCACTCTATCCGCCAGCTGCAAAATCTTAACCCTCTGACCCCTTCACCTTATCCTCCATTTTCAACATCTTGACCCTTTGACCCCTTCATCCTATCCTCCATTCTCAACATCTTGACCCTTTGACCCCTTCATCCTATCCTCCATTCTCAACATCTTGACCCTTTGACCCCTTCATCCTATCCTCCATTCTCAACATCTTGACCCTTTGACCCCTTCATCCTATCCTCCATTCTCAACATCTTGACCCTTTGACCCCTTTATCCTATCCTCCATTTTCAACATCTTGACCCTTTGACCCCTTCACCCTATCCTCCATTTTCAACATCTTAACCCTCTGACCCCTTCACCCTATCCTCCATTTTCAACATCTTGACCCTTTGACCCCTTCACCCTATCATCCATTTTCAATATCTTGATCCTTTGACCCCTTCACCCTATCCTCCATTTTCGACGTCTTAACCCTCTGACCCCTTCACCCTATCCTCCATTTTCAACATCTTAACCCTTTGTCTTCTTCACCCTATCCTCCATTTTCAATATCTTAACCCTTTGTCTTCTTAACCCTATTCTCCATTTTCAACAACTTAACCCTTTGGCTCTCACTCTATCCACCAGCTGCAACATCTTAACCCTTTGACTTCTTCACCCTATTCTCCATTTTCAACAACTTAACCCTTTGGCTCTCACTCTATCCACCAGCTGCAACATCTTAAACCTGTGACTTCTTCACTCTATCCGCCAGCTGCAAAATCTTAACCCTCTGACCCCCTTCACCTTATCCTCCATTTTCAACATCTTGACCCTTTGACCCCTTCATCCTATCCTCCATTCTCAACATCTTGACCCTTTGACCCCTTCATCCTATCCTCCATTCTCAACATCTTGACCCTTTGACCCCTTCATCCTATCCTCCATTCTCAACATCTTGACCCTTTGACCCCTTTATCCTATCCTCCATTTTCAACATCTTGACCCTTTGACCCCTTCACCCTATCCTCCATTTTCAACATCTTAACCCTCTGACCCCTTCACCCTATCCTCCATTTTCAACATCTTGACCCTTTGACCCCTTCACCCTATCCTCCATTTTCAATATCTTGATCCTTTGACCCTTCACCCTATCCTCCATTTTCGACGTCTTAACCCTCTGACCCCTTCACCCTATCCTCCATTTTCAACATCTTGACCCTTTGACCCCTTTATCCTATCCTCCATTTTCAACATCTTGACCC
>JAPXFY010000026.1:48720245-48725245 GCA_030674185.1 Monoplex corrugatus
ACGTGATGAAAAACACGTCCTTCGTCTAGATCCCACCTGACTGATTATCTGAGGCACAATCAGTCAAGCCCGAAATAAAAAAAGGAAGAAGATAATGATGCAGAGTAGGAGGAGGAAGAAGAAGAAATAGAAAAAGAAGAAGATGATGATGATGATGATGATGATGATGATGATGATGATGATGATGATGATGATGATGATGACGACGACGACGACGACGATGATGATGATGATGAAGATGATGATGATGATGACGACGACGACGACGACGATGACGACGACAACGATGATGATGATAATGATGAAGAGGAGGAGGAAGAGGACAAATACACTGATGATGATGATGATGATGACGAGGACGACGACGACGACGACGACAATGATGATGATGACGATGATGATGATTCTGAAGATGATGATGATGATGATGATGATGACGACGACGACGACGACGATGACAATGATGATGATGACGATGATGATGATTCTGAAGAAGAAGAAGAAGAAGATGATGATGATGATGATGATGATGATGACGACGACGACGACGACGACGATGATGATGATGATGATGGCGATGATGATGGAGGGAGAAGAAAGAATGACAAAAATAATCCCTGATGGACTGACAACGTTAAGGAATGGAGAAAGAAACCATTTGCAGAGACCACAGGCTTTGGCACGCAACCGACTGAGCTGAAAGAATCAAGTGAATCTAGCGAACAGAACAGTTCTGTTTAGTGCAGCGCCCCAACGACTCTTTAAGAAGTTCAGGAGGAAGAAGAGGAAGAAAAGGAAAACGCACTCCACAAAGTGGGTAATCTCCCTTTATACCACAATTCCTCCCCCCCCCCCCATACACACACACACATCACACCTTTCAAATACCCAAAACCATCTGACACAAACGTATAAGGAACAAACAAAACCAATTGTTTGTTCCTGACATGTACATCAATACGAATAGACAAATAACACATAAACCGGGAGGAGTGGTCAACGCCGGGGGCATGTCCTTTGATTATGTGCGCGAATGCAATGAAAGGTGTACTTTAATTTTCTTTTCTTTTTTTTTCCTGTTGAAGTTTCCTATGTTTTGAAGCGGTTGTTGCCCTGATATGGCTCTACGCAGTGGGCTGGGCTTTAAACAACAATAACAACAACAATAACAGCACACACAAACTCACGTGACAACAAAAATGGTTGAGTGCCTCTCTGCTCCAATAAAAATCACACAGCGCCAGGGGCGATAATCTCACACCCTACCTCCCACCAGCACCATCACCATTACCATCATCATCACAATTATGTAGATGTATTTCAAACATATGGATATCCTGAATAAATTCAAATTTGATTTCGTGATCTTACTGCAAATGCGCTTTGCTAGTTGTTTTGCGTTTGTTTATATTACTTACTGAAAATGAATACCCAAAAAGAAGTTTGAAACAAGTTCAGTTCCCACTGCTTTTAACCCAACCGACTACTAAAACCGTATCAGGGCCAAGTTTGAAAAAAAAAAAATCATCATCACAAGCTTGCAAGAAAGCAAAGAAGCTAACAAACGAAAAGGAAATTTTCCTTCTAAAATTACGTTTAATCTAACATACTTACCGTGGCTCACTGATGCAATAAGCGTCTAGCGATTTGCCATTCCTGCCTCATAAACAATAAAGTCCGAAAGGACCATAACTCTGAGAGTATCCATGTCTTGCGCAAGCGCATGTGCTCTTCCTCTTTTCGAGGAAACCGAGACCCTGACTGTGAATGGAAGGAACCAGGAAGGCGGGGAGGACGGGAGGGACTCTGCGTGAGCCACGGTAAGTATGTTAGATTAAACGTAATTTTAGAAGGAAAATTTCCTTTTAATTACACATACTATACAGTGGCTCACTGATGCAGAATAGCGCTACCCGGAAGGAGGGCTTACCTGGTTAACGCCTGGAGGAATGAGACGAGTCAGGGCGTGCGGGAGAGATGGGGTGTTGAGCCACCACAGTGGAAGCGATACCCCTACTAGATCCACCATCGCGCAGACGGGAGACGTCGCGCCGGTAGGATGGAATGAACGTGCCCGGGGAACGCCAATGCGTGGTGTCCAGGACACTCTGGAGGCTGGCATTGAGTGAACGCCAGTGACAAGGCCCATGCTGTAATGTCATGGGGCCTCAGGGAGAAGACAGCCAAATCTGAGCCCGGCCTTGCATACGCATCCTTGATGACTGTCCACAGCCATCGAGAGATGGATGCGCGGCTAATGGCCTTCTTATAACTTTCCTTGTAAGAGAGAAACAGGTGGTGCTGCTTCTGGCGAGAAGATTTCGTCATCCGGAGCAAGGATAGACGTCAGGGGATGAATGGAGATAGACCGAGTAGGAGAACCTGGCGACTGGTTCTTGGCCAAGAAGTCCAGGAGTAGGCGGAGAGACATTGAGCCCTCCGGTTCGAAAGCGACATCCCAGGGGAGTCCGCTAAGAGCGTGCACTTCGCTACAGTGCCTCCCCGACGCTAGAGGGAGTACAAAGGCCGTCCAAAATGAGAGGAACTTGGGAGAACACTCCCTGATGGGCTCGTAAGGCGGAAGTCCCAAGGAGGAGAGGACGAGGAGATCCCCGGCCGGGTGTGGCGGGGGGTCAGGCTTCCTGAAGGGAAGTCCCACGGACAATATCTCGCAGGACAGGGTCGTCCACGAAGAAAGGACTACCCAACTGGCTGATAGTGGTGCAGATAGCTGCCCTGCGTCCCTTCATCCGGGGACAAGCCTAATGAAGATATTGAGTCCTGCACAGCAGCCAAGCAGGAAGGTTTAGAGCCTCCGGATTGCTGTGCAGCATGCGTGACCTTGGTTGAAGCAAGGACGGCATGTCACAGTGCGTTTTATTGGAGGCACATGGAACAGGTGCAGCAGTTCCGGAAACCATGTTTGGGCAGGCCATCGAGGCGCCACGAGAACCATTGTGGCAGAGTCTGCCCTCACCTTCCGCAGAACTTTCCCAGTTAGGGGAACGGAGGGAAGGCATAGCCCGACAGGACTGACCGTGGGATGGACGGAGCATCCACGGGCCAAGCTGAAGGATCCGGGACTGGAAGAACATACAGATGAAGGCGGCAGCGGAATCTGGTGGCAAACAGGTCCGCTTGTGATTTGAACCACGCTGCCCACACTGGCTCCAGAACTGCACAGACCAATGCCCGTTCTGAGGGAAGAATCCTGTGGGAGCTGCTGATGGAGGCCGCAAGTATGTTCGTCTTTCCCGGGACATGCGTCGCTGAGATCAGAAAGGATTGTTCTACACACCAGAGTAGAAGGTGTTCCGCTCTCCGACAAGGAGTGGGAGCGGGCGCCCCTTTGCTTGTTGATGTAACAAGCCACAGTAGTGTTGTCCGTGTCGATGCGAACATGTTTTCCCTTAAGAAAGGGGAGAAAGTCTCTGGGGGCTTGAAAAACTGCCTCCAGTTCCAGCATGTTGATGTGACAGGAAAGGAGATGTTGTGACCATTGACCTGCTGCTGTCAGCAGGCCCACGTGGGCCCCCTCACCCGTGGGCCCTGGGCCCCCCCCCCCCACCCGGATTAGGACGCATCCGTGAACAAGTCCGCTGAGGAGGGGTGTGTGTGATAGGGACTCCCTGGGCTAGCCGGGACCGGGAGTGCCATTTGCTCACATGAAGACAAACTGATTCCAAATCCATTGTGATGGCTATTCACTGAGCTTGGAATTTGTTCAAGACGGACTTATTGCACTCGGACAATCCCATATGCGCCCCAACAAAATCTGCCAGATTTTATCACGCAGTCTTTCTGAATCTGCGCAAAACCCTACGCATTAGCAAGGTCTTGAGACGGGGGGTGGAATGGGGGCAGGGGCGAAGGGACCCATGAAACACTAAGCTGACACCACCACAACGATGGAGACATAAAGATGTTTTTTTTTTCTTCCTAAGTTTGGGAGAAGAGTGGCAGAATGGTTCAGACGTTCGCCTGCCAATAACTAAACTCGAGGTTCCGGGGTTCGCTCCCCGACTTTTCTCCTCAATAAAATCGAACTGAACGTCTAGTCCTTCGGAAGGGGACGAAAAACGAGTAGGACTCGTGTGCCTGCCTTCTAGCTGCGCAAGCTAAAGATCCCACGGCAGTTGATAATCGTGAAGAGCAGGGCATTGCCCGGCTGCCTTGGTAAAAACCATTGTTGGAGACTAAGGTTGATTTCCAAGGTCCCACCCCTTGAAAACCAAATATCATTCTTGCATGTCTGAAGTCTTGGTTTAAAAAAATGTGAATACGCATGTGAATTTGAAGTGAACAAGAGGGGATGGGCGCCGCCGTCGTGGTGCTGGCCCCTTGAAAAGTTGAAGTCTCTGCCACCTCAACCCCATACGACCCTGGAATTATGGAACTACCTAGGTAGGACCTCAGGACCTGGCCAGCATGTGGGTTTATGTGCAGGCTTAAGGCTTGTGCCATGATCATTCTGGATCTTCCCCATCACATAACACCTGCGACGTTAGTGCATATGGAATTCTTTCCGAGCGCGGAGACGTCATCTTGAGAAATTGAAGCTGAAACTGAAACTGAAACTGAAACTGAAACTAAGTTGCGGGTTGGGAGTAAACTCGAGATATCGGATTTGGAGTCCATGGTACGCAATGGGCGCCAACAGGTCAGTTTTTGGTTGGTTTGTTTGTTTATTTGTTTGTTTGTTTGTTTGTTTGTTTGTGTGTTTGTTTGTTTGTTTGTTTGTTTTAATGTTACAGGCTTGAACTCGAACTATCAGATCTTAAGTCCACGGCTCTGTCACAAGAACCAACCAGCCTGAGTCTGAGCTGTACGTCACCAAGAAGGGAGGGGGGGGGGGGGGAAGAGATTTTATAATGACAGCATTTATACGGCGTCAAATCTCGATAATTCAAATCAAAGCACACTCACGCACCAGGCATACGCATACAACCAACGCAAACTACCTTACAATATTTAACCCTTTGACTCCTGCACCATGTCCA
>JAPXFY010000026.1:48732745-48737745 GCA_030674185.1 Monoplex corrugatus
AAATATGTAAATGAATAAATTTATCGAATTCCTCAACTTTGTCCATTGTTACTCACTGTCACCAGCGTCTTCCAGAACACTGAATTTGTTTTGAACATGTACATTAAATTTTTTACGTATCATTTCATCTGTCTTTAAGAGTCCAAGGTTTAATTTGATGTTGTTTTTGGTCTGTTTCCTTTTCCTCAATTTCAGTCTAAATCTTCCCACTACAGGATTGTGGTCACTGTTGCAGTCTGCGCCTGGTAGTGTTTTTGCTGACAGTAAAGAATTTCTAAATCTTTTGTTGATCAGGATGTAGTCAATCTGATTTTTGGTATTATCTCCTGGACTCATCCAAGTCCATTTTCTTCTATTAGGTTGCTCAAACCAGGTGTTTCCTACTATAAACTCATTCATCTGTGCCCATTCTACAAGTTTCTCACCCCTTTTATTGTGCGTACCAAGGCCATGAGGTCCAACTACATGTATATCCTCCAGCCTATCCTATCCTACTTTAGCATTAAAATCTCCCATTATTAGAGTAACTTCTTGTGATTTACATTGGACCTTGGCCATCTCTAATACTTCGTAGAAGTTGTCGATGTCTTCCTGAGTACTTGCGGATGTTGGTGCATACACCTGAATGATGTTGATATCAAATGGTTTGCCCCCCAACTTGAGACCAGCAAAACTCTGTCGGACACAGCCCAATATCCCTTAACTGCTTTTGATTTGTCTTTGTCCATCATGATGCCTACTCCTCTTTCATGTGAGTTACCACCAGAGTATATTCTCCTGATGTTATCATGCCTGCCCCCTTCCATCTCACTTCCCCTAGTCCTAAAATACCAATGTTAAGTCTTTCCATCTCTGTCTTGATATTTTCTAATTTACCCTTTTGCAACAACGTTCTTATATTCCATGTTGCAACTTTGATGTTTTTAAATCTGAGTTTAGGGTTCGCAGTAACTTGCTGACAGTCTGGTGTCACCTGCGCCGCATGACGGTCCCTACCGGACGAAGCTGCTCCATAGGAGCACCTATTTACGTCGTTGTCTTTGATTTTTTTGTTTCTGTCCATGATAACCTGGGAAAAGTTACGATGGTGGTTTCCCGTTGCCTTCCATCGGTTTGTGTACGGTCTCTCCGCTAGCCTTACTCTCTCCCGAGATGTCCACAAGGCAGTGGAGCTATTCATCCATAGCTTGGGGGTTTTACCAACAAATGCCTGTCAATTAACATCAGGAAGACAGTTCTTGGATGTTCTATAGAACCAATACTGTTGTACGGATGCGAGGTGTGGACAGTCAGCAGGCAAAGCCAGAGCAGGATCGAGGCAGCCGAGATGTGGTTTCTCAGAAGAATGTTGAGAGTTCCATGGACAGCAAAGAAAACAAACCAGACAGTCTTGATGGAGGCAGACACAAGTAGATCACTCATAAGGAAGATTAGGAAAAGACAGGCAACATTTATAGGCCATTTTATGAGGAAACATTTGGAGCACCTGGTCACAACGGGAAAGCTGGAGGGAAAGAGAGCACCGGGTAAACCCAGGGAGAAAATGCTGGACGGACTTGCAGAGTGGCTGGGGACGAGGAGGGTGGGGGAGATGCTAGGGGCAACGAGAGATAGAGACAGATGGAGGTCCATGATCGCCAACGCCATGCGGCAGGGCACCTGATGATGATGATGATGAAATGAATAAAAAAACTGAAACAAATGAAAATAGAACCAGAACGCATATTTAACACAAAACAAAACAGGCGCTAATTTTCGGCCAACTGGTCGTTGTAAAGCGCACACTAAAGATAACACACACACACACACACACACACACACACACACACACACACACACACACACACAGACATACATACACACACACACACACGCACAGATAGAGAGAGAGAAAGACAGAGACAGAGAGACAAACAGACAGACAGACAGAGAGACAGAGACAGAGAGACTGAGACAGAGAGAGAGAGACAGAGAAAGACAAAAGGAGACAGACAGAGATACTTGGAAGAAAAACAACAACAACAGAACTTTGTTATGTTCATTTAAGCAGGAGAAAAACAAAAGAAAATAAACACGCTGTACACTCACCTCCACCACCCTGCTTGATGAACAGGTAACCCGACAGACTGGCCCAAGCCGCCATCTTGATTCGCTCAGTGACGTCACAACCCTAACTGTACACTTCCACCATACCTCCGTCACTACCTGAATCCCACAGCGACCCTGCCCTCTGTCCTGGCTTCAATCCCGCAAATAATCCTCTCTTCGATCCTGATCCTGATTCTGTGAAATCCACACGATCCTGTCCTCGTGGTAGCAGTAGCAAGGGCTGCTAGCTGTCCTTCGTTCAAAGTTCGCGAATATTTTTCCAGTTCCGCCATGCACAAACGTGAAGATCACTGTGATTCTTCGCTATCACTTGCTGGCCAGTTCAGTCCTGAAAAATCCCCGAGATCCCCTGGTTTTCGGGGGTTTAAACGATTTACATGACGTAAAAGAGAGGATAACTGTGTCGATAATTCGCTTTCAAGATTTATCCAACAGAACCGTCTTTTCGCAGAAATCGGTGATCCTGTTTCAGAGAAAATGATTCTGGTTCATCTTTCTCAGATCCACTTGATCCTGTCGCAGGATTAGCATTTAATCCTGTTTATCCTGCAGCACAGACGATCACACAAAAATCTTTTAACAGGATAGTACAAGTATTCCACAGTGAACAGACAAATCTTCGTTTGAATATTAAAGAAGGTACACCTGTACTTTCTACAGTAAACTTGTCGTTGCAGCCTTTAAGGTACACTTGTACCTTGCATAAGACAGCTGTACTTCAAACACTGACGACCTAGTGCTCTTGTATTTCGGCACTATGGGAATGAAATCACAACACACTCTCTAATCCCAATGACACTGATGTAACCATGAAGCTCTGAATGAAGGCAATTGTTAATCCTCTCCACAGATTGAAAAACAAAACACTCATAATCTGTACAAGTCCGAAACTCAGGATGTCTGGCAAAATCCTCAAATCCTGGGATCCTGTAAACGTATCCTTGGAAATCAGGACCAAGGATGAAAGAACGATCCTGAAAAATCCCGGGATCCCGCAGAAAAGTCGTGGAATCCTGACAAATCGGCAGCCAGGAGAGGGATGAGAGATCCTGGAATCCTGAACTGATGCGATCCTGAAGGCTCAGCGGAGTGGTTCAGGGCAGGTACCTAAGACCATTCCTTTTTCTGCAACAACACATAATGAAAAACATTTAAGATAATGACACAGACATGAATATTTATTTCAAACGAACCTTTTACTGTATTTATTCAAGTAAGGAAAATAACCAAATTTTCATGGATGTTGCTAAACTTAATTTTTTCGCTTTATTTGTTTCAGTAAGGAAATGGCAGGTGATGGCAGAGTGATGACAGAGTTGCTGATCTATGTGATTGTTTACATCTATGATGGAGACCAAATTAATACTATCACAGGCCAGGTGATGGCAGACTTGCTAATCTATGTGATTGTTTATATCTGTGGTGGGGGCCAAATTAATACTGTCACAGGCCAGGTGATGACAGAAATGCTAATCTATGTGACTGTTTATATCTGTGGTGGGGACCAAACGCACCGAAATTGGGCCTAACACAGATGTATGCTGTGATTTTCAGTATACTGCTGATTTGTATGCAACACACATGGCGCCTGTGTTGTCAAACCTGCTGGCCTGTTTCACAGCCTGAAGTGTGTGTGTGTGTGTGTGTGCGTGTGTGTGTGTGTGTGTGTGTGTGTGTGTGTGTGTGGTGTGTGTGTGTGTGTGTGTGTGTGTGCGTGCGTGCATGTGTATGTATATATATATGTGTGTGTGTGGGTACGTAGGGTGTGTGTGTGTGTGTGTGTGTGTGTGTGTGTGTGTGTGTGTGTGTGTGTGTGTGTGTGTGTGTGTGTGTGTGCGCGTGTGTGTTCTGTGTGTGTTGTGTGTGTGTGTGGTACGTGCAGGTGTGTGGTTTGTGTGTGTGTGTGTGTGTGTGGTGCGTGTGTGTGTGTGTGTGTGTGTGTGTGTGTGTGCGCGTGCGTGCATCCGTGCGTGCGTGTGTGTGTGTATGTGTGTGAGCGTTTATGCATGTATGTCTGTGTGTGTGTGTGTGTGTGTAAGTGCGCGTGTGTGTGGACGCACGCGCGCGTGTATCTGTGCGTGTGTGTGTGCGCGAGCATGTGTGTGTATGTATGCGCTCGAGCGTGCGTGTGTGTGTGCGTGCGTGCGTGCGTGCGTGCGTCGTGCTGTGTGTGTGTGTGTGTGTGTGTGTGTGTGTGTGTGTGTGTGTGTGTGTGTGAATGTGTGTCTTTGTGTGTATGAAAAACACCAGGGCTGCAAGGACAATTTTTTGGATTCGCAAGGATGTTAAATCCTATCGCGTGAATAGCGCTAAATGTACGAAATTCTGTTTAAATCAGAAGGGTTATGATTGTTAACATCGATTACATACAATCAAATGAACTAGACTGAATTGCTGTTAAGTGACCGAATTGTGTGTGTGTTGTGTGTGTGTGTGTGTGTGTGTGTGTGTGTGGTGTGTGTGTGTGTGTGTGTGTGTGTGTGTGTGTGTGTGTGTGTGTGTGCGCGTGTGTGTGTACTGATTACGGTAGGCCCAAAGGAGTAGACAGACAAAGCGGAATATATCAGTTTTATAATGACAATGCCTTGGGCGACGAGTTTGTTTTTTATATTCAAATGTTCTGAATTCATAACGACTGACCGCTGAAGTTTCACCAAAAAAAATCTGTCAGCTAATCAGATGTTCTCATTGTGTAACTAGATTTCTGGAAAGGAAAAAAAGATTAAAATTACCAAAATGTATCAACGTTTCTAAAATTATAAAGTTAGCTTTCGAACATCAGAGAATCCTACTATAAGACGTTTTCAGGTGTACTTTTATTTTCTGTGGACTGTCATAAACTCTTTCTGCTTCATGTTGCATGTTGGTTGTGTTGTGTTTTCGTTTATTTT
>JAPXFY010000026.1:48757745-48760245 GCA_030674185.1 Monoplex corrugatus
GGCTGGTAGTTAAACACATACAGGCTGGATGTTAACACATAAAGGCTGGCTGTTTAACACATACAGGCTGGTCAGTTAACACATACAGGCTGGTAGTTAAACACATAAAAGGCTGGTTAGTTAACACATAAAGGCTGGTAGTTAACACATAAAGGCTGGTAGTTAACACATACAGGCTGGTAGTTAACACATACAGGCTGGTAGTTAACACATACAGGCTGGTAGTTAATACATAAAGGCTGGTAATTAACACATAAAGGCTGGTAGTTAACACATACAGGCTGGCTGTTAACACATACAGGCTGTTAATTAACACATAAAGGCTGGTAGTTAACACATACAGGCTGGCTGTTAACACATACAGGCTGGTAGTTAACACATACAGGCTGGCTGTTAACACATAAAGGCTGGTAATTAACACATAAAGGCTGGTAATTAACACATACAGGCTGGCTGTTAACACATACAGGCTGGCTGTTAACACATACAGGCTGGTAGTTAATACATAAAGGCTGGTAGTTAACACATACAGGCTGGCTGTTAACACATACAGGCTGGTAGTTAACACATACAGGCTGGCTGCTAACACATACAGGCTGGTAGTTAACACATAAAGGCTGGTAGTTACCACATACAGGCTGGTAGCTAACACATACAGGCTGGCTGTTAACACATACAGGCTGGCTGCTAACACATAAAGGCTGGTAGTTAACACATAAAGGCTGGCTGCTAACACATAAAGGCTGGTAGTTAACACATAAAGGCTGGTAGTTAACACATAAAGGCTGGTAGTTACCACATACAGGCTGGTAGTTAACACATACAGGCTGGCTGTTAACACATACAGGCTGGCTGCTAACACATAAAGGCTGGTAGTTAACACATAAAGGCTGGCTGCTAACACATAAAGGCTGGTAGTTAACACATAAAGGCTGGCTGCGAACACGTACAGGCTGGCTGTTAACACATAAAGGCTGGCTGCTAACACACACAGACTGGCTGTTAACACATAAAGGCTGGCTGTTAACACATAAAGGCTGGCTGCTAACACATACAGGCTGGCACATAGACTGGCTGCTAACACATACGGGTTCACTGTTAACATATACTGGCTGGCTGATATCACATACAGGATGGCTGTTGATACACACAGGCTGGTTAGTAACACATACAGACTGGCTTTTAACACAGGCTGGCTGCTAACAGATACAGGCTGGCACATAGACTGGCTGTTAACACACACATGCTGGCTGCTAACACACACAGACTGGCTGTTAACACACACAGACTGGTTGCTAACACACACAGGCTGGCTGTTAACACACACATGCTGGCTGTTAACACACACATGCTGGCTGCTAACACACACAGGCTGGCTGCTAACACACACAGGCTGGCTGCTAACACATACAGGCTGGCTGCTAACACACACAGGCTGGCTGTTAACACACACAGACTGGCTGCTAACAAATACAGGCTGGCTGCTAACACACACAGGCTGGCTGCTAACACACACAGGCTGGCTGTTAACACACACAGACTTGCTGCTAACACACACATGCTGGCTGTTAACACACACAGGCTGGCTGCTAACACACACAGGCTGGCTGTTAACACACACAGACTTGCTGCTAACACACACATGCTGGCTGTTAACACACACATGCTGGCTGCTAACACACACAGACTGGCTGCTAACACATACAGACTGGCTGCTAACACACACATGCTGGCTGCTAACACATACAGACTGGCTGCTAACACACACATGCTGGCTGCTAACACACACATGCTGGCTGCTAACACACACAGACTGGCTGCTAACACACACATGCTGGCTGCTAACACAACACAGACTGGCTGCTAACACACACATGCTGGCTGTTAACACACACATGCTGGCTGCTAACACACACATGCTGGCTGCTAACACACACAGACTGGCTGCTAACACACACATGCTGGCTGCTAACACATACAGACTGGCTGCTAACACACACATGCTGGCTGCTAACACACACATGCTGGCTGCTAACACATACAGACTGGCTGCTAACACACACATGCTGGCTGCTAACACACACATGCTGGCTGCTAACACACACAGACTGGCTGCTAACACACACAGGCTGGCTGTTAACACACACAGACTGGCTGTTAACACACACAGACTGGCTGCTAACACACAGACTGGCTGCTAACACACACAGGCTGGTGGCTGCTAACACATACAGGCTGGCTGCTAACACACAGGCTGGCTGCTAACACACACAGGCTGGCTGCTAACAAATACAGGCTGGCTGCTAACATACAGGCCAGCTACTAACACACACAGACTTGCTGCTAACAAATGCAGGCTGGCTGCTAACACACACAGGCTGGTTGCTGCTAACACACACAGGCTGGCTGCTAACACACACAGGCTGGCTGCTAACACACACAGGCTGGCTGCTAACACACAGAGACTGGCTGCTAACACACACAGGCTGGCTGCTAACAC
>JAPXFY010000026.1:48775245-48777745 GCA_030674185.1 Monoplex corrugatus
ACAGAACTTTACGCACAACAAAATTGCGTTTATCGTTTCTTGATAATGAGTACCCAATAATTTTTGAGAAAGATAAGAACTGAAAAGAACGATTTCTTCAAAAATTCTGCCAGTAAGTGTGTTGTGCTTTATACGTGATGTAGCCACCGGAAGTCATCTTGACATTCACAACATGGCGAGTGTCACAGTAATACGCGGGATGGCAGTGAGGAAAATGTTGAATTCCTGATCAGAAACAAATGAAATATGAAAATATCCAACAAGGGAAGAGTTAAAATATGTGCAGGATTAACTGTTTTACAATTTTACGTTTGAACAAGCACCCAATCGCCCACAGTCGTATTCCGACCGTGCCGTGCATTTCCTGCGACAAGCTTGCTTCAAACTAAAAGACTGACGCTTCGGTTCTTTTTCGACTGCGTACTAAGATCAGTAAAACAAAAATGTACTTAAAATGTCCTTAAAAGATGAATGATATATTCATAAAAGTCATATTACTCACCTTGAGTCGACGGTAGTTCAGGTTAAAGAAGAAATTGGCCGTTGTTTGGGCAGATTCGGTGCTTCCCGCGATAAGCGTCCCGTGTTTACGATCGTTGGAGAGTGTGACAAAATATTTTTTGTGAAATCCCGCGTCATTCCCTCGAGGGGTATACCCAAATAAATAGCATCACATGATCTGTTGTTATATGTAGCTTGTATCAGCCTATTCAGGTTAGTGAATGTGATAAAGTCCCTGGTCAAATTTTGACTTCGTTCGTGGGCCGTCCCGTACATTACGGGCGTGACACAGCTGACAAAGGCTGATCATATTTTTTTTTATTCAAGGTGCATTTCTCTGAAAGAGGTGATATTTCTCACATATATTTAATGCTCTTTCAGACTAAATATTTAGAACTTCACTTGTTGCCGTGGTTGTATTCAAGTCCAGAGCAAAGTCACACAGAAAGTGTGACAAAATGTGTAAGCACGGGACGGGTATTTTTAGACCTTCGAATCACGCAAAATAAAAAAAACTTGACAAAATAACTGTACTAAATGTTTTATTGACACAATATCGGTGCAGAAACAGGAAATTAACAACAGACGTAATCTAATAATGATGACACATAACTTCAGCTGAAGTAGGTGGCCTCGCGCAATATTCGGGCGGCCATTTTGAGGTTTCGTTTTCGATTTTCAGCAACATCAGCTCAAAAGATCAATGTCTACATGTCTGAATCTGATGTTACTGATCCCTTAATGTATACTGAAGCATGAGATGCCATTGGCATCGGTGCAAAAGGTGCAGAAGAAATATGTTGAGACATATAAAGCATGCACCCTGCGGATTACCATTTCTGGAGAACAACTCATATACAACTTGTACAAAGTGACCCTGCCTCATGAAATTAGTCTGGAGCGCCAAATTCAGAGTTCGGAGCTCGTCGCACTTGAACAATTCCATAAGCGCTCCATCCAAATCTGCCCACACATGGTCTGGCAGTCTCTTTGAACTTGCACACACAAAAAAAGAACGTAATGCGTTGGCAACGCCTTGAAATGGAGAGGAGGGGACGGGACCTGTGAAAACACTGACACACCACCAGAACGATTGGAGGATTGAGATGGGCATCTTCTTCTTCTTCTTCAGTGGTATTAACGTCCCAGCGTGATAACGATTAGGGACTGTCGTAAGATGAGTCTTGTCATATAGTTAAAGAAGAAAGCGTTGTCTTATAATTTCCATGTCAGGGGTGTGAAGAGCTTCAAGTCATACAAGAGGAGGATGAGTCTGGAGGTGACGGAGAATCTTTATAAGTATGGTCCAATTGCCGAAGAGTGGGACAGAGTAGCTGCCAGGACGAGAGGAGTCCATCCGTGGTACTGTTGTGATTTGAGAGTTGAAGCAATTGAAGAGGGTTTTTTGTCCTGTAAAGATAGTCCTTAGAGATTGAAAATGATTGCGTAAGATCACAGCAATCAAAAAGACAGTGCTGGAAGGAGACAAATTCCTTCATAAAGAACACCGTGCTGGAGTGAACTTGGATGTCCAAAAGTTAGTCCTGATCCTGGACATCAGATGAGCAATATGAGGAGGTGGTAGGTTGACAAAGAGAGAAGTTTTGGTTTCACCTTGACAGTCTTGAATTGGCCAGTTATGTAAAAGAGCATGAGTCTTGTATTCAGATTTCCAGAGAACCATGTTGCCTTCTTGATCTGTCGATGAATGTCATTGAAGGAGAAAGGAAGTGTAAGGTCAGGGTTACCAGACTTCATGGCTCCATCTTTGGCTGCTCTGTCGGCCTTGTCATTTCCAGAAAGGCCAGTATGGGAGGAACCCATTGATATCGAAGATAAAAGATGGGCAGCAAACAAACCAGTTTTTATACTGCTGGGTAGGGCTGTACTCGAAACACGAGATCATGATTCCAGGACTATAGAAGTACATCTGTTCATAGTGACCAGCCCTCAGGAAATGAGTCTCCAGTTCGAGTACAATGTTCAATGTTTTAACATA
>JAPXFY010000026.1:48790245-48792745 GCA_030674185.1 Monoplex corrugatus
GCCAGGCATTCGCCCGGCTTGCCCTGGAATAAAAGTATAAGAGAGATAAGTTTATTTCCATGTTCCCTCCCTACATGTCCATTGTAGAAGCCCAATTAATCCATCTTCTTGCCTCTTTGAAAAAAAAATGAGAGACGCCAAAGTAGAGTGAGTGAGAGAAAAAGTGAATAACAGAGGGAAGGAAAAAAGAAGAGAGAACAACAAGAAGAGAATATATTGACACGTACTCTCTCTCTCTCTCTCTCTCTCTCTCTCTCTCTCTCTCTCTCTCTCTCTCTCTCTCTCTCTCTCTCTCTCTCTCTCTCTTACACATGGCACCTGTGACGTTAGTGCATATGGAATAATTATAATAATAATAATAATAATTAATAATAAATAATAATAATGAATAATAATAATAATAATAATTACAATATTTATATAGCGCAAAATCTTGATAAAATCAAATCTATTATTATTATTATTGTAATTATTATTATTATTATTATTTGTGTGTGCGTGTGTGTGTGTGTGTGTGTGTGCGTGCGTGCGTGCGTGCGTGCGTGCGTGCGTGCGTGTGTGTGTGCGTGCGTGCGTGCGTGCGTGTGTGTGTGTGTGTGTGTGTGTGTGTGTGTGTGTGTGTGTGTGTGTGTGTGGTGATATAGAGAAGATGACAACCTGGGTCAGGGTCGTTCGCACATCAGGCCTGAGCGTATACCCTAGCTCAGCATCTTGTCTGTGTGTGTATGAGACAGAGCGAGAGGGCCACACGCCCCACTCCCTTCCAGTCCTCCCCCCCCCCCAGTTTGTGTGTGCTTTGTGCCCTGGAGGTTTGGTCACTGTCCAGTGATTTTATCATTGGTATCATCATCATCATCATTATCATCGTCGTCATCGTTATTATTTTCAATAATAATAATAATTATTATTATTATTATCATTATTACTATCATCATCATCATCATCATTATACTATTATTATTATTATTATTATTATTATTATTAATTGTGTACACGTGTTGGTGTATGCACATTCGTTCATATAATACATTTTTTTTCTCATTTCATGCCCATACAAAGCTGTTGTTTCCTTTTGCTGTTGTAGGTCACATCATGCTTATGTTACTAATTTATCATTGATTGACATGTATACGCATACGTTTTCTGTAAAGTGCAAAAGGCTTAGAAGATTGTTTCCCAATGATACCTTAAACAAGCCCTGCGTAACCATCAATCTTTCATATTATGTCATCAAGCCCTGCGTAACCATCAATCTTTCATATTATGTCATCAAGCCCTGCGTAACCATCAATCTTTCATATTATGTCATCAAGCCCTGCGTAACCATCAATCTTTCATATTATGTCATCAAGCCCTGCGTAACCATCAATCTTTCATATTATGTCATCAAGCCCTGCGTAACCATCAATCTTTCATACTATGTCATCAAGCCCTGCGTAACCATCAATCTTTCATATTATGTCATCAAGCCCTGCGTAACCATCAATCTTTCATATTATGTCATCAAGCCCTGCGTAACCATCAATCTTTCATATTATGTCATCAAGCCCTGCGTAACCATCAATCTTTCATATTATGTCATCAAGCCCTGCGTAACCATCAATCTTTCATATTATGTCATCAAGCCCTGCGTAACCATCAATCTTTCATATTATGTCATCAAGCCCTGCGTAACCATCAATCTTTCATATTATGTCATCATCATCATCATCATCATCATCGACATTCTTCTTCTTCTTCTTCTTCTTCTTCTTCTTCTTCTTATTATTATTATTATTATCAATATTATCATTATTATTATTATAAGTAGTAGCAGTAGCAGCAGCAGTAGTTATAGTAGTAGTAGTAGCGACAGCCGCAACAGCTGCAGCAGAGGGAGGAGGAATATCACTGTTATTGTTGTTATTGTTTAAAGCCCAGCCGACTGCGTAGAGCCATATCAGGGCTATAACCGTTTCAAAACATACACAACACTTCAACAGGGGGTGTGGGGAGGAAAAGAACATTAAGTGCAATATCAATGTATCCATGCACATAATCTAAGATGTTCCTGGCGTTGACCACTCTGTCCAATTTATCGCACGAAGGACTTAAGAAACGTATCTGAATATAAATATAACATAAATAAGGACACTCAAAACGTATCGTTATTATTAATTAATGATCCTAATATTATAATAATAGTCATCATCATTATTCTTAATTATTCTTCTTCTTGATAATAATAATAATTACTATTATTATTAATTATTATTATATTTGTTGTTATTGTCGTCGTTGTAGTTGTTATTATTTCATCATTATCATCATCATCGTTTATAAAAAAGAAAGTTGACATATGTTTAGGTCTTGACGTTCATTTTTAAACCCCCCAATGTATAAAACATCATTATGTATATTCTGTATGCAATAAGGAATTCATGTGTCAACAACATCTTTTCATCTGTATACAATTCTTTTCATCATTTTTCGTTACCACAGTGTATATTTGATGTCCATT
>JAPXFY010000026.1:48810245-48812745 GCA_030674185.1 Monoplex corrugatus
AAAGAAAGAAAGAAAGAAAAAAAAATTTAAAAAAAAAAGGGGGGGGGGAGCGGAGTTGACGAGGGTGTGTGGCAGAGAGAATGGTAATTGAAGGAAAGAAGAGGAAAATCTCACAAATTATATAAACTGCCATAACCAGCAAACAACAAACATGTTAAATCTGGCAATGAACATCAATTTAAAACAAACTGTAAATATTTCGCTATTGGACTTTTTGACAGGCTGACAAAAACGTTCGTAGAGTAATGACGCTGATTCAAATATATCGGAAACAGTGTTCCTTGAAAGTAAAGAAATGTGTTGTTTTATCCGAATGCAAGAAAGAAGATGACTAGTTGCTATTTTCTATCCACAAAGACACACAATATCCTTGGTGTATTTTGTTTTGAGTGCATCGAGTTCACACCCAGACATAAGGGATAGTGTTCTCCTACTGACAGCAAACTGTTGATGTATTTTACTAATTACAAAATTCATGTTATCAGTAGGGTATTTTGTCTGATTATCTTGGAACTGCTTCCAAACATATGCGTCTACTAAGGCGTAATATTCATTCTGGGACAGAGAAAGCTGTATATTATACATACATACATACATACATACATACATACTACATACATACATACATACATAATATATGTACATACATACATTACATACATGTATACATATATACATACATACATTACATAATATACCAATGTATCCATCTGTCCATCCATACATACACAGATACATAGTCATACACATGTATGCATACATAACGAAAGCACTACAATTCTGACAAATCATACAAACAACTACACATCAAATAGTGTCTTTCGAGTCCGTATTCATAATAGACACATGCATGCCGTAATCACACACACACACACACACACACACACACACACACACACACACACACACACACACACACACACACACACACACACACACACACACACCATACATCAGACAGACAGACAGAAAGACAGACAGACAGATGTGATGAAAGCGTATGATGGTGATAAATTATATACACGATTAGCAAGCAAAATAATCTCACTCGGGTTCTTAGTAATACAGAGACTGAGCACAACAAAGGGATCATAAATTCAAAGCGACCTGAACCCAATGGATTCACTATTTCTGATACCATCAACAACACGCTGCATCGTCGCTGAACCATCAGGACTTAAAGGCCACAGAGATGCAATCTAACAGTTATAAAAATAAACACAACCTAGCATATTCTAAAGCCATAGAGATAATGACAAGAGAGATGCAGTCTAATAGTCATGAAACTATGTATGCAACTCAGCATACCTTTAAATACGTAAAAATAAAGACCATAGAAATACAATCTTGCATTCATGAAATAAATGCAACTTTGCATACTCTGAAAGCCAAGTGGCTGCCATAACTATCATTCACTACCAAGAAGCGGCAATCTCATAGTTATGAAATGTATGTATCGAACTCAGTATACCTTAAAGACGTAGAAATAAAGACCACAGAAATGCAATCTTGCATTCATGAAATAAATGCAACTTTGCATACTTTTAGAGCCAAGTGGCTGCCATAACTGTCATTCATTACCACGAAGCGGTTGCCAATTCATCAATGATTACAACAGACATTTGCCATGGAAATAAAGACTACAGAGAGGCAATCTCACAATTACCAATAAATAAATGCAACTTATCACATTTTTTAAATCCAAAGGGTTGCCATAACTGTCATTAATAACGAAGCAGCTGCCAATTTATAATTGATTCACAACAGACATTTGATACAATTCTCTTACTAATATACATATAATGTCATTTGTGTTGTTCATGATCGAAATTAACAAACTACCCACAGATGTCCCCCCCCCCCCCCCCCCCACTTTTTTTTTTTTTTCTTCTTCATATTTTCATTTTATGTTCCATGAAAGTTTACAACACGTATAAGATTTGTAGATATGAGGCATCTGCGAGGTCTTTTAATGTGTGTGTGTGTGTGGGGGGGGGGGGGGTGTAGGAGGATCTGTTGTGGGTTTTTTTTAAAAATCTTCTCACTGTTGTTGCATTTCTGCTCTTGTATAATTTATCTTTGTGTATTACCGAAAACAAAACAAACCAAAAAAACAAGTCTGGAAAAAAATTCATTAAACAAACAATGCGAAAGTACCGATATACTTGTACGCCATTCCAGAAGCATATATATATCTGTGTTGAGAAAAAAGTGTAGGAGAGCATTTAAGTGTGGAATTTATTAAAGAGAGAGTCGCTGCATTCGGACAATTCCATATACGTTCACCACAATCTGCCATATTCTACTTAGCAAACTCACTGAGCTTGCTCCAAACCCTATGCACTGAAATGGTGTGGCATGCGTGCGAGCGCGCGTTCTTGTTACAGAAAGAGACACAGTGAGAAAATTAAAGACAAGACATACAGACATATATACAAACACACACACACACACACACACACACACACACACACATATATATATATATGTATATACACAC
>JAPXFY010000026.1:48827745-48835245 GCA_030674185.1 Monoplex corrugatus
CACACACACACACACACACACCGCAGACAGAGAGAGAGAGAGAGAGAGAACATTGCACACACACACTTTCATTACACATACACACAAATACACACCACACCACATACACACACACACACACACACACACACACACACACACACCACACACACACACACACACACACACACACACACACCAAACACACACACACACACACACACACACACACACACACACACACACACACACACACACACACACACACACACATCCGTACAAACAGGAAAGGGTCACAGTACGTCACAAGCTGACAACGGAACTGTGTGACGCAGACGGAAGAGAGAGATATCAGTGAACCTAGGTTATACCTTAAGACGTCGTCAGCCGGCACGCTGTACGCTAAGCAGTTTGGTACTTGTAAGACATTAATAATATTCGAGGGTTGACAACCAGAACCATGTATCTCGATTTTCTGATAGTTTACAGGAGACGAGTTTTAACTGGGTTTTCCGGGAGAGGCTATACCTACATTTTGAAATACTGGTTTTTGGTTTTATCGATAACCGATCGAAAATCAGTATCATGGCAAAAACAAAGTCCACCAAGCGAAAGATCACATCAAAAGCAACAGTTCAGTATCAAAAGTGAAAATTGACAAACAAAAGTGAATACTGGGTTCTGGCTGTCAACCCTCTTTATGGAAAGAAACTTGAAAAACAGCTTAGTACTCCAGAATAGTAGTATCTGGTCTCTAGGGACCTGTCTTATACTTTCAAAACAAGTGTGACTGCCCGCGTTCAAGCAAACAACATTATCATCCTTATCAGGTGCTCTGCCGCATGGCGTTGGTGATCATGGCCCTTCATATGTATCTATCCCTTGTCGCTGCAAGCACATCTTCCACCCTCTCTGTCCTCAGTCACCCTGCAAGTCCGTCCAATATTTTCTCCCTGGATCTGCCTGGTGTTCTCTTTCCCTCCAGCTTTCCTGTCGTGACCAGGTGTTCCAATTCCTCTTTTCACATAAAATGGCCTAAAAATGTTGCTTGTCTTTTCCTACTCTTCTTTGGCAATGATCGTCTTATGTCTGCCTCCAACAAGACTGTCTCGTTTGTTTTCTTTGCTGTCCATGGAACTCTCAACATTCTTCTTAGAAACAACATCTCGGCTGCCTCAATCTTGTTCTGGCTTTGCGTGTTGACTGTCCACGTCTCACAACCGTATAACATTATCGTTCTATACAACATTCAAGAATTCCCTTCCTGATTTTAATTGATAGGCATTTGTTGATTAGAATGCTTTCATCTTCTTGAATAATTCAAGCAAACAAGAACCAGAAAAAAAACGAAAAAAAAAAATCAGAACGCGTATTTAATACAACCAGACAAGACAGGCGCACATTTTCTTTTCTTTTCTCTTTTTTTTTTTTTTTTCTCACACTGGACAAAGCAGCAGGGACGTTTCAGTCTTTTTCTCCTAATGTTTGTACTTGGTGTTTGTTTTTTGTTGTTGTTTTTTTTTTGTGATCTTATGCTTGACAAAGGCCACTCTGCCGAGCATTTGCGCCTGTCTTGTCTGGTTGTATTGAATACACGTTCTGATTTTTTTTTTTCGTGTTTTTTTCTGGTTACTGTCTTACACTGTGTCATTTGCTACTCTACACATCTAGCATATTTGTATTCATTTCTTTTTACCTACAATGAATTTACCATTTGAAACTCAGGCTGCTCTCCACGTTGTGATCACGTCGCCGCAATAGAACGCCACACATATTTTGATCAAGATTTTAGAAACTCCAGAAGGCTGACTGACCTTTTAATGGAGGGGGGCACCTAGGAAATGAACCTATTTCTCCAATGTTTTACACCAGGGCAACAGGGCGAATACTTTGCTCTTCATGATTCTTAACTGTTGTGTGATTTTAAGCAAATGCAGGCCAGATGCACACGGGTCCAACCCGGTTTTTGCCCCTTCCGAAGGACTAGACGTTCAGTTCGATTTTCCGGTGAAACGGAGGATTAAAGTCCAGGCTTTAACGGGACACGAACCCTGGAACCTAGAGTTGAGTTATTGGCAGAAGAATGTCAGAACTGTTCTGTCACTTTTCTGAGTATGTAAACATAAAAAGTAAAATGCGTTTTCCCATAAGTGCTCTATCCAAATCTGCCAGTTATCATCCAGTAGACACCTTAAGCCGACGCAACCACCGACCCCCACCTCTCTCCCGCCAGAAGAAAAAAACAAACAGAAACAGGTTTCTAATTCAGGCTTTACAGACATAAATGCCTTGGCATATATGAAGCAAAACGATGATTTATGGACATTTTGAAAGACTAGGAGGGTTTTAACTGTACAAAAGAAGAAACAGAGAGAGACAGGCGGATAAAGAGAAAGGAAGATTATTTACATACATATATAACATGTACACACACACACACACACACACACACACTGTCTGCCTTTCCCTTTTTGTCGTCCCGCCTACACACACACACACAACACACACACACACACACACACACACACACACACACACACACACACACACACACACACATATATATATATACATGTATATATTATCTCATTTTCATCCCCATCTCCTCCACTTAGTTTATCACTCTACCTTTTCTCTCTCTGTCTCTGTCTCTGTCTTTGTTTCTGTCTCTTCTCTTCTCTCTCTCTCTCTTCTCTTCTCTCGTCTCTCTCTCTCTCTGTATGCTATGTTTATTCTTTTAATACAAGTAAATTACTGACGGTGTATGTAAATTGGCCTTCTTGCTATCATCCATTCTATTTGGGAAAAAGCATTCTTTCATGTCATCCTCCTACCTCCCCCCCCCCTGTGTGTGTCTGTGTGTGTGTGTGTGTGTGTCTGTGTGTGTGTGTGTGTGTGTCTATGTGTGTGTGTGTGTGTCTGTGTGTGTCTGTGTGTGTGTCTGTTGTGTGTGTGTGTGTGTGTGTGTCCTGTTGTGTGGAGCTGTCTTTCTGTCTGTGTCTCTGTGTGTGTCTGTGTGTGTGTGTGTCTGTGTTGTGTGTGTGTGTCTGTGTGGTGTGTGTGTCTGTGTGTGTGTTGTGTGTGTGTGTGTGGTTGTGTGTGTGTGTGTGTGTGTGTGTGTGTGTGTGTGTGTCTGTGTGTGGTGGTGTGTGTGTCTGTGTGTGTGTGTGTGTGTGTGTGTGTGGTGTGTGTGTGGTGTGTGTGTGTGTGTGTGTGTGTGTGTGGTGGTGTGTGTGTTCATTATTAATTTTAATGTCTATTCACATGTGTTTTTGGACGGTGTGTGTGTGTGTCTCTCTGCTTTCTCTCTCTTCTCTCTGCACGCCGCGCGCGCGCGTGTGTTGTGTGTGTTGTGTGTGTGTGTGTGTGTGTGGTGTGTGTGTGAGACTGTGTGTGTGTGTGTTTATGTGAGAGAGTAAGTGTGTACATGTATGTAGGTGTTTGTGCGTGTATCCTTTGTGTATGTGTGTACATATATGTCGCTTGTGTGTGTGTTGTGTGTGTGTATGTGTGTGTGCGTGGTGTGTGTTGTGTGTGTGTGTGTGGTGGGTGTGTGTGTGTGTGAGGTGAGTGAGAGGAGTGTGTGTTGTGTGTGTGTGTGTGTGTGTGGTGTGTGTCGGTGAGTGTGTGTCTGTGCGTGTGTCTGTGTGTCTGTCTGCGTGTGTCTGTGTGTATGTGTCTGTCTGCGTGTGTATGTATGTACATGTATGTGTGTGTGTGTGTCTGTCTGTGTCTGTGTATATATGTTGTATGTAGTGTGTGTGTGTGTCTGTGTCTGTGTGTGTCTGTGTGTGTATGTATGCATGTGTGTATGTATGTATGTGTGTGAGTTTGTGTGTATATGTGTGTGTGTATGTGTGTGTGTTATGTGTGTGTGTATGTGTGTATGTTGTTGTGTATGTATGTGTGTGTGGTGTGTGTGTGTGTGTGTGTGTGTGTGTGTAGGCGGGACGACAAAAAGGGAAAGGCAGACAGTATAGGCAAGATGTCAGAAAACGTGACATGACAAATTCACCTTTTACCCAAAAATAGCTCTCTTCGTGTTGTTCCCTTGGGTCTGTGCGGTTGGCTAGTGGGTTTGATGTGATGTAGGGTTGTGCAATGTGTATCTGTGTGTGAGAGAGAAAGAGGCGGGAGGGAGGGAGGGGGGAGGGAGACAGAGAGTTAGAGAGAGAGTGGTGTGTGTGTGTGTGTGAGAGAGAGAGAGAGAGGTAAAGTTAGAGAAAGAGAGAGAGGAGGTGTGTGTGTGTGTGTGTGTGTGTGTGAAAGCGAGAGAGTGTGTCTGTGTTGTGTGTGTGTATGGTGTGTGTGTGTGTGTGTGTGTATGTGTGTGCGTGTGTGTGTGTGCGCGCGTGCGTGAGTGAGAGAGAGAGATAAAGAGAGAGAAAGAGAGAGGGAAGGAGAGTTAGAGAGCGTGTGTGTGTGTGTGTGTGTAAGAGAGAGAGTGTGTGTGTGAGTGTATGCATGTGAGAGAGAGAGAGAGAAAGAAAGAAAGAAAGAGAAATAGAGAAAGAGAGAGAGGGAGAAAGAAATAAAGAGAAAGAGAGAGAAAGAGAGAGAATGTGTGTGTGTAGGGGGGGGGGGGTACGTGTGTGACAGAGAGGGAGTGTGTGTGCGTGTGTGTGTGTGCGCGCGTATGAAACAATTACCATTGTACCTATTATTGATTATGTTATCAATAACAAAAGACAGTAATATCGACACAAGAAAGGTAACTGTTGTATATAGAACTTTTCTCCGGTGGGTAAAGGGAGTGGTGATTTTTCTGGTCTCTTCGCTCAGTATGTGTACAGATGTCTCCCAGTGCTTAAATCCCTTTCGTGCGTAAGCGCTCTGAATATCGAAATCATCATCATCATGTATCCTGCCGCTTGGCGTTGGCGGTCGTGGCCCTTCATGTGCATCTGTCCCTTGTCGCCGCAAGTACATCTTCCACCCTCTCTGTACACAGCCACCCTGCAATTCCCTCCAATATTTTCTCCCCGGGTCTACCTGATGCTCTCTTTCCCTCCAGCTTTCCTGTCGTGACCAGGCGCTCTAATTCCCCTTTCCTCATAAAATGGCCTATAAATGTTGCTTGTCTTTTCCTACTCTTCCTTGTCAATGGTCTTCTTGTGTCTGCCTCCATCAAGACTGTCTCATCTGTTTTCTTTGCTGTCCATGGAACTCTCAACATTCTTCTTAGAAACCACACTTCGGCTGCCTCAATCTTGTTCTGGCTTTGCGTGTTGACTGTCCGTGCTTCACAACCGTATAGCTTTCAAGAACTCTTTCCTGATGTTAATTGATAAGCATTTGTTGGTAAGAATGCTTTTTATTTTCTTGTAAGCTGTTTATCGAAATTATGCGCGTTAAACGTCTGGTTACGTCATGTCCGTGTCTAGCTTAAATGTAAAAACACACAGCATGCACAACCACCAAAGATGCAGACTACAACAACATAGTGGACCGTGGTCAGCTTCAGTAACAGATCAAGTTTTCCTTCTTTCCACTAAAAAGGCTGATCGTGCGTTAAGTGCGTGGTGACTTGAAATCAGTTCAGAGAAAAGTGGCTATACAGATACTGTTAATTTTGTTTAAAGCCCAGCCGACAGCGTAGAGCCATATCAGGGCTATACCTGTTTCAAAACGTACACAATACTTCACCCAGGAATAAAAAATAAAAACAAAATTAATTATACACACCAATGCATTAGCACACATAATCTAAGGAGATGCCCCTGGCGTTGACCACTCCGTCCAGTTCATCACACAGGGGATGTAAAAAATAAACCTGGATACAAATTTAAACACAACAAAGGACAATAAAACATATATAAAACGGGCCTGAATTACATAACATTGCTTCTGCACATCACATTTTCCTAGAGCCAAATCTACACTTAATACATGTACCCAGTTATCAAAAACCTCTCAGCTGTGCTCCTATTTATAGACTTTTCCAAAGCTTTTGATTCGATCCACCGAGGAAAGATGAAGGAGATTTTAACTGCATATGGACTACCCAAGGAAACAGTAGACGCCATCATGATGCTGTATCAGAATACCCGCTCTATGGTTCGCTCCCCCGACGGAGACACAGATTCTTCAACATCACTGCTGGAGTCCTTCAAGGAGATACGCTTGCCCCCTACATTTTCATCATCTGTCTCGATTATGTGCTGAGGAAAGCAGTGGCTAAGAAAAAAAAACTCGGCTTTACCCACACAGAACAGAAGAGCAGACCTACCCTGCAGTAAAGATAACTGATGCGGATTACGCTGATGACCTGGCTGTTCTCGCAGACCTTCTAAAGGATGCAACATCTCTCCTTCACAGTGTCGAAAGAACAGCAATGGAGATTGGGCTCCACCCCAATGCGAACAAAACAGAGTTCATCTGTCTGAACCAAGATGCATCAGAAGGCATGAGAAGTCTCAATGGAGATACAATCAAACAAGTTCAAGACTTTAAATACCTGGGCAGCTACATTGACTCCACAGAACAAGACGTCAACACCAGATTCGGAAATGCCTGAGGCGCTCTAAATCAACTGGACAAAATCTGGAAATCCAATCTACCAGACAACCTGAAAAGGAACTTCTTCCGAGCAGCAGTAGAGTCCGTTCTTATATATGGCTCAATCTCTTGGACCCTAACAACGACATTAGAGAAGAAGATTGATGGAGCATATACAAGACTGCTGCGTGCAGCCCTGAACAAATCCTGGAGAGAACATCCAACTAACAAAGAGTTATATGGTAAGATCCCACCAATCAGTAAATCAATACGTCAACAAATACTGCGCTTCGCGGGACACTGCTGGCGGAGCAAAGAAGAACTGGTGGGGGATGTTCTACTATGGAGACCCAGCCATGGCAAGCAAAGACCAGGACGTCCAAAGAAGACCTTCATCGACCAACTGATGGATGATACGGGCTGTCAATATGATGAACTACCTACTGCAATGTCTGACAGAGAAGGATGGAAGAAACGTGTCATGGATAGGCGAGCAAGTTCGACATGATAATGATAGTGATGAGTTATCAATCCTAACAGAAAGTACGTAAGATTTTATCGAACACATACAGGTGAACGGAGAAAAAAGGCAGAAAATGGTAGGAAGAAATGAGAGAAAGCAAAGGAACAAGGCAGAAACAAAAAGAGTGACAGAAAAGAAAACAATTTCTGGCACAGAATTTCCAGAAGGTGGGGATACTGTTTATACTGAAAGAGCCCCCGGCATCCCCACGGGGGGGTGTAAGAATGATGTATAAGATATAAGACCGTTAAATGACCGATGACTACCCACTTGACCACCGCGCTCTTTAGACTGGGTAGGGAGAGACAGAAACAGACAAACAGGCACGCAGGCAGACAGACAAACAGGCAGACAGACAGACAGACCGGCAGGCAGACAGACAGGCACATAGCGGTGTAGACCCAGTACAATCTTACACAAGGCAAACACCAATCACAAGAGACACGTGTTCTGGACACAAGGGTAGGTGGGATGTCAGTCGGCTGGCCAGTGAATTACAC
>JAPXFY010000026.1:48840245-48842745 GCA_030674185.1 Monoplex corrugatus
AAACACAGAGAGAGAGAGAGAAACAAAGAGAGAGAGAGAGAAACAAAGAGAGAGGGAGAGAGAGAAACAGAGAGAGAGAAACAGAAAAAGAGAGAGAAACAGAATGGAAGGAAGAAGAAGGGAGAAGGTAGAGGAAAAGAGGGGAGAGGAGGATGAGAGGAGAGGGAGATGAGACGGAAAGGAAGAGGAAGATGGAGAGATGAGGAAGAAAGGAAGAAGATGACAGAGGGAGGGTGAAGAAGAGGAGAGGGAGAAGGAGTGGGAGCAGAAGGCAGATGGTGAAAAGAGATGGACAGAATGGAAGAGGGAGGTAAGACGATGAGGAAGAAAGGAAGAAGATGACAGAGCGAGGGTGGGAAGAGTGGAGGGAGAGCGGGAGAGAGGAGAGGGAGATGGGACAGAACAGAAAGGAAGAGGGAGGTAGAAGATGAAGGAAGAAAGGAAGAAGATGAGAGGAGGGGAGGGTGAGGAAGAAGGTGTATGGACTAGATCAGTTAAGAACTGTGCGGAGCACAGAAGAATGACGAGAAAGAGACAAGCACTCAGAAATAAATTCATATACAACATGATCTAGGCTTTACAGACAAGACAAGCACACGCACACACAGACACACACAGCACACTAACACACACTACACACACACAGCACAACACACTAAACAACACACAAGACCACAGCAACACGCACAAAAACACCACCACTAACACACACACACACACACAACACACAGACACACACACACAACACCACACAACACACACACGACACACACAACCACACACACACACACACTACACACACACACACAGACACCACAACACACACAGACACACAGACACACACACACAACACAAACACAAACACAACACACACACAACACACACAGCACACACACACACTACACACACACACACACAGACACACACTAACACACACACACACACACACAGACACACACAAACACACACACACATAACACACAACACACACAGACACACAACACGATACCACACACACACAGACACACACAGACAAACACAGACACACACTAACACACACACAGACACACACAGACACACGCAACACACACTAACACACACACACAGACACACACACACACACACACACTAACACACACACACACACACACACACACACACAGCACAAAATAAAAAACAAGTGAAATAAGATGTCAAGCCACGCTTGAAATTTCCCTGTCATTAAGTTTCACTTTCAGTTTTAATTTCTCCAGATGACGTCACCGTGCTCGGAATGAATTTCATATGCACTAACATCACAGGTGCCATGTGATGGAGAAAATCTACAATGATCACGGCACACACCTTAAGCCTGCACATAAACCCACGAGCTGGTCAGGTCCTGAGGTCCTACCTAGATAGTTCCATAACCCTGAGGTTGTAAGGGAGCGAGGTGACAAAGACCTTCACCGAAATATATCTGAATTTGTTGTGAAACATTCCATTTCTCAAAACAAGAGACTTATTCAGTATCGTATCTTTATGTATGAAAAGCCTGGCTTTGGGCTGTGGGTTAAGCGAAGCGTCTTAACCAACATTATGTTAAAGATGGTCTGGGTTTTCCATCATGCGTGGGTACATCCAGCCTGATATTTCAAGCGTCCAATGGAGATTTTTCACGTCTCCAAGCTCAACATGGTTTCAGCAACCTCTGGCCGACTTACTGCTGGCGTCTGGGAGAACCCAAAACTGACAACTCCGACCAAAATAGCGGTGTACAACGCCTGCATCATCAGAATGTACTGTATGGCAGCAAGACATGGACAACTTAATTATGGCAAACAAGAGCGAAAACTGAACAGCTTTCACTTGCGCCGCGGTCCTTCGCATCAAGTGGAGCGACAAAGTACCAAACGCCCAGGTCCTAGCATGCACTGGTCTCCCCACCATGCACACACTACTCAGACAACGCAGGCTGCGCTGTCTTGACCGTGTGCGTCGGATGGAAGATGGACGTATACTGTACGGTGATCTAGTCTCCGGCCCCACGCTAAGATACAAAAACGTGTACAATATGAAAACTCTGGACATCAACACAAAGAGCTGGAAAGACACAGCATTTGACCACAACAGGTGGCTTAGTGTGCTCCAAGAACAACTCAGGTTGGGGGAAAAGAAGATCCAGACCTTAGCTGAAGAAAAGAGAGCCAGGCAGAAAGAAAGCTCCTGTGAAGGCAATCCCATGGCCAGCATCCATACATGGATCCAATGTCGCAGAGACTACCTTTCCAGCATCGGCCGTAACAACCACAGCCGCCGCTGCTCCAGAGGTGTCAACTTGACTCGACACAACATTACGGCGCATCATCCATAGTCGACGCCGACTGACGGAGGCCTACTACTAAGCTCAACATATGTGCAGACCTACCAAGTGCCTAAACCCCATTCGTATGTAAATGTACGCGAAACATCAGGGCGTGCACGTTAAAGATCCTGTAAGTCATGTCAAGATACACAGACA
>JAPXFY010000026.1:48852745-48857745 GCA_030674185.1 Monoplex corrugatus
GTTTTCATTTAACCCTTCGACTCCCGCACCCTATCCACAAACAGCAAAAAATTAACTCTTTGATTCCCTCACCGTATCCAGGAACCTGGTGGATAGGATGAGGTAATCAAAGGGTTAAGTTTTTTGCTTTGTGAGTATGGTTGGCAATGCAGGGTGCTGGTGGACAGGGTGCGGGAGTCAAAGGGTTAATGTGGCAGAGGCCCTAACAAGAGGGAGCGGCAGCAGCCATGACAGGGAGGAAGCTGATATATAGGATGAGGGAATCAAAGGGTTATGTTTTTGCTTCGCCAGCATGCTTGACACTGCAGGATGATAGTGGACAGGCTGCAGGAGTCAAAGGGTTAATTAACCGAAAAAGGGAACGCCCATAGCAGATACCGAAGGGGCAGGACTCTTTCCCATGCAGCGTCCCTGGAAAGATAGACGTCTCCAGGATCGATCTTCTCTCCCACACGAAGACCCACAGCAGGCAATGAGGATCAGTGAGCCTGTTCGTCTGCCAGGTGAGTCCATCATTATCATCTTCATCATCAAGTCAACAGACGGAGAGTAGCTTGCAAATCTATGACTCAGCACTCCACCGCTGTATATTTGATGGCTCAACAATTTAGGAGAATTTGAATGCAGAGGCGATGGAGCGACAAAGGGAGGGAGGGCGGTGGAGGAGATGGAGTAATGGATGTGACATCAGAACAGCCCATAAAACAACGCATCATCCTGCACCCAATGACACTTTTATTCTCCTCTGCCTGCCTGCATTAACCCTTTCATGCCTTCGCTCTATCCACCAGACGCCTCTTCCTCTTCCAGGAAGCTGGCGGACAAGGTGTGGGGATTGTGATGGTTAAATGCTCTCACCCTACGGTTACTCACACAGCCAGCCCCGAGTGAATGCCAAAATGTACATGTGTACAAGGTTGAAGGAAGACAGACACAAGAACTTTGATAAAGAAGATTAGGAAAAAGACGAGCAACATTTATAGGACAGTTCATGAGGTAAGAGAAATTAGAGCATCTAGTCTCAACAGGAAAGCTGGAGGGAAAGAGAGCACCAGGTAGACCCAAGGAGAAAATATTGGACGGACTTGCAGAGTGGCTGAAGACAGAGAGGGTGGAAGAGGTGCTTGAGGCAACAAGGGATAGAAACAGATAGAAGGCCATGATTACCAACGCCATGTGTCAAGGCACCTGATGATGATGATGATGATGATGATGATGATGATGATGATGATGATGATGATGATGATGATGATGATGATGATGATGATGATGAGATGATGATGATGATGATGATATGATGATGATGATGATGATGATGAGACGACGAGATGATGATGATGATGATGTGATGATGATGATGATGATGATGTACAAGGTAGCATCCTTCGTTCTTAAAGACCTGTGGTTTGAAGTTTGTTCAAGAGAGATTCTTTGCGCTCGGACAATTCCATATCCGCTCCACCCAAATCTACCCACAGGCAGATTCCCCAATGTCTGACCGAAACCTAAACCCCACGCGTTGAGAGAGTTCTGAAATGAGGAGGGGACAGGGGGGGAAGGGACCTATGAAACATTAAGCTGACACCACCAGAATGGTGCAAACATTGTTATTGGTGTTATTATTGTTATTTAAAGCCCAGCCGACTGCGTAGAGCCATATCAGGGCTATAACCACGTTAAAACATACAAAACTTCAACAGGAAAAAAAAAGAAAAGAAAATTAAACCAGAATACAAATTCAAGCACACGTAAGGACACCAAAACATATTAAAACGGGCCTGAATTACCTTAAATTGCTTCCGCATATCTCACTTCCCTAGAGCCAAAAATGCGCTTAATACACGTACCTAATTATCAATCCTGAGAAAAAGTACGTAAGACGTTATGGAATATATACAGGTGAATGGACCAGTCAGGCAGAAAATGACAGGAAGAAATAACAGAAAGCAAAGGAACAAGGCAGAAACAAAGAGAGTGACAGAAAATAGGAAATTTCTGGCACAGAATTTCCAGAAGGTGGAAATACTATTTATACTGAAAGAGCCACCGGCATCCCCACGGGGGAACTTGCAGGGTGGCTGAGGACAGAGAGGGTGGGAGATGTACTTGCAGCGACAAGGGGTAGATTCGTATGGAGGGCCATGATCGTCACCGCTATGCGGTTGGGTTCGTGGTGATGACGATGATGAGATGTGTGGTAGCCAAGTGGGTAAACGTTCCAGCCTCCAGTGAGGGGTTCTAGGTTCAAAACACTTCAAACCTGAAATCTCTTTATTACTCATGTATAACAGCATAAGGTCCCACACTGGACCTGTCTTACAGCCAGTCCTTGCAACTCAACTCTACAATATATATAATCATACTGCAAAAAGGATGACTCATGTAATCATAATCATCATCATGTGCCCTGCCACATAGTTGGCGATCATGGCCCTCCATATGGATCTATCCCTTGTCGCCGCAAGCTCATCTTCCACCCTCTCTGTCTTCAGCCACCCTGCAAATCCGTCCAGTATTTTCTCCCTGGGTCTACCTGGTTTTCTCTTTCCCCCAGCTTTCCTGTTGTGACTAGGTGCTCAAATTCCCCTTTCCTCATTAAATGGCCTATAAATGTTGCTTGTCTTTTCCTAATCTTCCTTGATGACTCATAATACAATAAAATGTAAAAAAAATGAATAAGGAAAAACTTTTGATTTCTCTATGTCAACTCATCAAACACTTTACAAAAGCATGAGACAGACAAAGGAGAATACACGTAAGGCGAATAGAATATATGTCAACCCATGACAGGTACAACAACAACAACAAAAACAATAACAATAATACAAATAGATCCTTTTTCCAAAAAGTGTAAATTACTGACATAGAATTACAGTTAAAGAAAAAAGGTAAAAAAAGCATGAAGAACAAACCAAGCAGAGGGGAGACGGGTCAGTTCTAACACTATGGTGAATATACACAGATCAAAATATACAACGTTACAGATTTCTAAAATCGAATTATAATGGTGAATATACACAGATCGAAACATGCAACGTTACAGATTTCTAAAATCGAATTATAATGGTGAATATACACAGATCGAAATATGCAACGTTACAGATTTCTAAAATCGAATTATAATGGTGAATATACACAGATCGAAATATGCAACGTTACAGATTTCTAAAATCGAATTATAATGGTGAATATACACAGATCGAAACATGCAACGTTACAGATTTCTAAAATCGAATTAAATGTGAATATACACAGATCGAAACATGCAACGTTACAGATTTCTAAAATCGAATTATAATGGTGAATATACACAGATCGAACATGCAACGTTACAGATTTCTAAAATCGAATTATAATGGTGAATATACACAGATCGAAACATGCAACGTTACAGATTTCTAAAATCGAATTATAATGGTGAATATACACAGATCGAAACATGCAACGTTACAGATTTCTAAATCGAATTTAATGGTGAATATACACAGATCGAAACATGCAACTTACAGATTTCTAAAATCGAATTATAATGGTGAATATACACAGATCGAAACATGCAACGTTACAGATTTCTAAAATCGAATTATAATGGTGAATATACACAGATCGAAACATGTAACGTTACAGATTTCTAAAATCGAATTATAATGGTGAATATAGAACATATCAAAATATGCAACGTTACAGATTTCTAAAATCGAATTATAATGGTGAATATACACAGATCGAAATATGCAACGTTACAGATTTCTAAAATCGAATTATAATGGTGAATATACACAGAAACGAAACATATAACGTTACAGATTTCTAAAATCGAATTATAATGGTGAATATAGACATATCAAAATATGCAACGTTACAGATTTCTAAAATCGAATTATAATGGTGAATATAGACATATCAAAATATGCAACGTTACAGATTTCTAAAATCGAATTATAATGGTGAATATAGACATATCAAAATATGCAACGTTACAGATTTCTAAAATCGAATTATAATGGTGAATATAGACATACCAAAATATGCAACGTTACAGATTTCTAAAATCGAATTATAATGGTGAATATAGACAGAACAAAATATGCAACGTTACAGATTTCTAAAATCAAATTATAATGATGAATATACACATATCAAAATATGAAACGCTACAGATTTCTAAAATCGAATTATAATGGTGAATATAGACATACAAAATATGCAATGTTACAGATTTCTAAAATCGAATTATAATGGTGAATATACACATATCAAAATATGCAACGTTACAGATTTCTAAAATCGAATTATAATGGTGAATACACACATATCAAAACATGCAACGTTACAGAATTTCTAAAAACGAATTATAATGGCAAATATAGGCAGATCAAAACGGGAAACGTTACAGATTTCTGAAAACAAATTATAATGATGAATATACACATACCAAAACATGCAACGTTACAAAGTTTCTAAAAATGAATTATAAATGATGAATATAGACAGATCAAAACATGCAACGTAACAAAGTTTCTAAAAATTAATTATAAATGATGAATATAGACAGATCAAAACATGCAACGTTACAGAGTTTCTAAAAACGAATTATAACAAAAATATCGACATCCATGTGTCAATCGATCAAGTGCATTACAACAGCGTGAGAGATAAAAGCAGACACACGTAAAGCAGATACATGTCAACCCCTAACAACAACAACAAAACAATACTGACAACATAAAAAAGTCGTTGAAATAGTAATAATGTAGTCGTCGTTATCGTAGTAGTAGTTGTTGTTATAGTAGCAATAATAATAGCAGCATTTCTTAAGTCGTAAGTATAGAGAGAGAGACAGATACAGACAGACAGACAGACAGACAGACATCTAGATGGATAGATAGATAGATAGACAGACAGACAGACAGATAGATAGATAGATAGATAGATAGATAGAAGATAGATAGATAGATAGATAGATAGATAGATAGAAGATAGATAGACAGATAGATAGA
>JAPXFY010000026.1:48862745-48867745 GCA_030674185.1 Monoplex corrugatus
AGACAGAGAGAAACAGGGAGCAGACAGAGAGAAACAGGGGCAGACTGACAGAAACAGGGGCAGACATACAGAAACAGGGGCAGATAGACAGAAACAGGAGGAGACAGAGAGAAACAGGGGCAGACAGAGAGAAATAGGAGCAGACAGAGAGAAACAGGGGCAGACAGACAGAAACAGGGGCAGACAACAGAAACAGGGGCAGACAGACAGAAACAGGGGAGACAGACAGAAACAGGGGCAGAGAGAAAAAAAGAGAAGAGAAACAGGGGCAGACAGAGAGAAACAGGAAAAGAGAAGGGGAGAAGAAGAAAGGGAGCAGAGAACTGGAGAGGAAGAAGAAGTAGAGAGAGAAGAGACAAGAAGACAAACAGAAGAGAAACATAAAAGAGAGTGAGAGAGAGAGAGACGAAGGAACATAGAGAGAGAGAACAGACAGACAGACTACAAAGAGAGAAGAGAGACAGAGAAGCATACAAACAAAGAGAGAGAGAGAGAGAACACACAGAGACAGACAGACAGACAGACAAACAGATACAGAAATAGAGAAACAGGAGGACAGACTGAAACGAGGAAAAAAAGCTAAACAAAGACAGATATGAAAAAAGACAAACAGGCGGAGACACAGCACAACAGAGAAGAAACAGACAGGCAGACACACAGAGAAATGGAAACAGACAGACAGACAGTGAAAAACGGCAGCAAATCATATCGCATTGTCTGGCAATATGCTGGACGTGGTATCAATACCATGCTGTTATCATTTCTATGGGATGACAACCAGAACAAAAATACGAACAAAAAAATCATCAGGGAGAATGCCTCCATTGTTCCAATGGTTGATTTGATACCCTATTGCCAGCACCGCTCTTCTTTTCTTTTTTTTTAAAAAGTATTTGTTTGTTTCTTTCTCTCTTCTTTCCTTTCTTTCTTTCGTTCTTTCGTTCGTTTGTTCGTTTCGTTCTTTTTTTCTTTCTTTCTTTCTCTGTTCTTTTCTTTCTTTCGTTCTTCCGTTCTTTCTTTCATTCAATTTTTCTTTCGTTCTTTCTTTCATTCTTTTTTTTTTCGTTCATTCACTTTCTTTCGTTCATTCGTTCGTTCCTACGTTCGTTCGTTCGTTCGTTTGTTCGTTCACACACACACCACACACACTCTCTCTCTCTCTCTCTCTCTCTCTCTCTCTCTCTCTCTCTCTCTCACCACACACACACACAACACATACACACAGACTCACACACACACACACACACACAACACACTCACTCACTCACACCACACACACACCACACACACACACACACACACACACACACACACACACACACACACACACACACACACACACACAACACACACACACCACATACAACACACAAAACATACAATACACACACAATACACACACACACACACACACAGCACGTACGTGCCCCAGTTTACATACAAAACAAGAGTCATTTGAAAATCCTGCTTCCCGTACAATACTCAGACACAGTAACCTTAAAGCTGTAGCCAACAGATTGTCAACAACATTTTCACCTGTAAGCTGAAACAGACCACAGCTGGGAACAGACAGGTGGGTTAATTTAAAAACTGGGTGGTGGAAAGAGATGGGAGACAGAGGGAGAGAGACGGAGGGAGAGAGGGAGGGAGACAGAGAGACAGGCACAGAGAGACAGACAGACAGATACAGACACTTTGTTAACAAAGGATTCATCGCATCGGACAATTTCATATGCGCTCCACCCAAGTATGTCAGCAGATATACGGCAGACTCTCCGAGCCTCAGCAAAACCCTAGGCGCTAGGAGAAAGATAGACCGCTACAAAGAGAGAAAGAAGGAGAGAGAGACAGACAGACAGACAGACAGAGAATGAGTGTGTGAGAGCGAGAAAGAGAGACAGACAGACAGACAGACAGATAACCATAGGGAAAGACAGAGACACAGACAGAATGGAGATAGAGCGAGAGAGAGAAAGAGACAGACAGACAGATGGACAGACAGAGAATCAGTGAGCCCGGAGAAAAGACAACGATTGAAATTCAGATTCAAATAATGTATTCATAAAGGCCACAGCCCCTCAGAAGGGATGACAACACAAAAACATCAAAATTACATTCATACAGACAATAATTACGTGAAAGAGAGGGAGGGAGAGAGACAGAGGGAGAGAGACACAGAGAGAGAGAGACAGACAGACAGACAGAAAGACAGAGAGAGACAGACAGACAGACAGACAGACAGACAGAGAAAGAGACAGAGAGAGACAGACAGACAGGCAAAGAGAAAGACACACAAGAGAGAGACAGAAAGACAAAGAGAGAGAGAAACAGACAAACAGACAAAGACAGAGAGACTGAGAGAGAGAGAGTGAGAGAGAGAGAGAGTGAGAGAGACAGACAGAAAGACGAAGAGAGAGAGAAAGACAGAATAGAGAGAGAGAGAAACAAAGACAGAGAGAGAGTGTGTGTGTGTGTGAGAGAGAGAGAGAAGAGAGAGAGACAGAGAGAGAGAGTGAGAGAGAGAGAGTGAGTGAGAGAGAGAGAAAGACAGAGAGAGAAAGAAAGACAGACAGACAGACAGATTCACATTTAAACATTTCCTTTACGTAAGATCACAATGCCCCATACGAAGAAAGGACCGAAACAAAACAAAACATGTCACACAAATAACAACAACATCATTATCATCACAAAGCACACTTTTCAAACATATGATAGGTAATATATCGCGTTACTGCTCTAAACTGAAATGCTTTGTGTAAGCATTTTGCCAGAGGGAGAGAAGAAGAGAACGATAAAAGAGGGAGGACGGGAGACAGACAGAAGAGAAAGAGGGGGAGGGGAGGGGGAGCGCAGGGACAGAGGGAGAGGGAGAGAGTTGAAAACACTTTAGCATTTATTACATTTTATTTTTTGGCATTTTTGTGTTAGTTAGTAGTCAGTCATCAGTCAGTAGTCAGTCAGTCAGTCAGTTAGTTAGTCGTCGGTCAGTCAGTCAGTTAGTAGTCAGTCAGTCCAGTCAGTCAGTCAGTCAGTCAGTAGTTTCAGTCAGTCAGTCATCAGTTAGTTAGTTAGTCGGTCAGTCAGTCAGTCAATTAGTTAGTAAGTCAGTAAGTCAGTCAGTTAGTTAGTTAGTTAGTAGTTTCTTAGTTAGTTAGTTGGTTAGTTGTTGTTGTTGGTTTACCGTGCTAATTGCAGAAAATGAAAAGGACCTACAAAACCTTGTGTGAATATACTAGAAACTAGAAAGCAAAGGTAAGGGGCTGGAACTAAACAGCAGGAAGACTGAAGTCATGGTGATCAGTAAAAAACATGAAATCCCCTCATGCAAAATAACAGCAAATGGCACAACCTTGACACAGGTTGATAAATTTAAATACCTGGGAACGTAATTTCATCAGACGGCAGATGCACATCAGAAATAACCAGCAGAATCGGCCAAGCCAAAACAACATTCAAGAAGACGAAAAGCATTCTTACCAACAAATGCCTATCAATTAACATCAGGAAGAGAGTTCTTGAATGTTATATAGAACCAATATGTTGTACGGATGTGAGGCGTAGACAGTCAACAAGCAAAGCCAGAACAAGATTGAGGCAGCCGAGATGTGGTTTCTAAGAAGAATGTTGAGAGTTCCATGGACAGCAAAGAAAACAAACGAGACAGTCTTGATGGAGGCAACACCAAGTAGATCACTCATAAGGAAGATTAGGAAAAGGCAGCAACATTTATAGGCCATTTTATGAGGAAGGGGGATTTGGAGCACCTGATCACAACTGGAAGTGGAGGAAGAGAGCACCAGGTTGACCCAGGGAGAGAATACTGGACGGACTTGCAGAGTGGCTGAGGACGAGGAGGGTGGGGGAGATGCTAGGGGCAACGCGAGATAGAGACAGATGGAAGTCCATGATCGCCAACGCCATGCGGCAGGGCATCCTGATGATGATGATGATGATGTTGTTGTTGTGTTGTTGTACGTTTGTTTGTTTGTTTGTTTTCTTGTTTGCTTCGTTTTTATTTTTTTGGCTTTTGTTTTGTTTTCTTCACAATGGAATCACCATGTGAAATCACGCTGCTCCGCCCAAGAAAAGCACATCGCCGAAGCACAGCGCCACAAAACTGTATTTCCTGTACACCTATAACGTTACAATTTTCTAGAGATTTTTTTTACCGTGGGATCTTCAACGTGCGATAAAGACAACGTGCATGCTGCACACGGTACCTCGCTTTGTCCTCTCAACAGAAAGACTAACACCCAAACCAGGTTGAGGGGGGGGGGGGGATGGAAAGAGAAATCCACGTCCGATCCGTGATTCGAACACGTGTTGCCCGCGTCCCTGGCAGGTGTTTCACCACAAGGCCACACATATGCCACCAGCAGAGTAGCATTAGGTCACACTGAACCTGTCTTACAGGTAGTCCTTGCCTTTTTATATTCTGTATATATGTATACAGGTGAAATGCCTCTATCGACACTAGAAAAAGAACATCAATTACAGAAGAAGAGCAAATACAAAAAAGAGAAGGAGAGAGGGGTGAGGGAGGGAGAGAAAGAGAAAGACGGACTAGAGACAGAGACAGAAAGGGAGGGAAGGAGGCAGAGACAGACAGACGAATGAGAGAGAGAGAGAGGGAGAGAGAGAGAGAGAGGGAGAGAGAGAGAGAGAAAGGGAGAGAGAGAGAGCGAAAGAGAGGGAGAGAAAAAGAGAGGGAAAGAAAGAGAGCAAGAGAGAGAGAGAGAAAGAGAGGGAGAGAAAGAGAGACAGAGAGAGAGAAAAACAGAAAGACAAAGACAGAGAGACAAAGAGAGAGAGAAAGCGAGAGAGAGAAAGAGAGACAGAAAGAGAGAGAAAAAGAGAGAGAGAATGAGAGAAAGAGAGAAACAGAGACAGACAGACAGAAAGACAGAGAGAGGAGAGACAGAGAGAGAGAGAAAGACAGAGAGAAAGAAGAGAAGAAGAGAGAGAAGAGAGACAAAGAGAATGAGAGAGAAAGAGCA
>JAPXFY010000026.1:48875245-48887745 GCA_030674185.1 Monoplex corrugatus
GAGAGAGAGAGAGGGGAGGGAGGGAGGGAGGGAGGAGGTTAGAGGATTAGAATCGCTCCGGCTGCTTTCACGTCACTCCGCCCGCGGCCGTGGTTTTTAAGTTAGCCATGACGTCTGTCGCTTCATCAGTGACTACCTCCCTTGACGCGTGAGGAGTTGTCCTTCCTTGACTTTGCCCTGAGGCAGGACCCATAACTCACTGTCCCTGCCGTCAGCAAAAGCAGACGACGACACGCCAACCAGATCCTCCAAGCTTCACTTTGCAAATCAGGCTGAATCTGCATACATATTTTTTTTATATATTCATATATTCTACTCTTCCGAAAAGTGGAAGGCGTTAGTTGATTGGTGTTTGTCCTGAATATCATTATACTGATCGATCCGCTTGTCCCCATATTCGCATTATTGGGTTAAGCTGATTGAATGACGATTTGTATGCTCTTTTCTATCTAACAGTGATAATCTAATACATTGTCGTCGTCTCCCTCCCCCCCCCCCCCTCTTTGTTGTCACCGTTTTCTTTTTATATTCAGTCAATCCCTACGCTTTTACACCTTATTCATCAGACGTGTGATGGAAGCTTCCGCAGGCGAAATGAGGTGAAGGTAGCGGAGCGATTCGACTCTGCGCGCGCGCGCGTGTGTGTATGTCTGCGCGCGCGTGTGTCTGTGTGTGTTGTGTGTCTGTGTGTGTGCGCGCGCGCGCGCGCGTGTGTGTATGTGTTGTGTGTGTGAGTGTGTGCGTGTGCACACGTATTTGTGCGTGTGTGTATGTTTGTGTGTATGTGTGTACATGTGTGTGCGTGTGCGTTTGTGCGTATGTGTGTGTGTGTGTGCATGTGTGTGCGTGCGTGCGTGCGTGTTTGTGTGTATGCATGTGTGTGTGTGTGTGTGTTTGTGTGCGCGTGTGTGCGAGAGTGTGTGTACGTGCGTGTACGCGTGTTTGTATTCGTGTGTGTATGTGTGTATGTGTGCGTGTGTATGCGCACGTGTGTGTGTGTGTGTGTGTGTGTGTGTGTGTGTGTGTGTGTGTGTGTGTGTGTGTGTGTGTGTGTGTGTGTGGTGTGTGTGTGTGTGTGTGTGTGCTCGTTTCTGTGATTTGTGTCTGTGTCTGTGTACGCGTCTGTGTGTTTGTGTGCTTTGTGTGTTGGGGGGATATGCGTGTTTGGGGGGGGGGGGAGGGGGAGTTATACTTTGATTGAATGGAGTAATGCCACGCAAAGAGAGAGAGAGTTTCTGAATTGTTACAGTTTATCTTTGTACTTTATAATGTATTCATAATTTTGGGCGTGCAATGAGATTATTTAATAGCACTCACGCGAGTGTGAGCGTGTATGTGTCCGTGTGTGTATGTGCGCGCACGTGGATATGCACGTGCGCGCGGTCTGTGTGTCTTAATTTCCAGGGCATGTTTTCCAGGGCAAGTTTTCCAGGGCAAGTTTTCAATTACAATTGTTATTCAGTCTTTTAATCATTTTTTCAATTTCTCGATTTACATTCATGACGCGTTTATTTCAGTCATACCCACGCTGAGTCATGCGTACTTTTAGTAGGTCAGTATACTTCAGTACAACTTTAATGTTAGTCTGGCAATAAATGATTTATGGTTATGGTGGAAGAGTTCATGGACAGGGTGAGAGAGTGAAAAGTTTAAACTGATGTGCTTAATTTGGAACGATCACATAAGGCACCTGAGATCCAATTTTAACCCTCTGACACCAGTTCAAGTTCATATTGCTTATAGCCCAGCCGACTACTAGAGCCACATCAGGGCTAACACCACGTCAAAAACGATAACCCGTTAAGATATAAAAGACAACAGTTTAAAAACCACGCTCACAGTTAAACTTGCAAGTCTAGAATGCAAATAAAGAAAAACAGCCGTAAAATCATATCAGGTGAAATCTATTGATCTCTTAAACAGCCGTAAAATCATATCAGGTGAAATCTATTGATCTCTTAAACAGCCGTAAAATCATATCAGGTAATCTATTGATCTCTTAAACAGCCGTAATATCATATCAGTGAAATCTATGATCTCTTAAACAGCCATAAAATCATGTCAGGTGAAATCTATTGATCTCTTAAACAGCCATAAAATCATATCAGGTGAAATCTATTGATCTCTTAAACAGCCATAAAATCATGTCAGGTGAAATCTATTGATCTCTTAAACAGCCGTAAAATCATATCAGGTGAAATATATTGATCTCTTAAACAGCCGTAAAATCATATCAGGTGAAATCTATTGATCTCTTAAACAGCCGTAAAATCATATCAGGTGAAATCTATTGATCTCTTAAACAGCCGTAAAATCATATCAGGTGAAATCTATTGATCTCTTAAACAGCCGTAAAATCATATCAGGTGAAATCTATTGATCTCTTGTAAAAACTGGAAAACTGCATCAGGAGGGACGTCTCGGAAGAGGTTCCTTAAGAAGTCCACCGTGTTGTGCTTTTGTCTCACATCGTACAAGTCCCAGCAATCAAGAAAGAGGTGTCTGATACTCAGCGTCTCGTCACACGGTATACTCCATGGTGCTTCTCTATTTTCACCCTTTCCACCAGCTTCCTGATGGACAAGCTGAGGCAGTCAAAGGGTTAATGGAAATGGTGGAGTGTTGGCAACAATAAAATCCAGTGTGGATTTCCTACTGTTTCACGCCAGTGTGCTAAGTGTCATCAAACGGACTTATCAGTTGTGGCCAGGTATGAACCATAAATTGTCATCCCAATATTAATGTACATGACTCAGTGATGGGACTGGTTGTAACACTGCTTGACGTACTTGTACTCTTGTTTTATGCAGGGTTGGGTGTAAAAAAAAATGTTTTAAAAAGAGGAAAGAGCATTCTTTGATACGCACTGTTAGCACTATACACGCTATACAAATAAATGGTGAATGATGATGATGATGATGATGATGATGATGATGATGATGATATCATCATCATCATCATCATCATCATCATCATCATCATCATCATCATCATCATCATCATCATCATAAACCTTCATCATTATGACTATTCTTATTAGGAGTAGTAATACAGATCTAGGTGCACAATACTATTCTATCTGGTGCCAAAATCGATCCAATTTTTGGGTGTTATTGTTGTGTTTATTTTTGTTTAAAGCCCAGCCGACTGCGTAGAACCATATCAGGGCTAAATTTTTGAACGGAAACAGTCTGAAGCATGCTTGGGAAGCATTATATGGCAGTTCATCATCATTCATCGTCATCATCATCATCATAAATCTTCATCATTATGATCATTCTTATTAGGAGTAGTAATACAGATCTAGGTGCACAATACTATTCTATCCGATCCCCTAATCGACCCAATTTTTGAATGGAAACAGTCTGAAGCATGCTTGATGAAGCAATGTATGACAGTTCAACATCATCATCACCATCATCATAATCATCATCATCATAAATCACCATCATCATTTTAGTAGTAGTAGAAGTAGAGTAGTAGCAGTACAGATCTAATACGATACTATTCTATTCGGTCCCCATATCAATCCAACTTTTGAATGGAAAAACAGTCTGAAGCATGCATGTGAAGCAGTATATGGCGGTTCATCATCATCATCATCACCATCATCATTTGTATGTAGTAGTAGTAAGTAGTAGTTGTAGTAGTAGTAGTAGTTGTTGTAGCAGTAGTAGTAGTAGTAGTACAGATCGAATACAATACGATTGTGGCCGGTCCCCAAATCAATCCAACTTTTCAATGGAAACGCAGTCTGAAGCATGCACCTGAATCAGTTTTGGCAGTTCCATCAATCATCATCATCATCATAATAAATCTTCATCATCATCACCACCATCACCATTCTCAGTAGTAGTAGTACTAGTAACACAGATCTAATACGATACGTTTCTATCCGGTCACCAGATCAACCCAATTTTTGAATGGAAACACAGTGTGAAGCAGGTTTGTCGAAGAGGTATACGGTAGTTTCCTGTCTGTTCACTCCCCACGTCAATTTTACCACCATTCGGGTGATGTCCCCTTAATATTTAAAAGTTCCCTTTTCCTTCCCCATCCCCCCACTCTCTTTTCAATACCCTGTGTGTACTTGTAGTTAGCGACCCCCCGTTGGCCAAGAATGAAGTTGTTAGAGCACCATGCTCATAACGCAAGGATCGTAGGTTCGAATCTCGGGCTGGTAACGGGTTTTAAGCGATCTGGTCAGTGGTTCTTTTGACACAGCCATGGACTGTGGCTCTGATATCTTGAGTTCAATCCCAGCCCGCAACATTAAACACTGGCCTGTTCGCTGCCCATCTTATTAATGTTTCTGTCATTGTGGTGGGTGTCAGCTTAATGTTTCATAGATCTTCCCTTACACCCTCCACCTCTCCTCCCTCCCCTTTTCCGCTCCTCGATTCAAGACCTTGCCAGCGCATAGGGTTTTGCGCTGGCTCACGGAGTCTGCCAGATGAACTGATGGCATATTCTGGTGGAGCGCATATGGAATTGTCTGGGTGCGACGAATCCCTCTTGAACAAACTCCAAGCTCCTATAAGAGAGACAGACGGAAAAATAGCGTGTGTGTGCGTGCGTACGTGTGTGTATTTGTGTATGTGTATATGTGTGCGCATGTGAGTGAGCAAACGCATGCGCGTGTGTGTAAGTGTGACGGGAACAGACAGAGACAGACAGACAGACAGAAAGAGACACGCAGAGAGAGACAGAGAGACAAAGACAGACAGAGAGAGAGACAGAGAAACAGAGACAGACAGAGACAGAGAGACAAAGACAGAGAGAGATAGAGACAGAGAAACAGAGACAGACAGACAGAGAGACAGAGACAAAGACAGACAGAGACAGAGAAGGAGAAACAGAGACAGACACAGAGACGGCGACAGAGAGAGAGACAGAGAGAGAGACAAAGACAGAGAGACAGAGAGAGATAGAAACAGAGAAACAGAGACACAGACAGACAGACAGACAGACAGAGACAGAGAGACAAAGACAGACAGAGAATGAGAATCAGAGATATACACAGAGACAAAGATAGAGATAGAGACTGAGAGACAAAGATAGACAGACCGAGAAACAGAGAGAGACAGAAGAGAGAGAGAGACAGACAGAGACAGAGAAACACAGACAGACAGAGAGACGGAGAGACAGAGACAGTGGACAGGTGAACGGGTTACTATGGTAGATAACCCTGGCAACGCTATAAACACAGGGTGTGGCAGTGGCCATGACAGTGTGTACACGTCTGATATTCCCCACACAAATACCCGTTACATTCCTGGTCATCAGTCCATCAAACATTTTTTGTCCTCATAACCGGATTATCGTTCTTGTTACTGTTATTTTTGTTTAAAGCCCAGCCGACTGCGTGGAGCCATATCAGGGCTATAACTGTTTCAAAACATGCCCAATACTTCAACAGGAAAACAAGTGGGAAAAGAAAATTAAACACACACATCAATGCATTCGCGCACATGATCAAAGGAGATGCCCCTGGCGTTGACCACTCCGTCCAATTTATCACACAGGGGACTGAAAATAACATACCTGAATACAAATTTAAATATAATTAAGGACACTAAAATATGTATAAAAATGGGCCTGAATTGCGTAAAATTGCTTCCGCATATCACATTTCCTTAGAGCCCATAAACGCAGATACTACACACACCCAATTACTAATCCTCAGAGAAAGTAGGTAAGACTTTACAGAACACATACAGGTGAATGGACCAGCGAGGCAGAAAATGAGAGGAAGAAATGACTCAAAGCAAACGAACAAGACAGAGACAAAGAGAGTGACAGAAAAGAGGAAATTTCTAGCACAGAATGTCCAGAAGGTGGGGATACTATTTAGACTGAAAGAATCCCCGGCATCCCCACAGGGGGAACCGGATTATCAGATCAATGATTCTTTCAATCAAAGTGAGTGACAGCGTTCAAGCAAATACTTGCCATTTTCTCCTGTTCAAAGCTACGTTAGGGACGTGGTCTACTGGTGTTGTTGTTGATGTTGTTGTTGTTGTTGTCGTCGTCGTCGTCGTCGTCGTCGTCGTCGTCTTTTTTCTGCTAAGTGTTGTGCATTTATTTTATGTTGTCTTTTGCTACGCTTAACAAAGGCTAGATGGCCACACACAAAAAATGTGAGCCTGTCTTGTTTTCTCATATCAAATACACGTTCTGTCTCGTGTGTGTGTGTGTGTGTGTGTGTGTGTGCGTGCGTGCGTGCGTGCGTGCGTGCGTGCGTGCGTGCGTGCGTGCGTGCGTGCGTGGTGTGGTGTGGTGTGTGTGTGTGTGTGTGTGTGTGTGTGTGTGTGTCATCTGTCAGTCTGTCTGCGATGTGTGTGTTTGTGTCTATCTGTCCTGTCTGTCTGTGTGCAGTGTGTGTGTGTGTGTGTGTGTGTGTGTGTGTGTGTGTGTGTGTGTACATATACTGAGAAAGCTACAGAGAGGAAGAGAGGGGAAGACAGAGGGTTGAATGGTTTAACCCTTTGACTCCAGCACTCTATCCACCAACCACAAAATTAACTCTGACTCCCTCACCCTATCCACCAGCTTCCTGCAGGAAGCTGGTGGATAGGGCGAGGGAATCAGAGTTCAGTTTTCTGTTCTGCTAGCATGCTTGACAATGCAGGCTGCAGGTGGGCAGGGGGCGGGAGGCAAAGGGTTAATGTGACAGAGGCCCTGTCAACCTTTTAACAAGAGGGAGCGGCAGCAGCCATGACAGTGTGTACCTGATGTTCCCTACACGTAAACCCGTCATATTTCAAGTCATCAATGCACGGGAGATTTTGCTCGCCTAACGGGATCACCAGGTCAATGTGTCTTTGATAAATATGCACACGATATGTGGGAATGAGAGAGAGAAGAGAAGAAGAAAAAGAAGAAGAAGAAGAAAAAGAAGAAGAAGAAGGAGAAGAAGAAGAAAAAGAAGAAGAGGAAGAAGATCAACAACAACAACAAACGAAAAAGAAGAAGAAAAAGAAGAAGAAGAAGGAGAAGAAGAAGAAAAAGAAGAAGAGGAAGAAGATCAACAACAACAACAACCGAAAAAGAAGAAGAAAAAGAGAAGAAGAACAACAACAACAAACACAAAGAAGAACACAAAGAAGAAAAAGAAGAAGAAGAAGAAAAATCAACAACAACAACAACATGGAAAAAAGAACAAGAAACAAAGAAGAACACAAAGAAGAAAAAGAAAGAAAAAGAAGAAGAAGAACAACAACAACAAGAACACAAAGAAGAACACAAAGAAGAAAAAGAAGAAAAGAAGAAGAACAACAACAACAACATAAAGAAGAAGAGGAACAACAACAACAACAACAACAACACAAAGAAGAACACAAGAAGAACACAAAGAAGATGAAGAAGAAGAAGAAGAAGAAAGAAGGAAAAGAAGAAGAAGAAAGAACAAGAACAAGAAGAAAAAAAGAAGAAGAAGAAGAAAGAACAAGAACAAGAAGAAGAAAAAGAAGAAGAAGAAGAAAGAACAAGAACAAGAAGAAGAAAAAGAAGAAGAAGAAGAAAGAACAAGAACAAGAAGAAGAAAAAGAAGAAAAAGAAGACAGAAGAAGAAGAAGAAGGAGAAGAAGAAGAAGAAAGAAGGAGGAGAAGAAGAGGAAGAAGAGGAAGAGACAGACAGAGACAGAGAAAGACAATGCTCTCTGATACATATGCATACAAAATGAGACAGAAAGAGACAAGAGGGGAGGGAGGGAGGGAGAAAAAGTGAGAGAAAGAGACAGAGAAAGACAGTGGGAAAGAGAGAGGGAAAGAGAGACAGACAGAAGGAGAGACAGACAAACTGAAAATGAGAGAGAGAGAGAGCGAGCAAGAGAGAGAGACAGAGAGAGAGACAGAGAAAGCGAGAAAGAGAGTCAGAGAGCGAGAAAGACAGAAGGAGAGAAAGAGATACAAAGAGAGAGTGAGCGAGAGAGAGAGAGAATGAAAAGACAAATGGGGAAGGTATGGAAGGAGACAGCCAGAGAGAGAGATGGTTGGGGGGTAGGGGGGTAGGGGGGGCAGAGGGGGGTTAAGAAAGAAGGTCAATCAATGCAGGCTGGTCGTAATTCTTACCATCCAACGTTCAGGTAACGTTTCTTGTTGTTCGTGTGCTGACAGGAAAATAATGTATACAATATATATGTATATAATTTATGTATACATACATACATATAATATATATATATATATATATATATAATATATAATATATATATATATATTATATATATATTATTATATACATACATAATGTAGCAGTGATGTGGCTGACTTTGCTTTGTTTAACAGTGCTCGTTTTTGTTAAATTAAACAGGAAAAAAATTAAAGTTTAAAATAATATATGCTTGTGCATTCTTTTAGTTATGGCTTACTGGTGAATGTCTGAATGCTTGATGAGTTATGTTTACAAGATTTGTCCGAGTTTTGGGTTGAAATTTATTCTTGTATTTTACACTCCTTCATGAGGGTCAGTGGTCCATAGATAAATCAAGTGAATTTGAATATCTGTCTTTCTGTCTCTACATGCAACGTAGTCGCTTTCTATTTTGGTTTAATTTATTTCAGTTCTATTTGATCTGCTAAAAATGTCCACATTTAGAGCTGAGTGTTTACACATCACACAGGTGAATTTCAACATCAGAACTCTCAGTGGCAAAGTCAACACACACACACCCCCTCTCTCTATCTCTGTCTCGTTCTCTGTCGCTCTCTCTGTCTCTGCTTGTCTGTCTGTCTGTATCTCCCTCACTCTGTCTCTCCTCCCTGTCTTTCTCTCCCCTCCCAGTTCTTTCTTCCCCCTTCCCCTCCCTCAGTCTGTCTCTCTTCTCTCCCTCCCTGTCTGTCTCTCCGTTCCCTCCCTGTCTGTCTCTCCCAGTCTGTCTGTCTCTCCTCCCTGTCTGTCTCTCTCCCTCCCTTCTGTCTGTCTCCTCCTCCTCCTGTCTTTGTCTCTCTCTCCCCCTGTCTGTCCTCTCCTCCCTGTCGTCTTCTCTCTCTCCCTCCCTGTCTGTCTGTCCTCTCCTCCCTGTCTGTCTCTCTCGTCGTTTCTCTCTCCATCGCTGTCTGTCTGTCTTCTCTCCTCCCTGTCTGTCTCTCTCTTCCTCCCTATCAGTCTGTTCTCTCTCCTCCCTGTCTGTCTGTCTCTCTCCCTCCTGTCTGTCTGTCTCTCTCTCCCTGTTCTGTCCTCTCTCTCTCTCCCTGTCTGTCTGTCTCTCTCCTCCCTGTCTGTCTTCCTCTCCCTCTGTCGTCTCTCTCCTCCCTTCTGTCTGTCTCTCTCCTCCCTGTCTGTTCTGTTGTCTCTCTCCTCCCTGTCTGTCTGTCTCTCTCCTCCCTGTCTGTCTGTCTCTCTCCTCCCTGTCTCTCTCTCTCCTCCCTGTCTGTCTCTCTCCTCCCTTGTCTGTCTCTCTCCTCCCTGTCTGTTGTCTCTCTCCTCCCTGTCTGTTCTGTCTCTCTCCTCCCTGTCTGTCTGTCTCTCTCCTCCCTGTCTGTCTGTCTCTCTCCTCCTTCTTCTGTCTCTCTCCTCCCTGTCGTCTTCCTGTCTGTCTCTCTCCTCCCTGTCTGTCTGTCTCTCCTCCTCTGTCTGTCTCTCTCCTCCCTGTCTGTCTTTTCTTCTCCTTTCCTCCCTGTCTGTCTGTTTGTCTCTCTCCTCCCTGTCTGTCTGTCTGCTCTCCTGTCTCTTTGTCTCCTCCCTCCTGTCTGTCTGTCTCTCTTCCTCCCTGTCTGTCTCTCTCTCTCCTCCCTGTCTGTCTCTCTGTCTCTCTCCCCTGTCTGTCTGTCTCTCTCCTCCCTGTCTGTTCTCTCCTCCCTGTCTTCTCTCTCTCCCTGTCTGTCTGTCTGTCTCTCTTCCTCCCTGTCTGTCTCTTCCTCTTCTGTCTCTCCTCCCTGTCTGTCTGTCTCTCTCCCTCCCTGTCTGTCTGTCTCTGTCTCCTCTTCTCCTCCCTCTGTCTGTCTCTCCCCTCCTGCTGTCCTTCTCTCTGTCTTCTCTTCCTCCCTGTTTTGTCTCACTCCTCCCTGTCTGTCTGTCCTCTGTCTCTCTCTCCCTCTGTTGTCGTCTCTCCCCTCCCTGTCTGTCTGTCTTCTCCTTTCCTCCCCTGTCTGTCTGTCCTCTCCCTCCCTGTCTGTCTTCTCCTCTCCTCCCTGTCTGTCTGTCTCTCTCCTCCCTGTCTGTCTCTGTCTGCTCTCTCCTCCCTGTCTGTCTGTCTCTCCTCCCTGTCTTTCTGTCTGTCCTCCTCCCTGTCTGTCTGTCTCTCTCCCTTCTGTTGTCTTCTCCTCCCTGTCTGTCTGTTTTCTCTCCTCCTCTGTCTGTCTGTCTCTCTCCTCCCTATCTGTCTGTCTCTCTCCTCCCTATCGTCTGTCTCTCTCGTCCTCTCTCCTGCCCTGTCCTGTCCTGTCTGTCTTCTCTCCTCCCTCTTTTCTGTCTGTCTCTCTCCTCCCTATCGTCTGTCTCTCTCCTCCCTCCCTGTCTGTCTCTCTCCTCCCTGTCTGTCTGTCTCTCTCCTCCCTATCAGTCTGTCTCTCTCCTCCCTAGTCGTCTTCTCTCTCCTCCTCCCTGTCTGTTGTTCTCTCTCCTCCCTTCCTGTCTGTCTCTCTCCTCCCTATCAGTCTGTCTCTCTCCCTTCCTGTCTGTTTGTTTCTCTCCTCCCTGTCAGTCTCCCTGTTGCTTCTCTCTCTTCTTACACTATCTGTTAACCATCTCACCTTTCTCTTCCTTCTAGTTGTTTGTCTCTGTCTCTTTCTCTCTCTCTCTCTCTCTCTCTTCTGTGCTCTTCTGTCCTCTCTTTCTCTTGCTCGCTCGCTCGCTCTCTGTCAGTGTCCTTTCTTCTCTCTGTCTCTCTCTCCCCCTCCCTGTCTCTCTCTCCTTCCTCTCTGTTCCCCCTCTCTCTCTCTCTGTTTCTACCCCCTCTCTCTTTCTGTCCTCTTCTTGCCCCCTATCCCACTCTCTGTCTGCCTCCACCCCTTCTCTCTTCGTGTTTCTCATCTCTCTCTGTCTTGCCCCCGCCTCTCTCTCTCTCTCTCTCTCCTCTCTCTCTCTCTCTCTCTCTCTCTCTGCCCACTCTGGTTTTATCAGTCTTGTGTAAACACTTACGCTCAGGGAAATGTTGAAAGGTGAAAAGTGGATTAAAAGAAAGAAGACAGAGAAAGACAGAAAATGGGAAAGAAATAGTCCAGACACATATACATATATACACACACACACATATATATATACACACATACATACATATATATATGTAGACATAGATATATATACATATAAATATATGCATATATGTATTTATATGTATGTATGTACATCTGTCTCACACACACACACACACACACACACACACACACACACACACACACACACATACACGTCCGCGCACGCACACAGAGCCACATGTGCGCGCGCGACCACATACACACGCATGCACACACAGTTTTCAGTAGCTGTTTCCTCTCTCTGTCTATATCTCTCAATCAGACTTTTTTCACACACATATGTATGCATACTATTTAACTTTCACATACACACACACACACACATACACACACGCTCACACACACACACACACACACACACACACACACACACACACACACACACACACACACACACAACACACACACAACACACGACACACACACACACACACGTACACACACACACACACACACACACACACACAGACACACACACACAAACACACATACATACATACATATAAACATACATAAACACAACCGCGCGCGCGCCGGGCGCGCGGACACTCACATATTCTCTCTGTATCTCTCTGCCCTTTCTCTCTCTTAACACACATTTACACACACACATGCTCTTTTTATTTAAACACATACACAAAGTCTCACTCACACCCACAAACACATACATGCATACATACACACACGAACATCCACAAACACACATAAACACACAGACACACACACACAAACAAATAAGCACACACACACAAATATGCACACACACATACTCATACATACACACACACACACACTCTCTCTCTCTCTCTTCTCTACACACACACACCCCCACCCCATCCTCTCGACACACACACACACACACACACACACACACACACACACAACACACACATACTTATAGAATCACAATTCTTCTTACATACACACACATAACAACGGAACAGAGACAACACACAAACACACTCACTCTCTCTCATCATACACACACACAAACACACACACGCGCGCACACACAGACAACAACAACACACACAAACACACACACATACACCAACACTCACACACACACACACACACACACACACACACACACACACACACACACACACACACAGAGTCTCTTTCTCTAAACATATGCAAGCCGAACCCCACTCCTTACCTGTTTTATTTTGCTCCATCATATTTGAACTCATATTGCATTTCTATTTTGGTTTTCTTCACATATGAGAGAGAGACAGACAGACAGACAGAAGATAGACAGGACAGACACAGACAGATAGGACAGACAGACAGAAGACGAC
>JAPXFY010000026.1:48892745-48897745 GCA_030674185.1 Monoplex corrugatus
AAGGCACCTGATGATGATGATGATGATGATGATGATGATGTGGTTTTCTTCTTACAAAGCCTCTATCCTTTGTGAACATGCGGGCTGGTTGGATCTTTTGATAGAGGCGTGGGCTCAGGATCTGACATCTTGAGTTCAATCCCAGCCCGCAACATTAAACACTGGCCTGTTCGCTGCCCGTCTGAATGTGTCCATCATTGTGGTGGTTGTCAGCTTACTGTTTCAAAGGTCTCCCCCCCCCCCCCACCCTCACCCCCCATCCCCCACTCCCCATCTTTCCGCTTCTCAGTTCAAGTCCTTGCCAGCACAAGCTCTGGGAGTCTGACAGGTTATTTGCTGATAGATTTAGGTGGAGCGCATATGGAATTGTCCGAGTGCGATGAATCCCTCTTGAACAAACCCCAAACTCCTTTGTGAGTGAGTGTATGTTAGCACAGAGAGAGAGGGTGAGGGAGAGAGAGAGAGATGGACAGACAGAAACAGAGAGACAGAGACAGAGAGTGAGAGACAGAGTGAGAGAGAGAGAGACGGAGAGAGAGACAGAGTGAGAGAGAGAGAGAGACGGAGAGAGAGACAGAGAGAGAGAGAGACAGAGGGACAGAGAGAGACAGAGACAGAGAGAGAGAGAGACAGAGGGACAGAGAGAGACAGAGACACAGAGAGAGAGAGACAGAGACAGAGGGAAAGAGAGAGACAGAGACAGAGACAGAGAGAGAGAGAGACAGAGAGAGAGAGACAGAGGGACAGAGAGAGACAGAGACAGAGAGAGAGAGACAGAGAGAGAGAGACAGAGACAGAGAGAGAGAGAGACAGAGGGACAGAGAGAGACAGACAGAGAGAGAGAGACAGAGGGACAGAGAGAGACAGAGACAGAGACAGAGAGAGAGAGACAGAGGGACAGAGAGAGACAGAGACAGAGAGTGAGAGACAGAGTGAGAGAGAGAGACGGAGAGAGAGACAGAGTGAGAGAGAGAGAGACGGAGAGAGAGACAGAGAGAGAGAGAGACAGAGGGACAGAGAGAGACAGAGGGACAGAGACAGAGAGAGAGAGAGACAGAGGGACAGAGAGAGACAGAGGGACAGAGACAGACAGAGAGAGAGAGACAGAGGGACAGAGAGAGAGAGACAGAGACAGACACACAGAGAGAGAGAGAGACTGGAGGTAGACAATGTGACCGAAAAATAATCTTGTGGAAAGACACGAGTCCCTACGCTGTTGCATCTGTGGCGAGAGAAAGAGAGACAGAGAGAGAGAGAGAGAGAGGGAGGGAGGGAGGGAGAGACAGAGCGATAGAGACAAACAGAGAGAGAGAAACAGGGGCAGATAGAGACAGAAACAGAAGAGACAGACAGACAGACAGACAGACAGATCGACCGAGAGAGACAGGGAGAGAGAGAGACAGACAGACAGACAGACAGAAAGACAGGGACAGACAGAGAGAATGACAATGACGGTTTATTTTCCCACGGTACATGTTATAAGCCAAGATCCAATATTCAAATTTGCCGTTGGTGGAATTGACACGTCTGCCTTGAACTAAGAACACCGAAATAGGTGTGTACATGCATTAAACAATACTTTGACACGTGCACACAAGAAAGACAGTAACAGAGTGTGTAGTCGGTTGAAAAAGAGAGAGACAAAAGGAGAGATAGAGGAGGGGGAGGAAAGAGAGATATAGAAGGGGAGAGAGAGAGAGAGAAGGAAAGACAGAAGGGGGAAAAGAAAGAGAAAGGGAGAGAGAGAGAGGGGAGAGGAGGGGGAGAGAGAAAGAGAGGTAGGGAAAGATAGAGCGATAGAGACAGAAAGAGAGAAACAGGGGCAGATAGAGACGTAACAGAAGAAAGAGACAGACAGACAGAGACAGGGAGAGAGAAAGAGAGAGAAAGAGAGAGAGAGAGAGACAGGGGGAGAAAGGAGAGAGAGAGAAGGAAAGACAGAAGGGGGAAGAGAAAAAGAAAGGGGGAGAGAGAGAGAGAATGAGAAAGAGGGAGAGACAGACAGACAGAGACAGACAGACAGACAGAGAAAGAGAGACAAACAGACAGACAGTTTGACAACAACTGACTTTGTGATGGTTTAGTGTCTTTCAAAGCATTCAGGCCATACGGAACAGTAGACCGATTTCAAAATGAATAAAAGTTATATTGAAAACAACAAAACTGAGTTACAGACATGTAAACCGCGATATGACCACTCACACCATAACGTAAGTCAAACAAAAATCATGCAGGTACTTAGCTGATCAAATCTGTTATCTATTCTAATGCAACTACACACACATTCAGTTTACCTACGGATATCACATTGTGCGTGCATGTAGAGAATGAGAACGAGTGAGACAGACAGACAGACAGACAGACAGACAGACAGAGACAGAGACAGAGAGAGGCAGAGACAGTGGGAGAAGGTGAGTGAGAGAGAGGGGGTGAGTGAGAGAGAGAGGGGGGGTGAATGAGAGAGAGAGGGTTAGTGAGAGAGAGTGAGAGAGGGTGAGTGAGAGAGAGAGAGAGAAGGTGAGTGAGAGAGAGAGAGAGGGTGAGTGAGAGTGGGAGAGGATGAGTGAGAGAGAGAGAGGGGTGAGTGAAAGAGAGAAGGTGAGTGAGAGAGAGAAGGTGAGTGAGAGAGAGAGAGGGGTGAGTGAGAGAGAGTGAGAGAGGTGAGTGAGAGAGGTGAGTGAGAGAGAGAGGGGGTGAGTGAGAGAGTGAGAGAGGGTGAGTGAGAGAGAGAGAGAGAGGGTAAGAGAGAGAGGTGAGTGAGAGAGAGACACACACAGAGAGAAGAGGGTGAGTGAGACAGAGAGAGAGGGTGAGTGAGAGAGAGGGGGGTGAATGAGAGAGAAAGGGTAAGTGAGAGAGACAGAGAGCAGAGAGAACAGGGTGAGTGCGAGAGAGAGAGAGAGGGTGAGTGAGAGAGAGAGAGGGTGAGTGAGAGAGAGAGGGTGAGTGACAGAGAGAGAGGGTATGTGAGAGAGGGTGTGAGAAAGAGAGGGTGAGTGAGAGAGAGAGGGTGTGTGAGAGAGAGAGGGTGTGAGAGAGAGAGAGAGAGGGGTGTGAGAGAGAGAGAGAGGTGAGTGAGAGAGAGAGGGTGTGTGAGAGAGAGAGAGAGAGAGAAAGGGTGAGTGAGAGAGAGAGAGAGACAGAGGGTGAGTGAGAGAGAGAGAGAGACAGGGTGAGTGAGAGACAGAGGGTGAGTGAGAGAGAGAGAGAGACAGAGGGTGAGTGAGAGAAAGAAAGACAGGGTGAGTGAGAGAGAGAGAGACAGGGTGAGTGAGAGAGAGAGAGACAGGGTGAGTGAGAGACAGAGGGTGAGTGAGAGAAAGAGAGACAGGGTGAGTGAGAGAAAGAGAGACAGGGTGAGTGAGAGAGAGACAGGGTGAGTGAGAGACAGAGGGTGAGTGAGAGAGAGAGAGAGACAGAGGGTGAGTGAGAGAAAGAGAGACAGGGTGTGTGAGAGAGAGAGAGAGAGAGAAAGGGTGAGTGAGACAGAGAGAGACAGAGGGTGAGTGAGAAAGAGAGAGAGAGACAGGGTGAGTGAGAGACAGAGGGTGAGTGAGAGAGAGAGAGACAGAGGGTGAGTGAGAGAAAGAGAGACAGGGTGAGTGAGAGAGAGAGAGACAGAGGGTGAGTGAGAGAAAGAGAGACAGGGTGAGTGAGAGAGAGAGAGACAGAGGGTGAGTGAGAGAGAGAGAGAAAGGGTGAGTGAGAGAGAGAGAGAGACAGAGGGTGAGTGAGAGAGAGAGAGAGACAGGGTGAGTGAGAGACAGAGGGTGAGTGAGAGAGAGAGAGACAGAGGGTGAGTGAGAGAGAGAGAAAGAGAGACAGGGTGAGTGAGAGACAGAGGGTGAGTGAGAGAGAGAGAGAGACAGAGGGTGAGTGAGAGAAAGAGAGACAGGGTGAGTGAGAGAGAGAGAGACAGAGGGTGAGTGAGAGAGAGAGAGAGAGACAGGGTGAGTGAGAGAAAGAGAGATAGGGTGAGACAGACAGAGAGACAGAGAGAGAGCGTGAGTGAGAGAGACACAGAGAGAGGAGGTGAGAGAGAGAGAAAAGGTGAGTGAGAGACAGAGACATAGAGACAGAGACAGAGCGTGAGTGAGAGAGAGAGAGAGAGGTGTGTGTGTGTGTGTGTGTGTGTCTCTGTGTGTGTGTGTGTGTGTGTTCCTCAAAAATTCAGAACGAAGCGATTGGCTCAGTGTGAGTCAGAGCGTCACGTGACAAAGATGGCGCCGATGCGTCACGGCGAGAGTCGAGATGAGGTGTCCGACACAAGAAGTGCCTAGCGCATAATGTAGAGGAGGAGAGGAAGGAGGAGGAGGAGGAAGAGGAGGCAACCAAGCTGTTGCGAACATACTCTGCACACCCATGTACAGGGCTGATCGAAGTGTGCCATATGCTACAATATGTATAGGCCTATGTACGTTTCCCTCCCTCCCATATCTGCGTGTGTGTGTGTGTGTGTGTGTGTGTGTGTGGTGTGTGTGTGTGTGTGTGTGTGTGTGTGTGTGTGTGTGTGTGTGTGTGTGTGTGTGTGTGTTTGTTTGTTGTTGCCTGCTTCTCTCTCCTAGTCTGTGCCGCTCTGTCTCTTCTGTCTGTCTCCGTGGCTTGTACGGTCTCTCGTTTTCAAGCTTTCTTTTTCACATTTCTGTCTTTCTCAGTCTGTTATTCTTTTATGCTTGATGTATGTGTGTGCGCGCGCGTCTCTGTCGTGTGTGTGTGTGTGTGTGTGTGTGTGTGTGTTCTCTTCTCTCTCTTGTTTTTTACTGGCAGAGGGTCCTGGGTCCGCCTGTGGGTAAAGGGTGGAGATATTTCCTATCTCCCAGATCAACATGTGTGTATGTACAAACCTGCCAGTGCCTGAACTCCCTTCAGTCGTGTGTATACACGTATGTAGAATGTCAGCTCCGCACGTTAAAGATCCTATGATGCATGTCAGTGGCTGGCTCGTGGAAACGTAAACACACAACATGCGAGAGACAGCAAATTTGAAGAAAAAAAAAGGC
>JAPXFY010000026.1:48912745-48930245 GCA_030674185.1 Monoplex corrugatus
TCAACACAGAACGTGCCGCGCAAACAGCACATCTTACATTGCAGCATAAAACAGATAATGTCACAAGTCGTCAAAGCCAATATCATTCGAAGGACAATAACCAATGCACAATTCACACACACACACAACACACAACACACACACCACACACACACACACACACACACACACACACACACACACACACACACACGCACCACACACACACACACACCCACACACACACACACACACACTCACTACAAACACACACACACACACACACACAACACACAACACACAACATACACACACATCACAACACACACACATACACACACACACACACACTCAACACTACACTACACACACGCGCACACACACACACACACACAACCACACACAACACACACCACACACACACACACACACCACACACACACACACACACACACACACACACACACACACACACACACACACCACAACACAACACAACACAACACAACACACTACACAACACAATACAACATACACGATCCCAGCAGAAAGAGATAAAACATCTCCTCTAAAACCCCCAACACTTCATTTCGAAGGACAATAACCGAGTCCCACAATCTAGTGCTAATCGATACCGGTAGCATTGTCCCCCTTCGCTGGCCTCAATAAAACGGAACGAGCGGGGAAGAACACCAGTGTGCAAGTAGTTTCCGTCCTTCCCGATCACAGAAATAGACATCCTCTGATTAAACAATCCATGTCTGTGGCAGCTCATCGATTTAAACCTCCTCTAGTCTCCTCGCTTTCTTATTTTTCATTTCTAATTTTATTTTATTTTTATTTTATTTTATTTTATTTTATTTATTTTTATTTCATTTTATCTTATTTCTATTCTATTCTACTCTACTTTAACTTATTTTATTTCTCATCTCATCTCATCTCATTTCATTTTATTTTAGTTACTGGCAATGTTTTCCCGAATGCCTATACGCACGTTGTTTTTGGCCCAAACTGTGCAGGTGTTAAGTTGCTGCAAAGTCTGCATACTCCGTCTTCGGCGTCGTGCACAACTTTCAAGTCTGTGGTTTGTTCAAGAGACATTCAAGGCTCTCGGACAATTCCATATGCGCTCCTCCCAAATCTGCCAGGAAATCTTAAGACTCTCCCCCACCCCCACCCCACCCCCATCCCTGAACCTTGCCCTGCGCAAAACCCTACACGTCGCTGGCACGATATTGAAACGGGGAGGTAGGGAGGAACCTTTGAAACACTAAGCTGACACAATCAAAATGATGGAAACAATAAGATGAAACACTAAGCTGACACAACCAAAATGATGAAACAAAGATGGGCAGCGAACAGGCCAGTCTTTAAAACGACGGGCTGGGATTGAACTCAAGATATCAGATCTTGAGTCCACGGCTCTATCAAAAGAACCAACCAGCTTGCATTGAAAAGAATGTGATCAGCCCGGGGCTGAACCCACAACCCTCACGACCTGACCTACTGAGCTAATGGACCACCGCCGTGCATTCCTTACTTATTTGCTGTCATGTGTTTTCGAAATACGTTTTTTCTTTATGTGTCACGAAAGAAATCATCCTTGAAATTCTCTGATCCCTTCCCCTTCATTTCTCTATTTGTGAAAGAGCATTTGCAGCCAATATCGCAACAGATAAAATTCGTTCGTATCTTCGTTCAACAGTTACTTTAAATGGAATTCTGAGAGAGAGAGAGAGAGAGAGAGAGAGAGAGAGAGAGAGAGAGAGAGAGAGAGAGAGAGAGAGAGAGAGAGAGGGTAAACAACGAAAGATTGAAAGTGTGTGTGTGTGTGTGTGTTGTATGTGTGTGTGTTTGTGTGTGTGTGTGTGTGTGTGTTTGTGTGTGTGTTTGTGTGCGTGTGCGCGCACGCGTATGTGTACAGTGTACATGCGCGCGCGCGCACGTGCATGAGTGCAATGTGCATGCGCGCGGCAAGTGTATATGTGCAGTGTGCATGTGCGCGTGCCGCGTATGTGTGCAGTGTACGTGCGCGCGCGAGCACGTGTATGTGTGCAGAGTACATGCGCGCGTACCTGTATGTGTGCAGTGTGCATGCGCGCGCGCATGTGTGCATGCGTGCTATGAGCAATGTTATATGTTAGGCGAGCAACGAGCGACAGAAAAGAGTATAGCGAATGTGGCGTCTTTCAAAACACTACAGGATTACATCTGTGCTTCCATCAATCAATGATTCCATGAGTCAGTGTCCCAACCTCATCCATCTTCACCACTCATCTGAGTACACAGCCCCCCACAACACACACCACCACACCCAACCCACTCACACAACATACACACACGTCACACCACCACACACACACACAACACAACACACACACACAAAACACGCACACATACACACACACGCGCGCTCACACACACAACACACCACACACACACACCCCTCCGCATCTATGGACAAAAACCAACACATACCACACACTCGAAAAAATCACAATCATCTAACACGCCTCACCAACAGCACTTACATAACAACATACAAACAACGTCATGTTCTACTAGGGAAATAACCCAATTACACTGGTAATTCAGTATCTCTACTTCTCCTCGGAAAAAATAATCAATCATACGATCTTTTCAGCACTGCCGACAGGCACTTGACATAAAAACAATTACAATGTAGTTTACGGGACCAAACAAATGAAACAATTAATATGGATAAACGGTAGAAGGAATCTATGTAGTTTCTCGTAAATGAAAAAAGAACAAGAAAGGAATGGGAGAAGAAAGCACAAGCGAAGAGAAACGTTCTGAAGAGAAAAAAGCAGACATAACAAGGTAGTAGGAAAGAAAAAAAACAAAGAAGGATAAGAAAGAAAGAAAGAAAGAAAAGAAAAGAAAGGGAAGGGAAGGAAAGAAAGAAAAAGAAAGAAAAAAAGAAAGAAAGAAAGATGAATGAATGAATGAATGAATGAATGAATGAATGAATGAAAAAAACGCAACTTACAAAGATACATTACAGCCGTGGATAAAAGATCTGCTATCTCGCCGCCGCAACATTAAAAACTGGCCTGTTCGCTGCCCGTCTGAATGTTTCCCGTCACTCTGTTGATATCAGCTTAGTGTTTGACAGGTCCCTCCCCCCCCCATTTCAATACCTTGCCAGTGCAGAGGTTTCGCGTAGTTCAAGGACTCTGCCAGATAACTGCTGGCAGATTTTGGTGGAGCGCATATGGAATTACACAAGTGCTAATGAGTTCCAAACTGCAAAGTACAAGTGAAAAAAAAAATACAAATTGAAATTGTCTACCAGGTGCAAGTTTTCTGTGTGTGTGTGTGTGTGCGTGTGGGGGGTGGGGGGTGGGGGGTGTGATAGTGCATACCGACATACCTAGCTAGCATACTAAATCAGTCAATCAATATCTCTCCCTCCCTCTTCTCTCTCTCTCTCTCTCTCTCTCCTCTTATATATATATATATATATATATATATATATATATGTGTGTGTGTGTGTGTGTGTGTGTGTGTGTGTGTGTGTGTGTGTGTGTGTGTGTGTGTGTGTGTGTGTGTTTGTTTATTTATTTGTCTATGTATATGTGAATAGAGGCTGAAAGAAATAACGAACACGTGTATGTGTGCGTGTGTGCTGTGCGTGTGTGTGTTTAACTATGAGTGTGTCGCGTGTGCGCGCGCGCGTGTGTGTATGTGTGTGTGAGCGTGTTCATGATCGTTCGCATGCGTTTCACCTCCCACTCTTCTCGATCAATAAGCTGTTTTTAATCTTGGGTCGCGAGAGCTATAAAACATTGACGTTCTTAACTTGAATAACCGATTTCTCTGAGACGATCAAATATCCCCTCCCCCCCCCCCCCCTCTCTCTCTCTCTCTCTCTCCCCTCCTTCACTCCCTCCCTGTTGAATTGTTCTTACTGAGGACAGCAGTTGACCTTTACATCAGCAAGATTTCACCCCAATTTCGGGCAAAAGCAACTTCGTGGCGACTACACCAGGCCATTAGCCTCAGGGAGATACGTGGACATTATGTCACACTTTTCGTCAACTTCATCAAGCGTGTTACTAACTGTTGTTATTGTCATTTCTGTCTCAAGCCCAGCCGACGGCGAAGAGCATATCAGGGCTATAACCATTTCAAAACATATACATAACTTCCACAGGAAAAAAAAAGGAAAATAGAATTAAATACATAATATATCAAAGCATTCGTGCACGTAATCTAAGGAGATGCCCCTGGTGTTGACCATTCCATCTATTTTATCACGCAGGGGATTAGAAAAATCTGAATACAAATTTAAATATAACTAAGGGCACTAAATTTTATGTAAAACGGGCCCTAAATCTTATCTCACTTCCCTACAGCCAAAAGTGCACCTATACATCTCAATCGTCAATCCTAAGAGAAAGTTACATAAGACTTTATCGAACACATACAGGTGAATGGACCAGCAAGGCAGAAAATGATAGGAAGAAATGACAGAACGCAAATGAAGAAGGCAGAAACAAAGAGAGTGGCAGAAATGAGGAAATTTCTAGCACAGAATTTCAAGAAGATGCGGACACTGTTTATACTGAAAGAGCCCCCCGGCATCCCCACGGGAAAAATCGTGTTGCGTATGATGCACCAACCGAAGCAAACTCAAGATAAAAAGCGTGCACCTTACCTTCGTCCGGGTGGTTGGGGGGGGGGGGGGCTGTCAACCAATCCAGTAATGGCCTCTTGACACAGAGTCGTCTTCAAACCCACGGCCATCGGTTGTCTGGTCTAAGATAAAACACCTCGCCAACAAAACAGAAATAGGCTCTTTGTTGGGCCTGATGACAGATTACGTCACTGAGACGAAATGTGTCACAATGGAACGACATGAAAATCTGAATGATTCTTGCGTCAGGCCTTTGAGACGAGCTGATCAAGCAGACGAAAAGAAATGGACGACATAAAACAAGAAAACAAGCAGCTTCAGTCCATCACTATCATCATCATCATCATCACCATCATCATAATTATTTTATCATTATTATTATCATCAACTTATCAATCATTATCATTATTGTTGTTTCGTTGTTTTTGTTAATGTCACTGTTATCACTATTATTGTATTAAGTTAACAAGAAACACCACGTGGGTGCGGATGGGACCCAGAGCACCAATGCCTCGCCACCCTCTGGACACTCACTTTCCAAGCTCCCGACGCCAAATGGCAGTCATTTCTTCAAGCAAAGGGGGGCTGTCCATGCGTTGCATGATCCATTCGGACCCAGTCATCAGTTACCTTGTTTACAAAGGTAATGGCAAGGTGGGGAGATGATAGGTTATAGCCACAGAACGCGCAACAACCAGGTCAGCCCAATCTCTGGAGCAAGAGAAAACGGAGGACCCCTCTCTCGCCCCAGTCTGGTCTTCATCTCTCTTTCGGGCAGCCCGCCTTGCCACCAGCTCTCATAGCTGTCAGCACCTTTCCCCTTACTATAGTCTCGACATTTAGCAGTCGGAAGCTCTCAATTATTATTATTGTTGTTATTATTATCATTATCATTAAAGACCGAGGTTGTAGGATCAACTCTCAGGCAAGCCATATTTTCTCACGAGCTAGTTGGATCTTTTGACAGAGTTGTGAGCTCAAGATCCAGTATCTCGAGTTCAATCCCAGCATGCGACATTAGAAATTGGCCTGTTCACTACTCATTTAAATGTTTCCATCATTCTGATGGTGTCAATTTCGTACTTCTTAAATTCCTTTTTCCCTTTCCCCATTTCAAGATCTTGTCAATGCATAGTTTTTGCGCAGACTCAGGCAGTCTATCAGATCAATGCTGGAAGATTTATGTGGAGCGCATATGCATTTGTCCCAGTGCAATGATTCCCTATTGAATAAATCGCAAACATGTGACCATCACCACCACCATCATCATCATCATCAGGTGCCTTGCCGCATGGCGTTGGCGATTATGGACTTCCATATGTCTGTATCACTTGTTGCCTCAAGCATCTCTTCCACCCTCTTTGTCCCCAGCCACTCTGCAAGTCCGTCTAGTATCTTCTCCCTGGGTCTGCCTGGTGCTCTCCTTCTCTCCAGCTTTCCCGTTGTGACCGGGTGCTCCAATTCCCCTTTCCTCATAAAATGGCTTATAAATGTTGCCTGTCTTTTCCTACTCTTCCTTATGAATGATCTTCTTGTGTCTGCCTCCATCAAGACTGTCTCGTTTGTTTTCTTTGCTGTCCATGGAACTCTCAACATCCTTCTTAGAAACCACATCTCGGCTGCCTCTATCTTGTTCTGGCTTTGCTTGTTGACTGTCCACGCCTCGAAGCCGTACAACAGTATTGGTTCTACATAACATTCAAAAACTCTCTTCCTATAATAATAATAATAATAATAAAGAGCATTTATATAGCGCCTAATCTGATGAAAACAAGAGCCCTAAGCGCTTACAGGTATCACGCAGACACAACCAAACACACACACACACACACACACACACACACACACACACACACACACACACACACACACACACACACGCACACACACACCAGCCGACATTCAAGGCTCAAAAGACAACAAGGGGGGGATTTGGGGAAGTTAGGTGGTAGAGTCTTTATAAGTATCATGAGAGGGACTGGAAGAGATGGGTTTTCAGAGAGGACTTGAAAGAAGTGAGAGTTGCAGAGTGGCGAACAGAGACAGGGAGCTGATTCCAGATTACAGGGGCCTGATAGGAAAAGGAGCGTTGACCATAAGTTTTAGTGCGACAGAATGGTATGCGGAAGGTACGAGTATCAGCCGAGGAACGAAGTTGACGAGAGGGGGTGTACAGATGGAGGAGGTCAGAGATGTAAGGGGGTGCAAGACCGTTGAGAGACTTAAAACATAACAAAGCAATCTTGTAGCGAATTCTCTTTTCAACAGGTAACCAGTGAAGAGATTTGAGAAGAGGAGTGACATGAGAGGAACGAGATTTTCTGAAGATGAGCCTAGCAGCATTGTTTTGGACTTTTTGAAGCTTTTGAATGAGAGAGAAAGGACAGCCCGAGAGGAGGGAGTTGCAGTAGTCGAGACGAGAGAGAACAAAGGCACAGAGGAGAGTTTTGGTGGCTTCGACAGAGAGGATATTGCGAATAGAAGAAATTCTGCGTATCTCAAGATAGCATAATCTGCAAACATTCTGGACGTGTTTTTCAAAGGACAGGGTGTTATCAAGAGTGACTCCAAGATTGCGGACAGTGGAAGATAGTGGAATGTCAGATCCAAGCAGAGAGACAGACAGAGGAAGGGAAGAACACTTAGCCAATGTGGTGGTAGAGATAAGGCTAAGTTCAGTTTTAATGGGGTTGAGTTGAAGTTTGTTTACAGTCATCCAGGAGTGAACATCAGAAATGCAGCCTTGGGTTTGTCTGATTATAGAGGGCAGTTGTGGGAGGGAACCAGAAGTATAGAGTTGGTTGTCATCAGAAAAGCTATGATGAGACATAGAGTGAAGTCGCATAATTTCAGAGAGGGGTTGTGTGTACAGCACAAATAGGATGGGACCTAAAACAGAGCCTTGGGGCACACCAAACTGGACGGTAGCGGGTGCAGAGGATGAACAACAGACAGAGACTGTTTGAGTGCGATTGGAAAGGTAGGACTGGAACCAAGACAGAGCGATGTCAGAGATACCAAACACTTTATGGAGACGTGTGAGCATGATAGAATGGTCGATGGTGTCGAATGCAGCCGAGAGATCAAGGAGAGATAGAAGAGAGATTTGATTTTGATCAAGAGCAGTCAGAATATCATTTGCAATTTTTACAAGAGCAGTTTCAGGGCTGTGTCCAGTGCGATAAGCCGACTGATAAGGGTAAGAGAGGTTGTTGGCGGTGATATGATCAGAGATCTGTGCGAGAACAATTTTTTCAAGGACTTTGGATAAGAAAGGTAGGTTGGAAACAGGTCGATAGTTTTTGAGGTTATTGGGGTCAAGACTAGGTTTCTTTAAAAGAGGTCTGACCAGGGCAGATTTGAAGGAAAAGGGAAAGATACCAGATGACAGGGAATTGTTGATGACAGTTGTGAAGTGAGGGAGCAAAGTATCTAGGCAGTGTGTTAAGATAGATGCTGGAAGAGGATCAAGCTCACAGGTCTTGATGTCAGAATGGCGGATTACATTGCGGATAGTAGTTTCAGAAGCAGGCTGAAAAGAAATAAGTGGTGTGCCTTGAAACAGAGGGTCGGGAATAGGAGGTTGAGAGATGGGCTGGGAGTCAAGACTGGAACGGATGGACCTAATTTTATCAATGAAAAAATCTGAAAAATGTTGTGCTAGACGGGCAGGGGGAAAGCATGATGGGAGAGGAGATTTATCTGATTTGCCAAGGAGGGTATTAGTAACGGAATATAGCTGTTTTGATGTAGAGCATGCAATAATTTTCGCATTGTAAAAGGCAGACTTAGCAGAGTCAACTATAGCATTGACAGTTTTGTTGGCAGCCTGAAAAATCTGTTTATTGATAGTAATGCTGTTCTTCAGCCACCGTCTTTCAGCACGACGGCGTTCACGCTTGGCCTTAAGAAGATCAGGGCCAACGGCAGAAAACCAGGGCGATGGTGGTCTCTGGGATACCCTACGTCTGGTGGCGGGGCGTGCATGTCCAGCAGATCACCAATAGTCCGATTGAGGTCGTCAGCAGAGGCTGGAGGACAGGACTGAAGAGCGGCCAGGAGATCTTCGTTGAAGACGACGGTGTTGATATCAACTAGTTTTCTGACCATGACATAGGTAGTTTGGGGTGGAGGCTTGGTCATTGAAAGTTGGCCGAGGATACAGACATGATCCGAAGGAAGAGTATAATCAATTTCAATGGATTTGATGAAGGACTGGTCAGTTCTATGAACAACCCAATCGAGGATGTTGCCTTTTTCGTGGGTTGGAGTGTCGATAGATTGGGTCAAGCCAAAGGAGTTCAAAGAGCTTATCAGTTTAGCAGTGTGGGTCTGGTTAGGTTCATTATAATGAAAATTAAAGTCTCCTGCAATGATGAAACAGCCTTTCAAGGTGTTACAGTAGGCAAGGAGGTCTGGAAACTCTTCTACAAACACATGGTTTTTAAGCTGGTTCTTTGGGCTGGGTGGTGGACGGTAGAGGAACAGCAGATGGAAAGTCTGGTGGGGTAGAGTGAGGGAGAGCTGGACAATTTCAAAAGTAGAGTGTTTGAATTTAAAGTCAGTCTTGGTAGTAATTCGGGGTAGGAGGGACTCGGCAACAACAAAAGCGATGCCGCCGCCGAGACCAGTTTTGCGAGCGAACGAGAGTGTACGGTGACCGGGAGGAGCAAGATCCCTCTCCTTGGGTTCATCCCCGACAGGCTGAAACCAGGTTTCATTGACGGCGAAAATATCGACGACGTGGTCATGGATGAAGTAGTTGATCGCGGATCTCTTCTCGTGTCTGGTACCGAGGGCCTGAGCATTGAACAGTGCAAGAGTCAATGAGTCAGTGCGTAGTTTCTTTTTGCCGGCTGTGAGAGGAATGAGGTTATCAGGGTTGGAGCACAGCGGTCTGGGGGACGGATGGGTATCATAGACAGGAACAGAAGGCAGACCACTGCTGCCATGACGCTGATGTACATCAGTGACCACTGGAATCGTACGTCTCTTGCGCATTCCACCACGACATGATCGACGACGGGGGAGATTTCGGCCGATTTTCAGCGATCTCAAGTGTTCAACCAGGTCAGGGTCAAGGATCGAGTCAGGGGGGCAACATGACAGCAAGCAGTCCCGATTGTACTGCACACGAGTTGAAGAATATGTAGACACAACAGCTGGTTGTGAAGCGGGGCGTGGTGAGGCAGACGCACGCAGTGCGAGAGAGACAGAGCGGGGAGGGTGCACGTGCACTGGCGAGAAACATGGCGGGCTGAGTTGAAAATTCAAGTGGAGTAGGAGAGATAAAATACACAAAGAAAACAGTACCTTGGCTTGCAGCGAAGCATTTATAAACCACCACATACTGAAACAGGAGCATTCACAAACACAATCACTTGCTTTTAGCCATCAACAATCGATATAACTCCGTGCACACACACAAATAATCGCAGCGAGGTAGCCGTGCCTGTGAGGCGGCTGAACCTTGACCTTGACCTCCTGATGTTAATTGATAGTCATTTGTTGGTAAGAATGCTTTTCATCTTCTTGAAAGCTGTTTTGGCTTGGCCGATTCTGCTGGCTATTTCTGATGTGCATCTGCCATCTGGTGAAACGACCAAGGACACCAAAACAGTATTCCAGCCGACCCGCACAAAATGGACAAAAAATCAAAAGGACAAATTATTGTTAACAAACCCCCAACTAATAAAGACTATTGGCTCTGTGTCGGAGGACCAAAGTATGTTACTAACAACAACAACAAAACTTGCAGGACAGAACGCAAAACACGTGAAAACCGTGTCGACACTGACAGGCAGGCGAGACAAGAATTCTCTCAGGCCGGTAAACTTCAGACAGGTGACGGGCAGGTAAAACGGCGATTGTCGTCTGGTGAATCGTCTGGTGAATATGCATGATAAAAGCACAGTAGCCTATGTGTTTTTACAGACGACAATCAGAAAACAAAATTATCGTTTTTACCCCTGACCTCCCACCCTGATATGCCCTGTCCCAAATTAAAAACGCTCGTAATATGCGATCGATAAATGGGTATAAAGAAGTAACAAGCATTAACATGAGGGTTGCTCAAACATGCAATGGCCAGTAATAGACAAGGTTTCATATGAAAATTCAAAGCTTAGGATACATGTCCTGGCTTAAGGAAAATATCAACAGGACATTTTCAAAATCTGTAGGACAAAGTATCAGGGTGCTTTAGAAAAAAGGGTTTGGTTTTCTTTTCTACCACTCGGGTACACCTTCATTTGAAAACACACACACACACACACACACACACACACACACACACCACACACACACACACACACACACACACACACATAGATAGAGAGAGAGAGAGAGAAAGAGACAGACAGACAGAGAAAGGAAAACATATACAAAAACGAAAAAAAAATCTGGATTGTTACTGGCAATTTATTCAGAACTGAAATGAATCAAAACACTTTTTTTCAAAGGGATAAGTTGTAACTTCAAAGTAGGTAGTCTACTTAGATTTGGTACTTTAAAAAAATCAGGACACTGGCTTGATCAGTTGATACACAATGGTCTTTATATTTGTGATTGCAGTGTTTTGATTCAGACCTTTAGTTATTTACTTATTTTATCTGTTCTTTTCTTTGAAGATAACATACACATATATAGTATACACATGGCATTTGCATGTAGCCAAGACTGTTCCAATGATAGACTGGAACCAGAAATACACGAAAATAGAATCAGAACGCGTATTTAATACAAGACAAGACAGGCCTAAACTTTCAGCCAACTGGCCTTTGTCAAGCGTGAATGTAAGATCACAAACAAACACTAAATACAAAATTATGAGAAAAAGATTGAAACTTCCCTGTTGCTTCGTTAGTGGGAGAAGATTTAGTCGGACTTGTTTTGAAAGACAATGATAGACTGATACAATACTCTCTCTCTCTCTCTCTCTTTCTCTCTCTCTCTCTCTCTCTCTCTCTACCACACACACACACACACACACACACACACACAAACACACACACACAACACACACACACACAACACACAACACACACACAACAACACACACACAACACACACAAACACACACACACAAACACACACACACACACACAACACACCCCACACACACACACACACACACACACACACACACACACACACACACCACACACACACACATACAGACCTCGAGTCAACTTCTCAAAACAATCTTATTTTTCCGCGATATTAGAAAGCGTTCCATTGTTTCAAGCACAACATTGTCCCTGAGGTTCCCTGAAGACAAGCCGTGCACTTTACAGAGTAACCTTTTCTTTTCAACTTTTCTTTTCAACACATCACAAACTCACACACACATACAACGCACACACATACATTATTCTCGTACAGCCCTATTCTGCGATCTGACTTGGACTCTGTACACGTTATACATAATCAGACTTTTCAGAAAAGAACGGGAAATTCAAGCTGTTAGGCAAGCTGACTACATTCCACTATGTTGTTACATAGTTTATATTTACGGTGAGCGTGCATGCTGGGAGTTTCCATGTTTCCATAAGCCATCCGCTGACATGACTTACAGGATCTTTGGCGTGCATATTTGCTATTGTTCATGTTTATACACATGAAGGGGGCATCAGATTTGCACACATGTTGACTGGGCCGGGAGATGTCAAAAACTTTTCTCCACCCTTCACCCACCAGGCAGAGGTGTCTGAGCGGATTGAACCCAAACTTTCAAACTGAAAGTCTGACGTTTGTCTGATTGTGTGTTGATTTCTGTTATCCCAACATGATTAGCTTATGGAGAAGAACTACGTTCGTGTACGAGATGTTACTGAACTTAACAAATAGAAAACACTTCGTACTCTCTCTCTCTCACACATCACAAACTCACACACACATACACGCACATGCACGCACATGCACCACAAAACACTCCGACACAAACACACACACACACACACACACCATACACACACACAACACACACACACACACACACACACACACACACACACACACACACACACACACACACACACAGATATTTACTCTTTCGTAATTTACATCCCTCAAAAGAGCTAGGCTAAATGAATAATAAACTATCGATCTTGTTGTCTTATCTTCTAGGCTATCTATTATTTGTTCTTTCTCTCTGTCTCTTCTTTCTCTCTTTCATTATTTATACTCTCTCTCTCTAATTTATAAACTTCTCTTTTCTTCTTCTCTTTCTCTCTCTCTCTCTGAGATTAATTTATAAACTCTCTCGTTAATTTATAGACTAACTCTCTCGTAAATTTATAAACTCTCTCCCCCCTCTCTCTCTGATGTATAAACTCTCTCTCTCTCTCTCTGATGTATAAACTCTCTCTCTCTCTCTCTCTCTCTCTCTCTCTCTCTCTCTCTCTCTCTCTCTCTCTCCAAGTTATTAATGTTTGACTTTAATGACCTCACGCTTATCTCTTACTCTCGGTCAAAACGGGTCACGAAACAGTTCCTTACGTACAAGAAGTGGGCGACTTGTTTACTGGTGCCACCTTCGACCGCTGGCTAAAGTTCACCGGCCACATACCATTCAGGTTGACCCATAACCCCCATGTGGTAGGGGGAGTGAGGTGGTGGAGACCTCGACTGTTTTCTGGGACAGTATCACTGAAGATGGTGTCCCATCTCCTGTCCTCGCTGCTTAATACTGAGATCGTAGAGGGAGAGGTGAGGTGGTAGAGACCTAAACTTCTTCCCTCACCTTGAGATCGCAGGGGATAGACATGGTAGATGCCTAAATATTTCTTGGAGTTAGCGTTACACGAAAGGTACCCACTTCCTCTCTCTCTCTCTCTCGCCGCTTTACAATCACCAACCCTGAACAGGTTCAAGTAACCGTTCACAGTTTTCCACGAATGTGATCCTATCAGTTAACATCAGGAAGAGAGTTCTTGAATGTTATATAGAACCGATAATGTTGTACGGTTGAGGCGTGGACAGTCAACAAGCAAAGTCAGAACAAGATTGAGGCAGCCGAGATGTGATTTCTAAGAAGAATGTTGAGAGTTCCATGGACAACAAAGAAAACAAACGAGACAGTCTTGATGGAGGCAGGCACAAGAAGATCATTCATCATGATGATTAGGAAAGGACAGTCAACATTTAAAGGCCATTTTATGAGGAAAGGGGAATTAGAGCACCTTGTCAAAACAGGAAAGCCGGAGGGAAAGAGAGCACCAGGTAGACCAGGCGAAAAATATTGCACGGACTTGCAGGGTGGCTGCGGACAGAGAGGGTGGAAGACGTGCTTGCAGCAACAAGGGATAGATGCATATGGAGGGCCATGATCGCCAACGCCATGTGGCAGGGCACTTGATGATGATGATGATGATGATGATGATGCTGTTACTGTTACTGTTATTTTTTGTTTACAACCCAGCCGACTGCATAGAGCCATATCAGGGCTATAACAGTTTCAAAACATACACAATACCGAGAGAGGAGGAAACAACTGCTGGATGAAAAGCTTTGCCTTCACGCTAGACTTGAAGGAAGACAAGAGTATACCACAAGAAACGGTGCAGAAGACGGGGTAGAATAATAAAACACAGAGAGAGAGAGAGAGAGAGAGAGAGAGAGAGAGAGAGAGAGAGAGAGAGAGAGACACATACACAGACACACATAACACACACACAAACACACACACACAACACACACACACACACACACACACACACACACACACACACACACACACACACACACACACACACACACACACACAAAACACACACACCAAATTCGCACAGTCAGCTTGGAAGGAAAGTAGGAGGTCTACCCTTTCATTTTCTAATTTCACCATCACATATTGCTTATTTCATGCTATAATCTCTTGTTAGTTTTGACGAACCATGTTTATGCTGTATTGATGTATACATGCATCCACATGTATCCCGTATGTTTGTACTGTATTATAATGTATTGACAGCAGTGTTTATGCTGTATTGATGTATACATGTATCCACATGTATCCCGTATGTTTGTACCGTATTATAATGTATTGACAGCAGTGTTTATGCTGTATTGATGTATACATGTATCCACATGTATCCCGTATGTTTGTACTGTATTATAATGTATTGACAGCAGTGTTTATGCTGTATTGATGTATACATGTATTATCACTATAATTGACTGGATTATAATCAGCATCACCTTTATCATCATTAGAAGCAGTATTAGTAATAGTAATACTGTCGTTGTTGTTGTTGTTGTCGTTGTCGTCGTCGTCGTCATCATCATCATCATCATAACCAGCATCTGCATCATCATAATTATCATTAATATTCTTTCTCTTCCTCTTCTTCTTCTTCTTATTGTTATCATTGTTATTATCATTATTATTATTATCGTTGTTATTATTAACACAATCATTATCATCATTATTAATGTTGTTGTCGTCGTCGTCGTCATGATGATGATGATGATGATGACATTATTATTATTATTTTGTTGTAGTTGTTATTGTTATTGTTATTATTATGTTATCATTATTACCATTATAGTTATTACTATTATTCTTAACTATGATCATTATCTATTTGCGCTTTACAAATTAAATTGTAATGGTAGCAGCAGCAGCAGCAGTAGCAGTAGTAGTAGTTTGTAGTATCATCATCATTTACTGTTATTATCTACTATTATCATTTCAGGTATGGCAGTACATGCACAACGACTCAAACATTATGTGAACACAATTTAGGATGTCTGTCACTTAAGTCAGTCTTCCACTGAAGATGAAGTTCGTGATATTCTGTGTTGTACTGGTTTCATTGATTCGCCAAAAGAATCATCCAAACTAGACATCATGACCACTCAATTCTGTTTAAATTATTCATACCGGCTAGATATCAGGAACACCCAAGTCTATTTGAACTGTTTATCCCAACTAGGTACTGTGAATATCCAAGTCTGAATCATTCATCCCAAGTAGATATTTTAAACATAATTATAAGTCTCTTTGAATCAGTCATCCCAACTAGGTATTGTAAACATACAAGTCGGTCTGAATCAGTCATCCCAACTAGGTATTGTAAACATACAAGTTTGTTTGAATCAATCATCCCAACTAGGTATTGTAAACATTCAAGTCGGTCTGAATCAGTCATCCCAACTAGGTATTGTAAACATACAAGTCTGAATCAGTCATCCCAACTAGGTATTGTAAACATATAAGTATGTTTGAATCAATCATCCCAACTAGGTATTGTAAACATACAAGTCTGAATCAGTCATCCCAACTAGGTATTGTAAACATATAAGTATGTTTGAATCAATCATCCCAACTAGGTATTGTAAACATTCAAGTCGGTCTGAATCAGTCATCCCAACTAGGTATTGTAAACATACAAGTTTGTTTGAATCAATCATCCCAACTAGGTATTGTAAACATACAAGTTTGTTTGAATCAATCATCCCAACTAGGTATTGTAAACATTCAAGTCGGTCTGAATCAGTCATCCCAACTAGGTATTGTAAACATACAAGTTTGAATCAATCATCCCAACTAGGTATTGTAAACATACACGTTTGTTTGAATCAATCATCCCAACTTGGTATTGTAAACATACAAGTTTGTTTGAATCAATCATCCCAACTAGGTATTGTAAACATACAAGTTTGTTTGAATCAGTCATCCCAACTAAGTATTGTAAACATACAAGTCTGAATCAGTCATCCCAACTAGGTATTGTAAACATACAAGTCTGAATCAGTCATCCCAACTAGGTATTGTAAACATACAAGTCTCTTTGAATCAATCATCCAACTAGGTATTGTAAACATACAAGTTTGTTTGAATCAATCATCCAACTAGGTATTGTAAACATACAAGTCTGAATCAGTCATCCCAACTAGATATTGTAAACATACAAGTCTGATTCAGTCATCCCAACTAGGTATTGTAAACATACAAGTCTGTTTTGAATCAATCATCCCAACTAGGTATTGTAAACTTTACAAGTCTGTTTGAATCAATCATCCCAACTAGGTATTGTAAAATACAAGTTTGTTTGAATCAATCATCCAACTAGGTATTGTAAACATACAAGTCTGAATCAGTCATCCCAACTAGTATTGTAAACATACAAGTCTGAATCAGTCATCCCAACTAGGTATTGTAAACATTACAAGTCTGAATCAGTCATCCCAACTAGGTATTGTAAACAATACAGTCTGAATCAGTCATCCCAACTAGGTATTGTAAACATTACAAGTCTGAATCAGTCATCCAACTAGGTATTGTAAACATACAAGTCTGTTTGAATCAGTCATCCCAACTAGGTATTGTAAACATACAAGTCTGAATCAGTCATCCCAACTAGGTATTGTAAACATACAAGTCTGAATCAGTCATCCAACTAGGTATTGTAAACATACAAGTCTGTTTGAATCAGTCATCCCAACTAGGTATTGTAAACATACAAGTCTGAATCAGTCATCCCAACTAGGTATTGTAAACATACAAGTCTGTTTGAATCAGTCATCCCAACTAGGTATTGTAAACATACAAGTCTGAATCAGTCATCCCAACTAGGTATTGTAAACATACAAGTTTGTTTGAATCAATCATCCCAACTAGGTATTGTAAACATACAAGTCTGAATCAGTCATCCAACTAGGTATTGTAAACATACAAGTCTGAATCAGTCATCCCAACTAGGTATTGTAAACATACAAGTCTGAATCAGTCATCCCAACTAGGTATTGTAAACATACAAGTCTGAATCAGTCATCCCAACTAGGTATTGTAAACATACAAGTCTGAATCAGTCATCCCAACTAGGTATTGTAAACATACAAGTCTGTTTGAATCAGTCA
>JAPXFY010000026.1:48942745-48957745 GCA_030674185.1 Monoplex corrugatus
ATTAGAGATAAAAACCGCCAGTGTTATAAGTTAATATAAAAAAAACGACTGTAGTTTTATAGTTGTGTGTGTGTGTGTTGTGTGTGTGTGTGTGTGTGTGTGTGTGTGTGTGTGTGTGTGTGTTGTGTGTGTGTGTGTGTGTGTGTGTTGTGTGTGTGTGGTGGGTGGTGGGTGTGTAAGACAGAGAGGACAGGCGGACGGACAGATGAACAGACAGATAGACAGACAGACAGAGACAAGAGAGACAGAAAAACAGAGAAAGACTGAGAGAACGAGAGAGTATAGAGGGGTGAGTGTGTGTGTGTGTGTGTGCGCGCCACCTGAGCGCGCGCGCGTGCGTGTGTTGTGTGTGGTGTGTGTGTGTGTGTGTGTGTGTGTGTGCAAAGAGAGAGAGAGAGAGAGAAGACAGACACAGAGAGAGTGTATGCGTATGGGTGTGGGTGTGGGTGTATATGTTAGTGTGAGTGGGTATTTATGTGTGTGTGTGCGTGTGCGGGCGTGTGCGTGTGGCGCGCGCGCGCGTGTGTGTGTTTGTGTGTATGTGTGTGTGTGTGTGTGTGTGTGTGTTTGTGTGTGTGTATATTTGTGTGTGTTTGTGCGTGTGAATATGTTGGTAGGCTTTATGCTGGGAGGCTACCGCCATGGGGATACCGAGTGCTTTTTCAATGTACATAGTATCCCCACCTTCTGAAAATTCTGTGTTAGAAATTCCATTTTTTTTACCACTCTGCTTGTTTCTTTCTTCCTCCTTTGGGTTCTGTCATTTCTTCCTATCATGTTCTGCCTTGCCGGTCCATTCACCTGCATGTGTTCGATAAAGTCTTACATACGATCTCTTCAGATTGATAAATGGGTACATGTATGAAAAGCATTTTTGGCTCTAAGGAAACATGATGTGCGGAAGCAATTCAAGGTAATTTAGGTCAGTTTTTTATGGGTTTTGGTGTCTTTGGTCATGTTTGAGTTTGTACTCAGTTTTATTTCAAACCCCGTGATGATAAATTGGACGGAGTGGTCAATAGCTAGGTGAATGCACTGATATTTGTACTTAATTTTCTTTAATTTTTTTCCCCCGCCCATTGAGGTATTGTGTACGTTTTGAGATAGTTATAGTCCTGATAGGTTCTGCGCAGTCGGCTGGGCGTTTAACATTAATAACAATAAGAGTGTGGGAGACACTAATTGTATGTTAAATATCACACTGAATCAAAATTATGTACAAAAGAAAACAAAGCAAAAAGCAAAAAAATCTCGAATGTGACAGGTACACGAAAACATACGTTAAACTGATGAACACGTATACACACACGCGCACTTACACGATCAAACTGAATTTAATAATAATGATACAAAAAATATATATAAACAAACAAACAAACAAATACGGGAAAGCTGGAGGGAAAGAGAGCACCAGGTAGACCCAGGGAGAAGATACTAGACGGACTTGCAGAGTGGCTGGGGACAAGGAGGGTGGAAGAGATACTTGAGGCAACAGGAGATAGAGACCAGATGGAAGGCCATGATCGCCAACGCCATGTGGCAAGGCACCTGATGATGATGATGATGATGATGAATAAAACTAAATAGTCCTTGGTGTGTGTAAGTGTGTTATGCATGTGCTTACTTATATAGCTTATACGTGTGCCATTGCATGAGGTTGTCAATGCGTTTTAGGAGGCAAACCAAAACTTTTTTTTTTTAAATCTGGAAGCTAAATCCCTATCAGACCAAAACAAATGTGTAAGATACGACGTAGGAATGAAAACAAGCTGTGTACTCATACACCAAATCTGCAGGAGCGAGAGAGGAATCAACCAAATTTCACGTAAATTTCGTGCAATTCGTTGATTATTGACAGAAATAGTTCCCCCAAAGTGCGGGAAGACGGTGCTGAGAATGAAGAAACCGCAGACGACAATAATAAACCATGGACAGCAGACGTGTGGATTTTTCTCTCATGAGAAGGGGGTGTTCAAACTGATGAAACTGCAGACGACAACGACAAGCCATGGCAAGCAGATGAGTGAGAAGTTTGATGTCAACTTGAACGCAAACAAGACAGACGGAGGAGTGTGATGCAGAAGTGACATCAAAATCACAGACGTCGTTGTTTAAAAAGGCCCAGACGTGTGTGGACTTGCTTGTTTGACTTCACAATACGGACCAGGACTGAACGGTGCAGTTGCTGGGGTTATTTTAAGAGGGATTCACCGTGCTCGGACCACGCCATACGCGCTCAACCCAAATCTGCCAACGGTGGAACGAGTTTGCAGCAGAATTACATTAAATCGCAAACGACATTTAGTCGAGAGTGGAGACTGCCGTATGACGACGTGTCAATGTATGTGGACTTACTGTTGACTGAATATAACACATAAGACCATAGTCCGGCACGGACGTATATCGTGTTTGCTGCAAACATGACAGACAACTAGTAGGGCAGTGTGTCAGACTCGCTGAGGGCTTCAGACTCACTCAAGTGCAGAGGCTAGAATAGACGTGGACAGTTCATTAAAGGTATGTTAGAAAAAATTACGAAAACAAAAGTAGTTTTCTTCATCATATAATTACTATCACAGAAGAGTCAGGAATGATGGGGCAGAATAAAGAATTCTTTAAAAATGGTGTGGACAGTTGTTGTTTTTTTTATCTGACAATAGTTAAGAGTTTTTAATTGGAATTTTTAATTAAGTTGCAGTGGATTACATAACAAAAATGGTGACCATGGTTTTGTGTTCCCTTTACAAAAGTACGTGAGCTCTGGAACGGTAAAGAAAATCTATCAATTAATATTGCAGTCCAATTTTGTATTCACCTGTCGCATCTTTCCAACGATAAGACTGTTCCCTGTAACTTCCGCGCTGGATTTTGTTGATAATTTTGGTACACAACTCCGAGAGTTCTCTAAAAGCTTAGGATTAGGGGTAGGTTCAGTGTTATGATCAGTGTACATAATGTTAAGGGAGAAAGAAATGGGACCTCAGACTTGTACATTTTGCCGGTTTGAAATGGCTTTAGTTTAATCAGTTAAGAAAAAAATCACTGGAAAGGATTTTATTTGCCCAAGATTACTGCCCATGATTACTGTTAAGGCCTCAGAGAGATGCTGACCTTTGCACTGAGTAATTACTAGGGTGAGTCAAAAGTAATGCCTTTTTCTCGCAGTTGCGATCGCTGGCGTAAAGAAAATTTATATAAAATTCTTATCATTATGGATTGTAATTTAGAAAATTGTTCAGTTAGGGTTAATTTGCCCTCGCTAAGTAAAAACAAATTGAACTTTCAAACTTGTAATACGCAGGCTTAAATAAAAACTGAAGTCTTGAAATTCGGTTCGCTTCCAAAATTATATTCAATCAGTAATTAATTGCCTTCGCCGTCTTAGACGAAAAAATGTAATTGTTAAAACCCTTCTTATACTTTCCCAACTGGTTCAGTTTAAGCAAAACCAGAAGGTGATGATCATGATAATTATCATTCTCATTAATTGTGTAGGACTATTACGGTTATGAAGAATCGCCCATGAAGTTAAAAAAAAACACACTTCATTTTAGATCTCTTGAAATTCTGCAGTGAATGATAATAATGGTTTATATGTAGTACATGTATTATATGAATATATTGCTGAACTTTTTGAAGGATCATCGCACTCAGGGAGATATCCTTTGTGTTCAACTTTTTCCCCATTTTCTACGCCATCTTAATGGCCCCAGAAACTGGCATAGCTTTTACAATGCAATGTTGATGATGACGGGGAATGAGAATGACAATCATGATGCTACGGAATTGCTTCTAGGATTGAGCTGTTTGACAAGGCTTATTGTACGCTTACTATCATAACAATATTTTGGCATGAACCAGGCTCGAGAGATACAGACCACTACGATGTTGGTCCGAAGATTTGATCAACATCCTCAGTGATGCATCCGTGAAGTGGATGAGACTAGATTCTTGATCCCAGTCTTCTAATGAGCCGGCTGGAATCGAAAAATCTGACGATTTTTTCAAAGGACTGACGAGGGTTCGAATCCACAGTCGTTTGTCCGGTCGGTTGTCCATCGCGCTAACCAGCACACCACGGCGACTGGTAGTGTATTAATGAACATATTTGTTGCAGAAATCGCAGTCTAAGTGTTCTACCTCAAGAACGGCTGTGTGTCACACCGCGAGCTTCAAAGCCACATAGAGAAACCAGAACAGACCTGGACAGTTGAATGAAGGTACGTTACAAAAAAACGAAACAGTTTTTTTACATTATGTAATTACCATTATGGAAGAGAAAGAAAAAAGAAAAAACAAAGAGAGAGAGAGAGAGTCCCCTTAAGAATGGTATAAAAAAAAATTTTGTTGTCTGATGAAAGTTAAGATTTTTTAAAATTTACTAAATTTTGAATTTTGTTACATTGGATTACATAACAAACACAATAACCAGTTGTCTATGCTGTCTTTAGAAGAAAAAAAAGTACCGTAATTTTAGAACGGTTGAACCGGTCAAGAAAGTTTATCACTTGAGGGTGTCACCATTTTCACCGTTCATATCTTTCCCACGATAAGATTGTTCCACCCTAACTCTAATTCTAAGATTTCATTGATACTTTTGTACACAAATCGTGGAACTCTCCACAGGGTGAGGGTTAGGGGTAGGTTTAGTTTTGTGACCAATCAGTGTACGTAGTGTTGAGGGAGGTAGATAGAGCAGCCTCATTTCTGATGCACAGAAAAATGGGGTTGCAAACTTTACATTTGTCCAGTTTAAAATGACTGAACCAGTCTGGTAAAAAAAAATCACTGGAAAGTTTTTTTATTGGCCCAATATCACTACTAAGACATTAATGAGTCGCTGGACCATTGCACCAACTAATTATCTGCGTTATGGCTTGTAACTTAGAAAATTGTTCACCTGGAACTAAACTGCTTTAGCCGACTTAAGCAAAAATTTAGCACCCAGACTTGTCAAATTACTAATTGCCTTTGCAGGCTTAAACAAAAATATAGAATCTTAAAATTCTTATAAAAACTGTTCATTCACTTATTAATTGCCTTCCTTGGCTTAGACAAAAATGACATTGTTAAAATCCTTTATCTTCCCAAACTGGTCAAACTGAGCAAAACCTCGAGGTAATGATCGTGATCATTCTTTTCAATAATTATGTCTTGAAATTTTGAGGTATATATAAATGAAATATATATTGATGAATATGTTTGTTGTAGAAATGAAAGACGACAATCACAATGAACTGTGTCAAGAACGGCTGTGTGCTTGTTTTGCTGAGGGCTTTAGAGTCAGGAGCAGAAGTCACAGCAGAACTGACTGGACAGTTCGCTGAAGGTTGTTAGTGAAAAAATTCTAGAGTATTCTAAAGTGTGTAATTATTATCCTAGATGAGTAATTTTAAAAAAATGAACAATGAAATTTAAGTTCTTTGATTGATTGTCTGACAAAAGTTACGATTATTTTGATCAGTATTTTTATAATTTTGTGGCATTAGATTACATGATGAAAACGATGACCATTTGTTTTACAAAAGGTACAGTAACTTAAAAACGGCTTGACACCTCAGAAAAGGAATACCAATTTAACGTTTACGTAAAATTTTCTATCCTGATTTCACCTTGCATATCTTTCCCACAGGGAGGCCGTTTCATGTAACTCCCGCCACTAGAATTCTTTGATAATTTTTGTACACAAAACGGCGAGCTCTCAAAATGGTGAGGGATAGGGGTAGGTTTAGTGTTATGACCAATCAGTGTCCGTAATGTTGAGCCAGAACAGCCCCATTTCCAATGTACGAAAGGAAAAAAAAGGGGTGGTGGCAAAATTTATGTTTGCCCAGTTTAGAATGGCTGAACCATTCCCTAAAAATGGAAAGGCTTTTATTACCCAAGATCACTGCTAAGGCCTTAATGAGATGCTGGATCTTTGCACAGAGTAGTTAGTTGCTCAGTTGGCGGAAAACTTGATTATTAAAATCCTTATAACTTCTACACAAAATTGTTTTATTAGCAGTTGGAATAAACAAATAACAGAGAAACTTAGAATCCTGATCAATCCGCACTCTGTTAAATTAGTTATTGCTTTTGCGGCTAAAACAAAAATTGTGAATCTTAAAAAGCTTTTAACTTCCAAAATTGTTCAGTTAGTGAATCTCCTTCACCGGCTTCGACAAAAAAATCAGATTCAATTTTTGACTTGAAGCTTGCTAAGCAAAGCCATGAAGTAATGTCATGATGATTATTTTCATCACAGGCTTCAAGAAAAATTGAAATCTTAAAATACTTATACCTTACAAAAATTGCACCATTTGTAGATATCTAAACTAACTCATTGCTTTTGCTGGCTTAGACTTGAACTGAGATTCTTAAAATCCTTGAGTATTCCAACATTATTCAACTTATGACTTGAAACTTGATACGCAAAACCACAAGAAGATGATCACGATGATGATCATTATTCCCATTTATTACGTACACCTAATACTGTATTACTCTAATGAAAAAATCGCCCTTAAAACGTCCTTAAAGTTTAAAAAATTTCGTATCAGCTTAGGCCTCTTGAAATTTTGCAGCATTATAATAATAATCATGGTTAATCTCTGTCCGTCTGCCTGTCTGTCTGTCTGTTTGTCTGTCTATCTGTCTGCCTCTCATATACATATACATGCGTTTGTTGCAGATATCGCAGACGACATTGTGATTGTTGAAATGTCAAGAACGCCTGTGTTGTGGTTTGCTGACTGTGAGCATCAGAGTGCTGACGACATAGAACTGGAGAGCTGAGGGCGTTTGCTGCGGAATGGCTGAGGGCGTGTGAAGCAGACTCCAGATGGTCTGAGGTTCAGCATATGTTTGTATGTCACTGGTTTTTATTGTCTTCGTTTGTGAGTGTCTTGTTTGTATGTTGTAGACCGCCGTTAGTTCCTCTGCTTTCTCTTTGGGTTTAGAGCTAGAAAATTGTTTCTGCTTCTCTGGCTCTTTCTTGGTGAAAACCTGTCATACGGCCTTATGTCAACAGCTCCACATGAAGAGGAAATTTGAAAAATCCGGTGACGGCGCAGTTAAGAATTCTTATTAAAGAAATTCTAGCTTGTTTGTGGCATGCTTTGTATCATTACATCGTTTTAATGTCTTGACGTAAACTTCTTATTAACATAAGCGTTCATTTTTGCTTGTGGACTGTTCCCGAGTAAGTTCAGAAAATGTAAAAGTATCAAAATGGCGTCCTCAGTTCTTCGATTTTCAACATTTCGTGTCGTGAAAAGTACTCGACATGAACATGGGTCTCCTCCCCTTCCATCCCCACAGTGTTTTTTAGGGATGCATGCTGCATGAAGTAAGACAGTTGACTTTAATCCTTAACCCAGATTAATTTTAACATAACTCCTACTAACCCATATCCCAACACCATCCCAACTAACATAACCCCAGCTAACATAACCCCAACTAACCATAACCCCAACAAACCATAACCCCAACTAACCATAACCCCAGCTAACCATAACACCGAACTAACCATAACCCCAGCTAACCATAACACGAACTAACCATAACCCAGCTAACCATACACCAACTAACCATAACCCAGCAATATAACCCAACTAACATAACCCCAGCTAACCATAACCCCAATAACCATAACCCAGCTAACCATAACACCGAACTAACCATAACCCAACTAACCATAACCCAGCTAACCCTAACACCGAACTAACCATAATCCCAACTAAACCATAACCCCAACTAACCATAACCCAGCTAACCATAACACCGAACTAACCATAACCCAGCTAACCATAACACCGAACTAACCATAACCCCAGCTAACCATAACACCGAACTAACCATAACCCCCGCTAACCATAACACCGAACTAACCATAACCCCAGCTAACCATAACCCGAACTAACATAACCCAGCTAACCATAACCCAACTAATCATAACCCAGCTAACCATAACACCGAACTAACCATAACCCAGCTAACCATAACCCCAACTAACCATAACCCAGCTAACCATAACACCGAACTAACCATAACCCAGCTAACCATAACCCAACTAACCATAACCCAGCTAACCACAACACCGAACTAACCATAACCCAGCTAACCATAACCCAGCTAACCATAACCCAGCTAACCATAACACCGAACTAACCATAACCCAGCTAACCATAACCCAGCTAACCATAACCCAGCTAACCATAACACCGAACTAACCATAACCCAGCTAACCATAACACCGAACTAACCATAACCCAGCTAACCATAACCCAGCTAACCATACACCGAACATAACCCAGGGAGAAGGAAAGGAGACACCGTCAGTCATCACGGGTACTCATTGAAAAAAAAACCACCCAACTATTTGTTCAGCAGAAATTGAAAACCAAATAAAAACCATCAGAGAATGAGAATGACAGGAAAGAAAGCTGATGAAATTGAAAAGGGAAAGCTGCATTTTCTGAGTTCAAACTGAGGACATCAGGCCTACCGATGGTAATGTCCTCGCCACCTCTTTTTTGCCGTTTTCATGAGGTTTTGATACATTCTTTTTTAAGATACTGAACTATGTTTGGAGCTGTTGATATTTTCCTAGTAGGAGAGCGAGACTCGGGATGATCAGTTTGATAAACAGATGAATTGTAAAATGTGGTGGAAAATCGTGATTCAATTTATATTCTGATTTAAGTATTCAGATGTAAAGAACACGAAATGCCTCGTTTCAAAACTTTGAATGAAATTAATTTAACATTGAAATTTGTCAGGAGCAGGTGTCGAAAACCGTATACAAAATTTGCTGTCGCAACTGTCAGATGAACAATTGTTCATCAGTTGGCAGCTCTGTGATTTAGGGGTCGCCCCCCATTTTGAAATTTTGAAATTCTTTATTGAATACCGACTCTCTCTCTCTCTCCCTCTCTCTCTCTTTCTCTTCCCTCTATCTCTCTTTTTTTTTTTTTTTTTACTCTATGTACTTGTCTGTTTTGAACAGAGCGAGGTGGAACCCAAGGAAAAAGGGCAGAGAGAAAAATCCCCTGGGAAGATGGAGTTCGAAATCCTCATTTTAAATCGCAGACCGGCTGTCAAACTTATAACTGCAGTCTAACACGATTGTAGAAACTTGTATGCTTGTTTTAAAATTCAAATGCATTTTGACAGTCTTGATTTTTTTCGGAAAGTGGTCAATGCATTTTGACAGTCTTGATCTTTTCGGAAAGTGGTCAATGCATTTTGACAGTCTTGATCTTTTCGGAAAGTGGTCAATGCATTTTGACAGTCTTGATCTTTTGGGAGAGTGGGCAGAAACACGTTTTTGTAGACGTCCATTGGAAAATAAATTGCAGCTTTCAAAGACTCAACATGGGTTAGTGTTCTCCTTACACGGTTTATCACTGTGTATGGAGACCCAAAGAGGCTGTGTGTCTTGACATGGGTGAGTGATGCAGGCCCAAATCGGGTCAGTGGCCAACACAATAAAGGCTGTTAGTGTATGATTTTATGCTGTGTGGACGTCCGTCTGTCTGTCTTGTCTTGTCTATCTGTCTTGTCTGGTCTGTCTGTCTTGTCTGGTCTGTCTTGTCCGTCTGTCTGTCTGGTCTGTCTGTCTGGCTGTCGTCTCTCTCTCTCTCTCTCTCTCTCTCTCTCTCTCTCTCTCTCTCTCTCTCCTTCTCTCTCTTCTCTCTCCTTTCTCTCCCATCTCTAAATATTCTCTGCCCCGTATTTTCTTTTCAATAGTCTCTACCCTCTAATTTTTCTCTGTTCTCTATCTTATCTCTGTTACCTTATCCTCATTCTTTCATTCATTATCAGTGTTTTCTCTCTCTCTTCTCTCTCTCTCTCTCTCTCTCTTCTTCTTCTTCTTCTTCTTCTTCTCTGTGTTTTCCGCCCTCTCACTCTGTCCTTTCTTCCCTCTTCCACTTTTCTCTGCATCATTCTATCGCTCTCTGTCCATCCCTCTGTCCATCCCTCCATCCCTCTCTCTCTCTCTCTCTCTCCCCACCCCAGCCTGTTCAGATTAGACTCACGTTTACAGCTGCCAACCGTCCTGGAATTTTCACGAATGTCGGAGATTTTTGCACTATTAAAGAAGAAAAAACAAACAAAAAACAAAAGGAAAAAAATGTAATAAAAAACTCGTGGAACAAGATCATGAAACCCGCTAGCAGCAGTTGCTGTTAGGTATTTTTAAGAGTGCAGTCATCTAGATTTGTGCATTGTGTGTTGTTCCCCACTTAAACGTTTTCAGTGTTCAGCATTTGGTTTGGTAGAAAATGTTGACCCGTTTTTCAAGACGGGTCGTCTCTAAAGTTTGGCAGCTGTTATGCGTTGTGTCTCTGTTTTGTATTGTGTGGGTAGAACTAAACATTCTCCTCCCTCTTCTCTATTTCTCCCTTCCCCTTTCTTCCTCCTCCTCCTCCTCCTCTCTCTCTCTCTTGTCTCTCTTGTAAACATCCTTCTCCCTCTTCTCTCTTTCCCCCTCCCCTTCCTTCCTCCTCTCTCTCTCTATCTCTGTCTGTCTCTCTGCCTCTCTCTCTCTGTCTCTGTCTCTCTGCTCTTTCTCTCTCTCTCTCTTCTCCTCGTAAACATCCTCCTCCCTCTTCTCTCTTTCCCCCTCCCCTTCCTTCCTCCTCCTACTCTCTCTCTCTCTGTGTCTCTCTGCTCTTCTCTCTGCACTCTCACCTCTCTCTCTATCTCTCTCTCACTCTCTCTCTCTCTCTCTCTCTCTCTCTCTCTCTCTCTCATGGTCATATCTGCTGCCCTTGGAAAGATTGGCAGTTTCAGTTTCGCTGATCAACGGAAGATCTACGATGAAAGTCTACTTCTCGCATGTACGTTGCACGTCGTCGATGACGGTTAATTAAACGGGTACAACTTGAATTGCCCGGTTTGACGGTTGCTTACGTGATTCGGGCTTTGCTTAAGCGTTAACGTATTTATTTTTGGCGTCCGCGTCGTGTACTTGCTTTTTGGCGTCCACGTTTGTCTAACCTGCGTTTTGGCGTCTGCGTTTTAAGACAATTATCATTTTTACATTTTAAAAAACACGTTTGACATTTTACTTTTTTTTTCAAAACACGGTGTTGATTAAATCCCAGAGTCGTGATGGTAACTATCAGCTACGAGGATTTTCGTGGAACTGTTACTGGAATTACCAAACACCCTATTGTTTGTGATTTCAGATATTCATTGTTTGTGAGAGCAGTTCATTTCTTAATTGCGAACAAAAGCACGTGGAAGATTTCCATATATATGCCGCAATTAGATGACTGATGATTGATATGCTACCAGTGCTTTGTTCATTTAACTCGAAATGTTAGGGTGAAATAGGTAGGTAGGTAGGTAGGATGTTAATATAAATAGAAATGGTAATGGTAGGCTTGTGGATGGTCAAATAAACAAGCACTTATAGCAATATCGGTTGTTTTGTAAAACACATGACATTTCTTACGAAAATTGTGTTGACATAATTATTCTAACAAGAATGTCGAAGAAATACGGGCTGCTCTCCCACACTGAAAGTGTGCAGTTTTTGTCTTTTTTTTTTTTTTTTAATGCACTTATCAGTGACAATTCATTTGTTGCTATCGGTTCTTTTACATTAGCAGAACGCATGCAGTACATGCGATTCAGAACATCATTTCAGCGGAAGGAAAAAAATGGAATTGAACACAGGATCTCTTGCGCACAGATTTTTGCACACTAATCACTAGGCCACCACTCCGTGAAAAGGGGAGTGTTTTTAAAACTTTATAATGACGACATTTTGAGGCGAAAGAATCTGACAGTTAACGCCATGGGTCTAGGATTTAACCTCCTTTTGTGGTTTTCACCGTATTTTTGTTTTTTTACCTGGACAGCCGACTGAAGTCGGTAGGGCGACCACCCCCAACCAGGCGCGTCCCCAGGTGGTGGACAGGGGAACAGCCTCCAGGTGAATGGTCGGTCAACTGTGAATAAGCTGGCTTGCTAGTGAATAAGCAGTCGTGAAGCCAACTGGTGGCACCTCTGTCAGGATGAGGGTGGAAATGTCCAACGAAGGGGTGTGTCAAACCAGGAAAGGTTAAGAAAGAAACATCGCTCTATAGCTGTATCTACGCCCTAGTCTCATACTTTGTGGTCACACTTGAGAGAGCTGGAGAGAGGGGTGAAACGAGCCATTTTGCAAGCAGTATAAAAACTTTGGCGATTTCATAATTTTCTTTTTAAAGAATCAATCTAAACTCTTGCTATTAAAGGAACTTGCGTATTTACACGTTTTTCACACACGCGCACACACACCCTACACATACATGTGTGCACGCGCGCACACAGAGGTTTTTGGTATGCTCAAACAACAGAAATTTACTCAGTCTGCCAGGAGCGGTAAATATTTGCTTATGTACCACTTAACATCATTTGTAAAATTACTTTGACAATACAGAATGCAGAAACAAAAGAGAGATAGCCTAAACGGATAAATCAGTTTAAAGCAGTAGCGCTGACATATATTAGTTAACAATACAATCTATCTACAGTTTTAAGCGTAAATTCTGTGATGCAAATGAAATGTACATTTTCATCCGTACAGGCGAATGTTGCATATAAAAGTTATTATGAACAGTCAACATTTTTTTTCATGTCGTCGAAGCCGGGACCAATTGGCGTGGAATAAAACGACAGGTTCGTTTGAAATTTTAAGATCAATTCTATTTGTTAGCAATATGCTCTAAAGTTTCGTCTTTTTTTTTTTTTTTTCCCCAAAGCTCTTTTGAAAACAAAGATGTCTGGGAAAACATTATTTGTCTTAGACAATTCATTAAATATTAACAATGACATCCAAACAAGTGTGACTGCCCGCGATCAAGCAAACAGGAACCATAAAAAACACGAAAGAAGAATAAGAACGCGTATTTGATACAAACAAGACAAGCAGTTGTATTAAGTACGCGTTCTTATTCTTCTTTCGTGTTTTTTTCTGGTTCCTATTAACATGATAACAATGACGTCAAACATCGCGTCTGTCGAAATCAATAGTTTCACATGATACAATACTTTCATTTAGTTGTATGTTTAAAGCCGCAGGCACTTTTTATTCAACAACTTGTTCAAATGTTTGCCAAAGCTGCACAGCGTTTTCACATATCCATAAAAAAACAACAAATTCCTCGGATTCTCAGAGAGAGAGAGAGAGAGCGACAGAGAGAATGGTATCCCTACCGATCCAGAATTTGGAAAGGTTTACGTGTTCAGTTAGTACAAATGTTAACAGTGTCAGCCTACGGCTCTCTAAAACTATTATGTTAATTGTCTCAGTGGGTGCACACGCTGAATCAACTTCGAACGCACGAATTGCCCATTATGGCCGCTTTTTTGTTATGAATTCTTTTGATTTACTGCGCGATCATTTTTGTTGTTGGGCGCGTGAGGAAAGAATACTTTACTTTACTTACTTTTTCCTTCCGCTTGTACCGGTGGGCGTCGCGGGGAGATACAGTCGTCTGTCAGCAGCAAGGCGGGTGGCTTGGAGAAGGGACATCTCGTGAGCTCTGAGGGTGTCTGCCACAGAGTCGCTCCATCGTCGTCTTGGTCTTCCTCTGGCTCTCCAGCCAGAGTATCTGGTGTTGTATGCCCGAAGATCTGGATGGTTTAGGGGCATACGTGTGAGGTGTCCGAACCACTTGATCCTCATATGTTCGATGTGTTGTAGGATTGGTGTTGCTCCTACCATGTTCGTATCACCTCATTTCTGATCTTGTCCCGCCTTGTCTTGTTTACTGCTTTCCTCAGGCATTTCATTTCACAGGTGACCCGTTTTCTCTCGAGGACTTTAGTTAGGGACCATGTCTGGCACTGATATGTCAGCGTTGGTAGAAAAATGGCATTGATGAGTTTCGCCTTAGTGCTGGTGGGAATGCTGGGGTGTTTCAGGAGAGGGGCAAGTTGGTAGCTGACTGCGTTGGACTTTCTGGCATCTGGTCTCGATTTCTCTGTCTAGTTTGCCATTTTCAGTGAAGATGCTGCCCAGGTATTTAAATTCACTGGCTTGCTTCAGCTGGGTTCCGTTGATGTTGATATCCAGTTTGTTTGGTCTCTTACGGACAGTCATGACCTCGGTCTTGCTGACGCTGATCTTCATGCCGTATGTCTCGCAGCTTTCATTGAGCTGGTCTGTGTGCTCCTGTAGCTGTATCTTGTCATTGTTCACCATTGCCTGGTCGTCCGCAAACATGAGTTCATTGAGTGCCTCAGGGTCTGGGTTTGCCTCCTTCGTAATCTGAGAGGAAAGAATAAAGAATTGTAATAAATCAACATATCTACATACTGTTTTCTATATTTTTGTTGCCTGTTAACTGCACAAAATGTTGAACATTGTAGATGTAAAATGTACATGAATTTGATACACAGAAACGTTCAAACTGCACAGATTTCTATGTAGGGCAAAACAACTATTGGGGCGCGGGGGGGGGGGGGGGGGGGGTATTCTTGTCTTGAGTAAGGCTCATGCCGGCCCGATTCAGATCCCACCTTTTTGTGCTTGCCGCTGTATTTCTATTAATCGTACCCATTTTTTGTTTTTTGTTTTTTTGTTTTTGTTTTTTGTTTCGTTCTGTACAAACCGGTAACATAAGTTTTGCAGTTTTTCAATAAAATCATCAGGTGGGACTAGCAGGTGGATACGGTGATTAGCGTACCTATTTTCCTTTATATTCGATAATTGAATTATTCAACATCTTCAATATAATGTAATTGTATGTGGCAGTAAAACAGGACGATATTAACCCTTTGACTCCCGCATCCTATCCACCTAGCACAAAAACTTAACCCTTTGACTCCCGTAGCCCATCTACCGAGTGCAAAAACTTAACCCTTCGACTCCCTCACCCTATCCACCAGCTTCTTGCAGGAGACTGGTTGATTGGGTGAGGGAGTCAAAGGGTTGTTTTTGCCTTGCTAGCATGACTGACAATGCAGGATGCTGTGGACAGGGTTCGGGAGTCAAAAGGGTTAAAGCTTTTACTTGGT
>JAPXFY010000026.1:48962745-48987745 GCA_030674185.1 Monoplex corrugatus
ATACACGTACACAGTTTGTTTTTTAAAAGTATTTTTATTGTCTAAAGCCCAGCCGGTTGCACGTCTACTGCTTTTCGTCATATTAGGGTTATAACCAATTTCAAAACGTACACAACGTCTAGTTGGATAAGAAAAAAAAAAAGGGCTGGAAAAGATAAATAAGTACATCTGTCAATGCATGTGCGCATACATTCTAAGGACTATGATGCCCTTGGCGTTGACCATTCCGTCCGATTTATGACCAGTGGATTTCAAAAAACAAACCCGAACACTAAGGACACTAGTTCATACATAAAATCTGGCCTAAATTCCCTAAAATTGCTCCTGCACAGCACATTTCCCTAGAGCTAAACACGCAGTCAATACATACACCCAATTATCAATCTTAAAAGAAAGTTTATAAAGCTTTACGGATACAGGTGAGTGGACCAGTAAGGCTGAAAATGATAGGAAGAAATGACAGAAAGCAAAGGAGGAAGGAAGAAACAAAGAGAGTGACAGAAAAGAGGAAAGTTCTAACACTAAATTTGAAGAAAATGGGAGATAGTAGGCCTGTTTATACTGAAGCAGCCCCGGTAGACACATATACATATGCACTCACATACGCACTCGCTCAAACATTCGCACATAAACACCCACACCCACATAAAACACACACACAACACACACACACACACACACACACACACACACACACACACACACACACACGTATTTACACACGCGCATGCACACACACACACACACACACACACACACACACACACACACACACACACACACACACACACCAACACAGGAAATCCACCCTGATTCATTAATTGTGGTAAAGTCTTTGATCACTGGTTTTGAATGGCGTTACGCACGCCAGTGGCAATTACTGATTAAGCTACAAACATTACACGTTCAACTGATGCACTTCCGTTTCTCATTATTAATGGCATACGTGCAACTGAGTCTTTGGCAAATTTGTGTATGTGTCCGCTTGTGTGTGGTGTGGTTGGGAGGGCTGTGTTTGTGTGCTTGAACGCGCGCGCGCGTGTGTGTGAAGAAGAGAGAGAGAGAGTGTGTGTGTGTGAGAAGAGAGTGTGTCACGTGTATGTGCGCCAGTGCGTGCGTATGTCTGTTTTGTGTGCATGTGTGTGTGTGCGCACCCACGTGCGCATGTTTGTCTGCTACGCACAGTAGTTGTGTGTGTTTGTATGCGCGTGCGCGCGCGTACCTATGTTTGTGCTGTACAGTAATGTGCTTGTGTATGTGTGTCAGTGTCAGTGCACGCCCGTGTGTTTGTAAGGATGTCAGTGTGCATGGGTATGTGTGTGTGCGTGCGTGCGTGCGTGCGTGTGTGTGTGTGTGTGTGTGTGTTCGTTCGTTGCTTGATTTAACGTCTTTTCACTATAAGTGATATTAGACGGATGTGTGTGTGTGTGTGTGTGTGTGTGTGTGTGTGCGAGTCGGTGTGTTCTTGTGTGTGTTTCTGTGTATGAGTGTGCGTGTTAGAATGTGTATGCATGTGTACGAGTGTATGTATACATTGGTGTATATGTGTGAATACACTAGCGTGTGTGTGTGTGTGTGGATCTTGGTGTGTTTTCAGTGAATAAGTAGGCCTACTTGTTTGTATGTTCGTTCGTTATCCATTCATTTAACATGTATTTTATATGACTCGATGTGCTTTTAGGCAAATGTGTTTTATTCGTGCGTGCGCGCATGCGTGTGTGTGTGCATGCGTGCGTGCGTGCGTGCGTGTGTGTGTGTGTGTGTGTGTGTGTGTGTGTAATCCTTACGGCAGCACCATCACCAAACATAGTCTTCGTTTTCACCATCATCAATGTGACCATCATATCTGATCTTTACCGTCGTTGTCATCATCATCATCATCACCACCACCACCATCATCATCATCATGGTCATCATTATGTCATTGAGATGATAAGATGAGAAACTGACTTGAGTCTTGTTTATTTTGTGCGCGCCACACACACACACACACACACACACACACACACACACACACACACACACACACACACACACACACACACACACACAGAGGGAGAGAGAGCAGAAATGAATTCAGTTGTAAATTGTCCGTGGCGGAAATTACACAGGTAAAATTAGGTGACTGTTCAAGAGATGAACAAAAATGCACGTTACATACATCAAAAGAACGAAAATGAATGTCATTTCAGTGTGGCGACACGTATGTTCAACCCCAGAGGAAAGGAATGTCAGCTCCAGAGGCAGCAGCCAAAATGAACGAGCAAAGAAAAGAACAATAAAACAAAAAGTAGAGAAACAAATACCTCCTAACATTAGTAACAAAGTACTGTTATCGGTGGTAGCAACAATTTTTGAGTGGTTAAAATCTCAGGCAGATTCGATGCGCAAGAATTATCAACCACATGTTTAAGAACAACGAATAACTAATAAACAATTTGCGAGCTGTTTAGTGCACGCACACGTACACGCACACACACCCAGAACGAGAGAGGTAAAGATGAAAGAAAAAAAAAAAAAAGAGGACACCGAGCTATAGTCACCCAAGAGACTAAGCAAGGGACGTAACTCTCATGTGTCCCTGTCCGGATGAAAATGTCGGCTGCTGTTTAGAGCGTCTGAAAACCAGATCGACATTTTCACCGACGCTGCCTGTGAGCTGCCCGAACTTCTGTCACATGTTTATACTGGCAGTCATTTCGATTTTATATTGAGGTCAGCAAACAGAAAAGAAAGGTGAGTGGCGGTGTGTTCTTGCATTAAGTAATTCAGAATACAAACACGGACACGTCTGCTGACACGGTTACCAAATCTCAAAATCTGATTTCAAAGGTAAAATTTCAGTTTTCTTTCAACTAAATCAAAACAACATATTGTCAAGATACGACGACTCTTGAAAAGGACTTTGAAATTGTTTCTTCCTTTTAGATCGGTTAAAAACAGCAACTTTAGGCGATAATAATTACGTGATGATTCAGTCTCTACCACATCGGCACATGGCACATCACAGTCAAGTTGATCAATTGCAATCACAGCTGGACATAACCCGGCTGAAGCCCCCATCCCCTTCCACAACCCTTGCCTTTTCCCACACCCGTCACACTTTCCCTACACAAATTTACATAGGCCTAATGTGTTTATTGTGTGTGTTCATTGAGCGTGCAGCACACGCCTTTGACCGCAGGCACAGAGACACTTTCCTCATGCACACCCACATGCTGACAGCCTAGACAGGCACTGGAAGTCGGATTTTTTTGGGGGGTTGTTTTTGAAAGCCTCCTTAGAATAGATGACTTGTACATTTTGATGATTAACATTCATTTATCTGTAATTGTCATTTTGATGATTAACATTCATTTTTAAATCTGTGATTTCTCATTTTGATGATAAACATTTTTTTATAAATCTGTGACTGTCATTTTGGTTCAGTTAACATTCGTATATTATATGTCTGTGATAGTCATTTAGTTTATTAACATTCATTTATCTGTGATTACCATTTTGATAATTAACATTGGTTTATCTGTGACTGTCATTTTGATAATTAACAATCGTCTAGACTCTATCTGTGATTGTCATTTTGATAGTTAACCTTTGTTTTTCTGTGATTGTCATTTTGATAATTAACATATGTTTATCTGTGATTGCCATTTTGATAATTAACATTAGTTTATCTGTGATTGTTGTTTTGATAATTAACATTAGTTTATCTGTGATTGTCGTTTTGATAATTAACATTAGTTTATCTGTGATTGTCGTTTTGATAGTTAACCTTTGTTTTTCTGTGATGTCATTTTGATAATTAACATTTGTTTATCTGTGACCGTAATTTTGATAATTAACACTTTGTTTATCTGTAGTGTAATTGTGGTAATAAACTACGAATAATGTATTATCCACCTTAATAATAGTATGTGCAGGATGTCAGCTGACATCCTACATACTCTGCTTCTCTAGTCCCACAAGGTTTGGGGTTTGTTCAAGAGAGATTCATTGCACTCGGACAATTCCATATTTTCTCCACCCAAATCTGTCAGCAATTGTCTCTGGCACTCTTTGAGCCTGCACAAAGCCTCTATGTGCTGGCAAGGTTAAGTTCATATTGCTTATACTATAGTTCAGCTGATTACTAGAACAGTATGTAGCACCATGTTAAAAACAAATCCCAAGTTTAATAGAAAAGACAGCAGATAAAATCCAAGATCATGATTATCCTTTAAGTTTCAACTGCACTTTTATCTTTCATATGTATAATCGTATAGGATGAAATCTGTTGATCTCTTGTAAAAACTTGTAAATTGCATCAGGAGGAACATCTTTATAAGGAGTCTGCTGTATAGTGCTCACGTTTCACATTGTGCAAATTCAAGGTATCGAAATGGGCAAGGGGGGGGGGAGGGGGGGGGAGAGATAGAAGAGACAGCTATGAAATAATAAGCTGTCAGCATTAGAGTGACGCAGACATTAAGATGGACAGCAAACAGGCCAGTTTTTAATGTTGCGGGCTGGGATTGAACTCAAGATATCAGATTTTGAGTGTGGTTGTATCAGAAGAACCAACCAGTCTGTGTGAAAGGCACCACAGAAATGTCTGCTGATGTCTTCAGTTTATCCCAGTTTTTTTTTTCCCTAGGTCTCTGGGGTAAATATGTTAAAATTTGTTCTCAAATCAGTAGCTGAAATGTTACATCAACCTAAATTTGTTCATGTATTCTATGGCACTGAAACTGAAAGGGTTAATTATCACAAATTTACTTTGAAGCAGGCAATCACCATGGCGATGATGGACAACATCGACTTTCTCATCTCCCACATTCGTCACTCTTTCATCACTAGCGACGACACGGGCATGTGTGAGCTCATCATTGACTGCGAGAACAACAACAACAACAACAACTCTGGCTACAGGAACTCGGGAGGTGCTCACATGAAAAGGTACAGGACCTTGGAATCTTGAATCCCAACTTTTGCGCCATTTTAGTGGCATTGTTGATCTCGTGCTGCTCATTCTGGCCCGTCAACACACCACCAATCTCAAATTCATTTAGTTGAAGTCCCAGTACCAGAAGGCTCAGGGGAGCCAACAATGTCAACTTACCCTGGGGCCACCCCAGAGGGAGACTTGTCAAGGCTGTCGGGGCTTTTGTGATGTAGTTTAACAGTGCCTGTTGTGATCGAACTTGATAGGGACACTGCCTGCTAAGCCTCATACTAATGACAGTTGTCAGTTGGTCACAAAGCCAGACTGAGAGACTTCCTGGTAAGACCACCATCACAGCCCCTGGAGTTTTGGTCAAGAGGGATTCAGACAATTCCATATGTGCTCCACCCAGATCTCTCAGACTCCTTAAGCTTGCACAAAGCTCTTCTCACTGGCAAGGCCTTGGAATGGGGAAAGGAACAGAACTTATTAAAACTGACATCACAAGACTTGTGAAATGATTGTAACATTAAACTGGGCAGCGAAGTAACTAAGTTTCATGTTGTGGACATGAGATTTAACTGGGAACATCCCATGGGGATGCAGGTGGCTCTGTCAGTATAAATAGTATCCCCACCTGGAAATTCTGTGCAAGAAATTTCCTTTTTTCTGTCACTCTTTGTTTCTGCCTTGTTCCTTTGCTGTCTGTCATTTCTTCCTAAATATTTTCTGCCTTGCTGGTCCATTCACCTGTATGTGTTTGGTGAAGTCTTACTTATTTTTCTTAGAAATGATAATTGGGTACATGTATTAAGTGCATTTTTGGCTGTAAGGAGGTGAGATACCCAGAAACAATTTTAGATGATTTATGCCTGTTTTTATATATGTTTTGGTATTCTTAGGTATGCTCAAATTTGTATTCAGGTGTGTTTTTTTTTAAATCCCCTGTGTGATAAATTGGACAGAATGGTCAACGCCAGGGGCACGTCTTTAGATTATGTGCGCAAATCCATTGATATGTGTACTTGATTTTCTTTTCTTTTTTTCCTGCTGAAGTTTTGTTTTTAAGCAGTTATAGCCCTGATATGGCTCTTGCAGTCAGCTGGGCTTTAAACAACAATTACTGTAACAAAAACTGGGAACATGAGATATTGAGTTCATGGCTCCATCAAGATAAAGAGCCAGCCAGTCCGCAATGTAGATGTGGTAGCGCTCTACTGTATAAGAAAAAAAATAAGGTGCAAGCCAAATGAATGTAATAATTGATAACTGATGAGCATGACAGAAACTGATGTATAAAGAAAAGACAAGGTGCAAATCAAATAAAAGTAATAGTTGATAACGATGATCATAATGTTCATGATGATGACGTAATTTCTACACAGTGACATTGTGTGTGTGTGTGTGTGTGTGTGTGTGTGTGTGTGTGTGTGTGTGTGTGTGTGTGTGTGTGTGTGTGTGTGTGTGTGTGTTTGGATGTGTGTGTGTGCACATGGATGTGTGTCTGGATGAATTTTTATACATCATCTCAAAAGGATTGTCACACATAGGCAGTTTTAGTTTTGCCTTTTTTGTTTTGTTTTATTGTTGTTGTTGTTTGGAGGGTCCCATTTTCTATGCCACCTTTATGGCCACAAAATGTGAGACAACTGTAACAGTGTTAGTATGAGTATGATGATAATCATCATGTGTGGAGTTCCATCTAGGATTTATACTGTATGACAGGGCTACTCTACGCTTCTGTCATATGTCCTAATGTCAACCAGGTCCAAGGGGTACGGATGCCTGTGGTGTTGGTCAAGAGATTTGAGCAACACCACTGATACATCCATGAAGTGGACGGGACTCGACTACAGGTGTAGATTTCCATTTCTCCCAATGAACTCACAGAACATTATGGGTAGGATTTATGAGCCAGTTGGAGCCCAAAAATCCCATATTGGTTTTGGCAGGACTGATGGGGATTTGAACCCACAACTTTCCAGTTGTTTGTCTGTTGTGCTAACCACTGCATTGCAGTAGGTACCGGCAGCCTCTCTTCAGCAATGCGGGAATTGTGTCAGTCAGTGGAAAAATTGCACATGTTTATCAGTCAAATATTCTTGCAGATGAACATGAATGACAAAGTTGTTATCATGAAGATAAAGATTGTTCTTTCCTCTATCGATCTGTGCTGTTTGTTTTTGTTATAAATGCACCCATACGAAAATCTGCACCAAAAAAAACAAAACACACCGACCGATGAAGTTTCACCGCATGTGACGTAATGGCGACTGGCTCACGGCAATGCTTGGGGTTACCGGTTAACAGCAACTTAAATTATACGAGTCATATAGGACTACCTTCATGCAAATTAGTACAGTTGACAGGTCGAAACCCTGTCCTTCATTCCTGTGTAATATTTATTTTATAAGATTATTAGTTTGTTAGTCTTCTAAAGGTCGGAATATTGGCAAACTTTGAAGAAGAATATCTGAGGACCTCCTTGATAATATTAGATCACGTCCGCGGATGCGTAAACAGCTTATTTTTTTGCTGAATTTAACCATATACAGAACTATGAGATGTGACCTGTACCGGATGTGCGTGACCCCCTGAAGGGCGAGTAGCCGTAATCTGCCATTTTAGCACATGGGAACCTCGAATCATGGCGGCCTTTGCAGCGATCACTGAAAGTCCAGTCAACGAATTTCTACCTGTGATCGTCAAGCTGAAGGACAAACATTGTAAACATTGACTGATTTTTCATGAAAATTGACTTATAAGTTTGATTCAGTGAATTGTTTTTAATGTTTCTCTTTATTTAGAAAGATGTTAAAAGATATCCGCGGCAGGTATAGCCTGCATTAGCAAAGAATAGAAAATACGATCTCTGGTTTGATGTTTTATCGCCAAGAGATTTTTTTTAAGCGACCTGGAACTAGTAGAAGTAAAACTGTGTAAACAATTTGCAGCAACAGGTGGTTTTCAGGAGTTTGATAGTAGTTATTTTTTTTTTTTTTTAAATTTTTTATACTTTAGAAACATATGTAGCTTATTTGTTTGAAATTCAGTTTGTGAAAATTTAATGCCAGTACCAAAAGTTGTCTGACATGACTATCATTTTTATTCTTATACTTCATTTTGGATATTAGGTGGCTTAAAACTATTTCAGTCATTTGTCTCATCATTATCATCACCAACATCATTCTTTATCATCATTCTTCTTGTTAATTCAGTAATTATGTTTCTGTTAACCCTTTGACTCCCTAGCCCTGTCTACCAGCATCCTGCATTGTCAGCCATGACAGCAAAGCAAAATTTTTACCTTTTCATTCCCTCACCCTATTCACAACCTTCCTGCAGGAAGCTGGTGGATAGGGTGAGGGAATGAAAGAGTTAAGTTTTTGCAGCTTATGGACAGGCTGCAGGAGTCAAAGGGTTAAGTTATATACACACACACACACACACACACATATATATATATATAGTCAGTGAATAAAGTCCCCTTGAGGAAGGCGGGTGTACCGCCGAAAATTTGGGAAAATTTGACGTCGGCTTGTTGTCTTTTTTGTTCACATGCTGCTTCATATATATATATAAATTAATTTGTAATGATTTCAGGGACTGGTCTGATCAGAGTGGAGCGTTTAGTGATGGCCAGGATTCTCTGGATGGAGACATTTCGCATTCCTATGACATTCTGCCTGACATGGACTATGGTAACCTTTTTTATTTATTTATTTTTTTTTATGAGCAATAGTGATAACTGTGGTGATGGGATTAGAATGGTGATGTGACACATAGATGATGGTGACTGTGGTTGTTATGGTGGGAATGTGATGGCCATGATGCCACATTTTTGTTGTTGGTGATAGTGGATGGTGAAGATGGAAGGGTACTTGAACCATCAGAATGAATGATTAACCCATTGACTCCTGCACCTTGTCCGCCAACATCCCCCACTGCCAACCATGCTACCAAAACAAAAACTGGGGGAAGCTGGTGGATTGGGTGATGATGTCAAAAGGTTAAGTTTTTGCAGTTGGTGGATAGAGTGCAGGAGTCAAAAGGTTAAACATCATCTTAAGTCTTCTTACTTCTTCTGTCCTTCACCCAGGAGGTGTCGCAGAGAGGTGAAGCTGTAAGTCTACAACTAGACAGGAAATCTTGATGTGAGCATGTTGTAGAGTGTGTTTGCCACTCCATCTGTTTAGCGCTACTGTAGTGGGCTGAATCACTTGATCACCCGTAATGGCCGTATTGCAGGTGTCATCCAACTGTCTGTCAAATCTCTTTGGTTTTGATTATGTCTCTTTCTTTTGGTCGTTCCTGCTGCTCTGAATGATCTTGTCTGACAATTTGTGATGTTGCTGTCAAAGTTTTTGCCAGGCATTGGTGAATCAGTGTGTGTACAGAACTGTAGTGGTAAACCTGAGTGTTGTTTCCATAGGGATGTTTGGTTGTTTTAGAGTAGGTGAAATTTTGTAGCTCACAGCATTGGCCATGTTGGACTCTGGTCTCTTGTAATATATATATATAAAGAGGTGGACTGAGCACAAGTTGGATTTGATGGGTGAGGGATGATTTGGGTTCTACATGTCAGACATTACAGATCCTGCAAGTTATCTCAGTGGCTTAAAGAATGAAGACATTTCTGATGTCAGGTCAAATCCCCAAAGATATGTCAAAATCAATTTTCATTGCACTTCCAAAGAAGACAGGGGCTATAGAATGTGAACTCCATCGCACAATCAGTTTGATGAGTCATGTAACAAAAATCTTGTTAAGAATAATCATGATGAGGACAAGGAATAGAATCAAAAGAGAAATAGCAGAAGAACAGTGTGGATTCGTGGAAGGGAAAGGAACAATTAATGCCATATACATCCTAAGAACCATCATAGAGAGGTCAATTGAGATGAATAAGGATTTGTATTTATGCTTTGTTGACTATACCAAGGCTTTCGATCGGGTACGACATGAAGAATTGATCAACCAACTGGAGAGACTCAATGTTGATGGAAAAGATCTACGAATAATCAGGAATATGTACTGGGAACAAACAGCTGCAATGAGAATAGAAAACAATATAAGCTCTTTTCAAAACATCAAAAGAGGAGTCAGACAGGGTTGTGTTTTGTCACCAGATCTGTTTTCACTATATAGCGAAAACGTCATGAGAAACCTAGAAGAAGACCCTGGATTAAAGGTTGGAGGGAAAATGATAAACAACATTCGGTACGCAGATGACACCGTGCTAATTGCAGAAAATGAAAGGGACCTACAAAACCTTGTGAATATACTAGAAACAGAAAGCAAAGGTAAGGGGTTGGAACTAAACAGCAGGAAGACTGAAAAACATGAAATCCCCTCATGCAAGATAACAGCAAATGGCACAACCTTGACACAGGTTAATAAGTTCAAATACCTGGGAACGGTCATTTCATCAGACAGCAGATGCACATCGGGAATAGCTGGCAGAATCGGTCAAGCCAAAACAGCATTCAAGAAGATGACAAGCATTCTTACCAACAAATGCCTATCAATTAGCATCAGAAAGAGAGTCCTTGAATGTTATATAGAACCAATACTGTTGTGCGGATGCGAGGCATGGACAGTCAGCAAGCAAAGCCAGAGCAGGATCGAGGCAGCCGAGATGTGGTTTCTCAGAAGAATGTTGAGTTCCATGGACAGCAAAGAAAACAAACGAGACAGTCTTGATGGAGGCAGACACAAGTAGATCACTCATAAGGAAGATTAGGAAAAGACAGGCAACATTTATAGCCATTTTATGAGGAAGGGGGATTTGGAGCACCAGGTCACAATGGGAAAGCTGGAGGGAAAGAGAGCACCAGGTAGACCCAGGGAGAGAATGCTGGACGGACTTGCAGAGTGGCTGGGGATGAAGAGGGTGGGGGAGATGCTGGGGGCAACGAGAGATAGAGATGGTTGGAAGTCCATGGTCGCCAACGCCATGCGGCAGGGCACCTGATGATGATGATGATGATGATGATGATGTCAGACACATTTGTGTATTGGTTGAGATCATTGTGTATTGATAATGTAGATTTGTCATTGTAGGTATAGTCTTTGTGTGTGTGTGCGCGCACGTGTGTGTGTATGTTGTGTGTGTGTGTTTATAGTGTGTATGTGTTTATATGTATATACATGTGTATGTGTTCATAGTGTGTATGTGTGTGTGTTTATGGTATGTATATGTGTTTGTGTGTATGTATGTGTATATGTGTGTGTGTGTGTTTGCAAGTATGTGTGTAGCACCTAACTGCAGCATATATGGTGTGTTTAGCAGAGTGATTATAGAGAGAAAAAAATGAATTAAATGAGTACTGTACCTATAAAAGGGCAAACAGATAATTGCAGAAATGCTTGACATATTCACCAGCAAAATTAGAAAATATGGTTTGTTTCTGTTGACCACCAATTTAACAAGTCCTGATCCGTAAGGCTCAGAATTAAAAACTGTTTTGTCCCCAAAACAATTGTTTTAAAAGATATGTTACAGTTGTGGATATGGCTGTGGTGGGAGATTGGTGAGAAGAACAGGGAAGTGATAGAGTGAAAGAGATGATGGTAATGATGATATTAGATCGATTTTTCAATAGTAGAAGTTTACTAGCTTGGAGCCATTTTTTTTTCAAACTTGCCATTGCTTACTTGCTGGGTGTTTCCATGCTTCCATAAGCCAGCCACTGACATGACTTAATAGGATCTTTAACATGCATGTTTGGTATCCTGCATGTGTTTGCATGTATAACAATATACATACAAAGAGTAATTAGGCACTGGCAGTCTACAGACATGTTGACTTGACATCAGAAATGTCTTCATTCTTTAAGCCACTGAGATAACTTGCAGGATCTGTAATGTGTACATGTATATGGCTCATTCTCAGAAATGGTGTACCAGAAGTGTGACATACATAGACAAAAATAAAAATGCTTCAAGTCTGAAATACTTGACAGTTTTGTATGTATGTAAATTCTGGAATTAAGCCCCCCCCCCCCCCCCCCCTCCCTATCCCCCCCCCAAAAAAAAACAACAACAGAAAACAAACAAACAAAAAACAAACAAAAAAACAACAACAAAAAACCATAGTAGTTAGTACATTTGATATTCTGCATGCGTGCAAACACAAAAGTGTGGGGGGATGGGATTAAACGCTGCACAGGTCGGCACATGTGTTGATCTTAGATGAAAATTTTTTTTTTTAAAAGTCTCCATTTTTTATTGTTGAGACAAAGGTGTCTTAGCAGATTGAACCCAGAACCTTCCAGTTGGAAGTCCAATGTCTTTCCACTTGATTACCGTGCCCTTCAAGAGAGAAAGGGAGGGGGGGGGGAAGGGGGGATGGAGAGGGGAAGCTGATGTGAAGGAGGAAGGGAAGAGGTATAGACAGAGTTTGGATTGTGCTTTTAAATTTGAGTGGTATTTTTATTATTATTTTTAATTGTGCTCTCAAATTTGACTAATATTTTTATCATTAATTGTACTTTTAAATTTGATATTTTTATCATTGTTTTAATTGTTAATTTGAGTAGTATTTTTTTTTATCAATTTTAATTTTGTTTGTTAATTTGACTAGTATTTTTTTCATTTTAATTTGTTAATTTGACTAGTATTTTTATCAATCATTTTAATTATGTTTATTAATTTGACTAGTATTTATTTTTATCATTATTTTAATTGTGCTTGTTAATTTTGACAAGTATTTTTGTTATTTCAATTACAGTTTTTATCATGATTTATTTTTCAACTGTAATCTGTATTCATGTGAATGAATGGGTGTGTATGTGTTGATGGGTGTGTGTGTGTGTGTGTGTGTGTTGTGTGTGTGTGTGTGTGTGTGTGTGTGTGTGTGTGTGTGTGTGTGTGTGTGTGTGTGTGTGTGTGTGTGTGTGTGTGAGAGAGAGAGAGAGAGAGAGACCTTGTGACTTAGTGTATGTGTAACTGTAAATAAATGAGTTTTTGTTTTAGTATTGTTTTGTGGATTGGGGAGTCATGACCTGATATTGTTGTAAATACTTTTTGAGCTGTATTTCATTATTTTGTGCAATGATGTATTTTTGTTTTGTGGACACCTTTCCTGCAGGCATGCAGTAATTTCTGTTTCTGAGTGTATCAAGTGATTCCAGGTGCTCACCGGCGGCGTTCCAACACAGCCCAGCGGCTTGACATGATGCGCAAGGACAAGCAGACCAAGGGCAAGATCAAAACCATCACCTGGAAAGATCCCACCGTCACTCTCACAGGTAAGACTAACCCCTTTTAACCCTTTGACTCCTGCACCCTATACACCAACTGGAGTCGGAGGGTTAAGTTTTGCTTTTTAGCATGGTCGACAATGCAGGACGCAGGTGGACAGGGTGCGGGAGGCAAAGGGTTAAGCATGTGCTAACTTACACACACACGCACACACACACATACATGCACACATGCACACGCGCACACACATGCGCGCACACAAACGCACGCACGCACACGCACGCACGCACGCACGCACGAACGCACGCACGCACGCACGCACGCACACACACACACACACACACACACACACACACACACACACACACACACACACACACACTCACTCATTCAATCAAAGGACAAGCAGATCATGGGCAAGATCAAAACCATCACCTGAAAAGATCTCATCGTCACTCTCACATGTAAGACCAACCCTTTTCAACTTGTGTTTATACACCCTCCCTTCCATGCCCCCCCCCCCCCCCACCAGGGATGGTGGGGGATCTTTTAATATTAATAGTACTAACCCTTACTTTATGGAAATTGAGTGCTAGAAATTTCCACATTTCTATCACTCTCTTTGTTTCTTCCCTGCTGCTTTGAGTTTATGACTTGATGGGTGAAAAACGAAAGGAAAAAAAAGTATATAAAAAAAGGTCACCTTGAGAAAACACAAAAGATTGTTATTGTATGGTGTATGTAAATAATTAAAGTGAAAAAAAAAAAAGACAAGGACAAACCACACCTGGAAAGGTCTCACTGTTACTTTCGTTGATGCGATAAACAATTCCTCAGCTTGTTAATCAAACACATGTCTGCATATGTGCAGATTTCACAGTTGCTGTTATATGTGTGTTGACTGATTTTCAGTTAATACAACACACACACACACACACACACACACACACACACACACACACACACACACACACACACACACACACACACACACACACACACACACACACACACTGTCTCTCTCTCTCTCTCTCTCTCTCTGGCAGTATGTGCAAACATGCACACACAGACATGCATGCATGCATACATGTATGCATGCACACACGTGTGCAGACATGCACATACACACACATGCATATGTGCACACACACAGATGCATACATGCTCTCTCTTTCTCTGTCTCTCTGTCTCTCTCTGTCTCTGTCTCTCTCTCTCTCACACACACACACACACACACACACACACACACACACACACACACACACACACACACACACACACACACACACACACACACAAGCAAACACAAACACACACTCATATGCGGACTCACATAAACACATGTACACACATCGGCACACACACACAAACACACGTACACACACACACACGCACGCACGCATGCACATGAGCAAACACAAACACAGACTCATATGCGGACACACATAAACATGTACACACATTCGCGCACACACACACAAACACACGTACACACACACACATGCACGCACATGAGCAAACACAAACACAGACTCATATGCGGACACACATAAACACATGTACACACATCCGCATGCACACACACAAACACGTGTACACACACACACACACACACAGACACACACAGACACACGCAGACACATACACACACAGACACATGCAGACACACACACACACACACACACGCACACACACACACACGCACACACACACGCACACTCACACAAACATGCATCATTCTTGAAGATAGTAATGATAATGATAATGGTGATGGTGGAGTGACGAGACTGATAATGACTCTCAGTTCTGCAACAGTGCATCTCCTGAAAAGCTTCCTTTTGTCTAAACCTTCTGCTTGTTGTTGTGTTGAAATCCACAAGTTGTTCTTGATTTTTCAACTTTCTGTGGAGAAGTTTATGAACCAAACCTGCCGTCCTTATTATGTCAGCTGTGATGTTTTAGCTATATTTTCAGTTATCTTTCAACTTTAGCGGCAGCTAAACTCACGATGTTGTCTTACCTTGTCTCATATCAGTTGTTGAACTGTCTGCTCTCTGGGTTTGCCTGTTTCTTCTATTGCATGCCTCCAACGCATTCAGAATTCTGTGCTTGCCCTTCATAAAATGAGACATGATCACTTTCTTGCTTCACTTTCCCCACTGGTTGCCTGTGTATCAGAGAATTTTTTACAAAATCAAGACATTATGTTACAAGTTTATTAATGATAGTGCTTCTTATCTTTGTGACTACGTATGCATATACACCCTTGCCTGACATCTCCTTTCTGCTTCTGATACTACTTGTTGACAAATTCTTTGATACTATGTTCTATAGTCAGTCACTACTCATTTTCTGTGTCTGGTCCATATAGCTGGAATGAGCTTCCTTTACCTCTTTGACAGTTACATACTGTGACTTGAAGACATCATTTTGTCCAGCAGTGATTTCTCTCTCTATGTGCACACCCCTTCATCGCACACCGTTCCTGTCCACCCCCTCCCATTTTGTGCCCTTCAGCTTTTGTCATTGGGGTGAACATTTACAAGATACAAGAATTTTATTTAGCCCAGAGCATCACAATGGGAAATTGTTTTGGCATTCGCATTAAAATACATACAGACACAAGAACGCATAAACAAATGTACACACATGCTCTTACTCTCTCTCACTCTCTCTTTCACCCCTCTCTCACCCTCTCCCTCCCCTCATCTCTCTCCCCCTCCCTCTTTGTCGAAACAGTATCAAGGATGATGACTAATTCTAAATATGTACGGTTAAAAAAGCACATCATAAGAGTCAGATGCCTTGGTCAGGACTTTTAACAATGGACAAAAAGGGCAATACTCATTGAAAAACAACTTTGGTAGGTATAGAAAAATTTGATTAAAGATGCAACGCGATATGCACGTTAAAATCAAAATGAGTTAAATACAATAAAATGAGTATGTAGACTAAGAGGACAAGGTTAAACAAGAGAAGAACAAGAACAAGATTTTATTTTAGCCCAGTGCACAGACACAAGGAAAAAGTTTTGGCTGTGCATACAATCACACTCACACCTCACAACAATTACAATATTCAACATCATAGCAGATAAATTCGTCGGTCGTCCACGGAATCGAAGAAACACACGAACACAACACACGCACACTCTCGCGCCAAGGCGCCCATATCCAAGCCACCTTAACTGGCCACTAATTGTTGGTTCTGCCCTGCCAGCTAATTAATTTAACAGCGCGCATCTGTCTTTCCCCTTCCCCTCTCCACACCACCCTCACCCATCCTGTGGCGAGCCACAGGCACACATTTTAATGAATGATGAGAGGTTGTGCTTTGAATTGATTGGAATATCGAAACTTGGCGGTTTATAAATATCCTTCTTCTTTTTCTTGTTAATAATGATGATGATGACTGTGGTGATAGTAGAGGAAGTGAACATTTTAGAAATGAATATTTAGATAGCATGTCACAATATGCTTGTTTGGGTTCTGCTGTGACAATAGTTATTTCAGTTATTTTGTTTGGGTTCTGCTGTGATGATAGTTATTTCAGTTATTTTGTTTGGGTTCTGCTGTGACGATAGTTATTTCAGTTATCTTGTTTGGGTTCTGCTGTGATGATAGTTATTTCAGTTATTTTGTTTGGGTTCTGCTGTGATGATAGTTATTTCAGTTATTTTGTTTGGGTTCTGCTGTGATGATAGTTATTTCGGTTATTTTGTTTGGGTTCTACTGTGACGATAGTTATTTCAGTTATCTTGTTTGGGTTCTGCTGTGATGATAGTTATTTCAGTTATTTTGTTTGGGTTCTGCTGTGATGATAGTTATTTCAGTTATCTTTTAATGATATGAATTATAACACTGTAATTAGCATCCAGTGTAAAAGGTGAATTTAAAAACATTCCCTGGTTTTCATAATGATGATTTTTACAATATTTACAACGATATTCTTGATAATATAAAAGGTAATGATAATGATGGCATTCAGATAATTAGTTTGATAAGAAATTGTCAGTGACTTGATGATAACCATACTGATGATGATAATGACAGTGATGAACACTATGAAGTTTATGATGATGACTGCGGTAAATTTGTGACAATGATGATGTTTACAGCAGAGGAGCGGAGTGCTCTGTTTGAGAAGAAAGAACTGTCTGCACCTTCAAACAACACAAGCAAGGTTAGTATCAGTTACAGCTTGTAATTATGGGTCACACAAATGTGTGGCTGCGTGCGCACAATGTGAGAAATATGTATGTGGGCATACAGGTGCATATATCGTGTGTCATTTGAGTCTTTCTGTGACATTTTACAGACCTGTGTGAGGTTGATATTTGTTCAAGAAGGATTCATTGCATTCAGACTATTCCATACGTGCTCCACCCAAATCTGCCAGCAGTTATCTTGCAGACTCTCTGAGCCTGCATAGCATCCTATGACTGGAAAGGTCTTGAAATTTTGTTGGGGTGGGGGGATGGGATGAGTAGAGAAGGACCTATGAAACACTAAGCTGACACCACCAGAATGATGGAAACATAAAGATGGACAGCAAACAGGCCAGTTTTTAATGCTGCAGTCTGGGATTGAACACAAGATGACGAGATCTTGAGTCCTCAGGTATGTCAAAGGAATCTACCAACACACATAGATGCATCATTCTAATCAGAAACCGTCAAGTTGGAGCTGTCTGACTGTGGTCAGCCGATCTTCAGTGAAATAATTAGCCTGTGAGGATGCTGAGAGCTCTTATAGATCAGATAATTATTATCTCCACTTTCTGGAAACCTGTGTCAGTGTCTGCCCTGCTGGTCTATTCACCTATATGTCTTCTATAGAGCCTTTCTTACTTTTTGTCTATTGTGATTGATAATATGGTGCATATAATTATATTGCATTTGTTACCCTAAGGATGATATGGTGCATATAATTATATTGCTTTTGTAACTCTAAGGAAATGTAAGGTGCATAGTGGCAACATTAGGTGCTAAAGGCCAATTTTTTCTGTGCTTTTGTGCGCTTGCTTATGTTTATGCATTTTGTATTCTGTTTGGTTTTTTTTTTTTATAATCACTGGTGATAAATTAATTGGAATGGCCAATGCCAGGGATATATCCGTGGATTACTTGTGTGAATGCAAAAAGTGCACTTAAATTTTCTTAATAAGTTGGGGTTTTTTTTCAGGGTATCGAACCTCTTTTAGAGATGTTTTGCAGAAGCAGTTTTCTTGTTTTTGTAAAAGATCAATACATTTCATCTTATATGATTATGTATGGGAAAGATGTTTAGATCTATTTCACAGTGGAAATATTAGGTGCTCTTTCAGTATAAATAGTATCCCCACCTTCTGGAAATTCTGTGCTAGACATTTTCCTCTTTTCTGTCATTCTCTTTGTTTCTGCCTTGTTCCTTTGCTTTCTGTCATTTCTTCTTCATTTTCTGCCTTGCTGATATATTCACCTGTATGTGTTTGATAAAGTCTTTCTTCTCTGAGGAATGATAATTAGGTACATGCATTTAAGTGCCTATTTGGCTCTAAGCAAATGCTCATTTTGATCTGTATACTTTAAGGTCCTTAGTTATGTTTACATTTGTATTCAGGTATGTTTTTTTTTTAAATCCCTTGTGTGATGAATTGGACGGAATGGTCAACACCAAGGGCATATCCTTACATTATGTGGGTGAATGCATTGATACGTGTACTTGATTTTCTTTTTCCATGTTTTTTTTTAAAAGTATTTTCTATGATGTATGGAGGGGGTTTTTTTTTTATGGTTTTAACCCTGATATGGCTCTGAGCAGTTTAGTTTTAAGTACTAGTAATAAATAGTAAAAGTGAAATAATATAGAAATTCAAATTGCCTAGCAACAGTTATGCTGCATGTGTTGATATTTGCGGTGTGTGTGTGTGTGTGTGTGTGTGTGTGTGTGTGTGTGTGTGTGTGTGTGTGTGTGTGTGTGTGTGTGGTGTGTGTGTGTGTGTGTGTGTGTGTGTTGTGTGTGTGTGTGTGTGTTTGTGTGTGTGTGTGTTCGTGTGTGTGTGTGTGTGTGTTGTGTGTGTGTGTGTGTGTGTGTGTGTGGTGGTGTGTGTGTGTGTGTGTGTGTGTGTGTGTGTGTGTGTGTGTTGTGTTTTGTGGTGTGTGTGTGTGTGTGTGTGTGTGTGTGCTGTGTGTGTGTGTGTGTGTGTGTGGTGTGGTGCAGACAACATCCAAGCTATCTCAGATGTTGGCCGACCTAAGCAAGTATGGAGAAAACCCATTCATGGAGTATGCCAGGTTTGATGGAAGGGTATGTATCATTTACTTTTATGCACAGACGGACGATCTCACACACCATCCACATACACAGACACACATGCATGACACACACACATACACACAAACACACACAAACAGACACAGACAGACAATTACACACACACACACGCACGACACACGCACGCACAGACACACACACACACACCACACAAACACACACACACACACACAACACACACACACACACACACACACACACACCACACACACACACACACACACACTCACACCACACTCACTCACTCACTCACTCTTTCTCTCTTTTTCTCAATGAACTAAAAAAAAGATCTAAGCAAGTGTGCATGTGCATGCGCGCACACATGCACACACACACACACACACACACACACACACACACACACACACACACACACACACACACACACACACACACACACACAGAACAAAAATTAATGAAAAACTTTTTTTTTCCTAAAGGCAGCCTAAAATGTACACTTTTTGAGAGAGTTGTGAACAGTACTTTTTCATAAACTTCTGACAGTATTTACCTTCTCTAGTCACTTGCAACAGTCTATCATTGTTCTTGCTTAAATCAAGTTTTATTCATCTGATATATGGAAATTGTGAATTTGATTAGCACAAAATGTGGATATGCTTGTGGGGAGCTAAAACTTCATTTATTAAAAGGGAGGATGGCTTGACTGTCTTTTTTGTTTGTTTGTTTATTTTGTTTTTGTTTTCTCTATAGGTTATGAGAAGAAATTGTTTGCTTTCCTGTACACTATGATAGAGGGTCTTTGTTACCTGTACCAGTCATGTTTTGTCATGTTTTGACAGGCAGAGTAGTTAAATGGATTCTGTCGGACTTCCAGTTGAAAGGTCCTGCATTCTGTCTATCTAGACACCTACTGATGGTGGGTTAAGGGTGGAGATTGTTTTGATCTCCCAGGCCTAAGCCCCCTTCTGGTGCAGAATATCGAATATGCATGTTAAAGATCCTGCGAGTCATGTCAGTGGCTGGCATATGGAAGAATGAAAACAACCAACTTGCATGTTTACCGGAAGCGGAGTGTGCAGATTGTCTGTGCAGCAGCATACCAGCTACACAATGTCAGTGTGGCAAAACAGTGTGCATACATGTATCTGAGGAGAATGGAAACGCTTAGAAAGAAAATAAATGTGCTTGTACCAAAGGCACATTGTTTGCAGTCAAGCGTCAGCTCTACAAAGAAGATCGACATCTTTCTGACGATGGCGCCACCAGACCAGCGTGCCTACCCTATGACGGTGGTGGTCATGACAACGGCCAAGGTGCAGGATCTGATTGGTTTGATCTGCTGGCAGTACACCTGTGAGGGACGAGAACCCAAACTTCTGTAAGTGATGTGTGTGTTCTGTGTGTTGTTGGTGGATGTATGGTTGTGATAACCAGAAGTGTTTTAATTCATTCTGTTCTGGCCGGTTGCTTCCTTAATTATATTCTCTTATCTGGCTGTTTGTACAAGTTAGAAAAAGTATCTAGAAAAAGAATTGATAAACATATAGACATTAAAAATTGTGGTAGTACAGACCACAGAATGGACAGATGAATGTTAGTTTGAATGCACTCACTCCATTATTGATTGATTTATAACTTTGTGAAAACATTTTTTGCTCACAACTGATGCAATGGGATTAACTTAACCCCTTGACTGTGCCAACTTGACTACAGAACTCACAAAGCCTTCTGTGATGACTACAGCCATAGAAGTCAAGGGGTTTGATTGTCATTCATTTCAGCATAGTGTGAATGGGAGAGAACCTCTGACTCACTTTGCCAGTCTCAGAAAGGATCATAAAAGTGATTAGCTTCCTTTACATGATTCAGTGACCTGCTCAGCTCTGAACAAATCGGTTTTATTTTTCTGAGCATTGAAAGTGGTTTTCGCCAGAATGGCAACATCAGGACTGTCTCGCAATAGTGCATGTTTTGGGTGTTTACATTTCTGATGTTTGACAATACTTGATAAGCTTGAATAACCTATGATTGATTGTACGATGGTTCTGAAGACAATTCTGACAAAGAAGAGACTGACAGCAGTAGTAATTACTTGCTGTTGGTGAAAAACACAGAGGAGACAGTGACAGTCAATTCTGGCAACCAGTCAACAAACTCAGTGTTTGTAAAATGCAGTCTCATCATTGTAACATTAATAGGGAAATCCACTCATGGAGAATGATGTCATGTCATTAGTATGGTAATTTATGCACATTTTTTTTAATGTCTTTTTCAGGAAACGAGCCAATCACTATTGCCTGCACATCGCAGAGGATGACGGGGAGGTGGATGCTGACTTTCCCAGTCTGGACAATCGAGAACCGGTGTTGAAGTTTGGTTTCGGCAAACTGGCTCTGATGGAGTGTACCCCTACCCCCATGCCAAAATCATCTTTTGTTGTCACTATGTGAGTACTCTGTGTGTGTGGTGAGGGAAAGGGGAGGTGTGTAGGTGTGTGTGTTGTGTGTGTGTGTGTGTGTGTGTGTGTGTGTGTGTGTGTGTGTGTGTGTGTGTTTGTGTGTGTGTGTGTGTGTGTGTGTGTGTGTGTGTGTGTTGTGTGTGTGTGTGTGTGTGTGTGTGTGTGTGTGTGTGTGTGTGTGTGTGTGTGTGTGTAATAATAATAATAATAGTGGTTTCTTAAATAGCGCTTAATCAAAATAATTTCTCTAAGCGCTTTACAAAAACATACTGCATTCACCTCTCCTACACACACAACCACACACCTCACAAACAACTACGAATACCACCACTACAGAAACCAACAAATCCTACGAGCACAACACTCACTCATCTCAAACATTGCTACAAAACCAAATCACACAACGTTCAATTATACAACAAACACATGCAATAGAAAACACACCCTGAAACAGTATGTCAAAACAAGGCTTAGACGGCTATGACATAGGTGGTACCCCTACGCAGCATTGACTAGTTGTGAGAAAATAGATGGGTTTTAAGTTTAGACTTGAAAGAAGAGAAATAATCTGAATGTCTGAGAGAGTCTGGCAGTCTGTTCCACATCAATGGAGCTTGAAAAGAGAAAGACCTTTCACCAGTAGTAGTTCTGAAGCGAGTCATTCGTAGAAGGCGGTCGTCTGCAGAGGAGCGTAGTTGTCAAGAGGGAGTATAGATTTGAAGGAGATCCGAGAGATATGTGTGTGATACGTTCAGGCTTACGTCTGTGTGGAGGGTGTGTTGCCATGTTTCACCACCACCTTGAGGTTTTATTTTTCCCCTTCTTTTGTTGTCTGCATGTATTTTTGTTTATTTATACTGTTTCTGTTAAGAAAATATACAGTGGAGTGTGAGTGAGCTGTGAGCTATCTTTGATCCACCACTCTCCTCCAAACCGCTCTGTGTTGATTTTTGTGGACAACTTCTTGAATATTTAGGCCAATGATGCTGGTTATGTTCTCCATGTATGAGATTGGAGGTCTGCCTTTCTTCCTTTTTGCCACTGTTTTTCCTTGAGAAATGGTTGTCATGAGGTCTGCATTCTTGCTACATGACACATTGCCAATGTATTTTAGTCTTCTTTTGTTGATCTCTGCTCGTAAAGCCCCCATATGCAGTGAGTGTCCAATAGCTAAGTAGTTAAGACATCTATCATACGGGTGGCATGGCTTTGAGAGGTCCTAGGTGTGTGTTCAAACCCAGGCTTAAGAAGGGTTGGGTTGGGTAGGGCAACAGCAGAGACACCTGAGGCATGGGTTTAGGTCCATGGGGAAAATGCTTCTTTTACATATTGTCTCATTCCGAAGATTAACACCCAGCCCATTACTTCCCTTTATCCTGGGTGGATAGCTTGACTGCTGGCCATTGGGTGGCTTGCACTGGTGTGTAAGTGTATGTATATATATGTGTGTGTGTGTGTGTGTGTGTGTGTGGGTCTTGTGTTTGGGAGAGAGAGTGTGTGTGTGTGTGTGTGCGCGCGCAAACCTAGTGCATGCGCATTGTGTGTGTGTGTGTGTGTGTGTGTGTGTGTGTGTGTGTGTGTGTGTGTGTGTGTGTGTAAGAAAACCTACCTAATCAAGGGTTTAGCAAGATTCATCTAGATGTTGTGTGTTAATGGTGTGTGTAAACATGTGTGTGTTTCCAGCAACGTACCCAATCGAGGATTCAACAAGTTCCAGCTGGACACACTGAACATTCCCATGCGTACCGTCTTGGACAAGATCATCAACAGACGCATGATTCGAACTCGCCCAGGTCAGTTATTGCCTGTGAGTCACTGTGTGTTGAAAGGAGATGTCGTTGGTTCTCAAGAAAGTTCTCTGAATTAAGAAAAATAAGGGGGGGGGGGAGTGTGTGTGTTTGTGTCTCTTCATAGTCTTCGTATGTTTGTTCATATGTGTGTGAGTGTGTGTGTGTGTGTGTGTGTGTGTGTGTGTGTGTGTGTGTGTGTGTGTGTGTGTGTGTGTGTGTGAGAATAGAGATGGTGAGAGAGAGAGAGAATGAATGTGTGTTTTGAGTGTGAAAGAGTAGGGGGGAGGGGAGGAGAAGGGAGAAAGAGAGAGAGTTAGTGATAGGTGTTTAGTATCGTTTTGTAATCTCAATGTTTTTGGAAGAGAGGGTGTGCATGTGTTTATGTCTGAGTGTGTCGAAAAGAGAGAGAAGGGTAATGACATGCATTCAGCATCATCATTTTGTAATCTAAAACTGTTTTCATGATGGGGAGGGAGGAAGGGGAGAGAGAAAAAAAGAAAGAGACAGAGAGAGAGAGAGAGCCACTGTGTGGATGATTTACAGAATTATCAATTATTGTTTCTGTTTCACGAACGTGGGAAGCTGTCTGAAGTCGCTTAAGCATATAGACATTAAATAAATGACCAACAAACAATTATGGTGCCACAGATAAGAACTGTTCACCAGATCCCTCCACCTCTGTCAGTTGTGTGCCAAAGCTTGGGTCTCTGCAAATGATTTCTCTGTCCATTCTGTCTTCTCCCTCATCTACCTCCCTGAGTAGTTAACTGGAGGAATGACTTGGCAAGGCCATTGGATCTTGTTACATGGGCATGCCAACATGGTTTTCTTTTCTTAAGTGAAGTCAGCAGATCTTCATATGGTCCAGTAAGCTACTTGATCATTGTATCTGGTGTTTAGTAACCTGTGGCTGCATCTCATTTTTCATGGCTTGCATTCGTCTTTCCAAATCTGCTGTGACTGTGTATGTCTCAGAAGCATGCAGGGAGATGAAATATATCAGCAAATGTAAGAGCCTGATCTTGTGATTGATGGAGATGCTCATTCATATAGGTTTCAGCCTGAACAGTGCTGATGTTATCTTTTGCTGTCCTCAAAAGTATTTCTAGGTTGGACCCCTCAACATTTTCAGTTACCTTAGTGCAAATCATAACTGGCTTCTGTGCAAGGATGTCTGGCAGTCATGCTGGGATAAATCGTAATCATATATATGAAACGTGTATGTTAAGTCCTATCTTTTCAAAATGAGTTCCATTGTTTGCAGTGGTTCCCTTTGAGATTTTTTATCATTGAAAAGAGGGTTTAGTGTGTACAACCTGCCATTCCAACTAAGGCAATATGCCACACGTTT
>JAPXFY010000026.1:48990245-48992745 GCA_030674185.1 Monoplex corrugatus
CAACCGATAGAAAATGAAACCTCAGTCTGTCTTCTTTCCCATATTACTTCCCTTCTAATATTTTCGTACTTTGAATTGCTTTGCTAGCGACTTAACTGCAGAGGAGAAGTGTGAAATTTCCCTATGGAATTTTCTATGCGTTGTTTGTGTAGGTAAATATAAAACCCATTTTTTCATGAATATGGAACAATCAGTGCTTGATTATTTATCAAGTACTTGTTCTGTGTCCCAGATAGCAACATAATATTCAAACATATTGAAGATATAACATGCCAATACGGCCATAGTTTACCCCTGTGGCCTCTGGTAAAAGGCGCAGTGTTCTGTACACAGGTCTTATGAAGAGCATATGGTATTTCCTTCTACACAGCGCAGGTTATTTGATGCTTACCACACTGTCTGTGGTACAGTAGATGTATATCGCTTCCCAGTTAACAGAAACACCACAAGGGTGTGGATGGGATCTGGAGCACCAGTGCTCTGGACATCAACTCCCATGTTCCCAACGCCACTTGATAATCATTTCATCAAGCAAAAGGGGTGGGGGTGCTGTCCATGCACTGCATGACCCGTTCAGATCCAGTCATCAGTTACCACGTTTACAAACCGAATGGTAAGTTGTGGAGACTCCTACTACTCCTATTTCGAGAACCTCTCTTGAGTTGGCTGATTGAGGTCCTGACTGTATAGATAAGAGAGGAAAGGCAAGTCTGTGATGGAAAGTGCCACATTCACCAGGGTGGATAGGAGGTGGCATGAACAGATGTTTCCGTTCGCTCTCAGGCGATGTAAGGTGTCAGAAATATAAAACGGTTAAACTGCTCCGATAATCTGAACATAATTTTCAAATTAACAGTAGATTTTCTTTTTACATGATAATGTGTGTGTGAAAGATTTTTAAATGCATTTCAGACTTGAAAGGATAATCATGTAGGCTACTTGGTTTTTAACTGATGGAGATGGTTTTAAGGTGGTGTTAGCCGCTTTGGTTGGCTGGGCCGTCAACAAATGAAATGAACTGAATTTTGAACTAGAAAAATTGAAAACTGCATTTGATTGTAACTTAGGAGAGGAGGAAGAGAGGTTTGGTGGGAGAGAGGTTTGGTGTTTATTCAAGAAAGATTCATGGCGCTCGTACGATTCCATCCATGCTCGACCTGCTCTGCCATCCATTGTCTGGCCCGGGCAGACTCCTTGAGCCTGTGCAAAACTTAACTAGCTGGCAAGGTCTTGAAGTAAGGAGAAGAGGGGGGGGGGGGGATGCTAAGAGCTGAACAGGACTTAACAAATTTAATAAGCTGACCACCACAATGATTGCAGGCATAACTCTTTGACTCCTGCATCATTTCCACCAACTACAAAAACTTAACCCTTTGACTCCCTCACCCTATCTTCCAGCTTCCTGGTGGATAGGGTAAGGTAGTCAAAAGATTATGTTTTTGCTTTGCAAGCATGGTTGACAATGCAGGATGCTGGAGGACAAGTTACGGGAGTCAAAGGGAAAGCGAACAGGCCCATGTTCAAGTTATTGGCTGGGATTGAGTTCAAGACATCAGATTTATTAAAGATATTTTTTTTACACAGCTTTATTACAAGAATAAGCCAGCCTGTGACTTGGATACCTTTGTAAACAATATGACGTGGAGAGTCTGCAGGAATCTCCGGCAGCTGAGGGAGGACGTGGCCAAAGCCACCTTACCTTTGAGGAGAAACTGTACAGGCCTGTGGATATTTTGTAGATGACAGCCAAATTTATCTCTAGAGCTGGTTTCCAGGTGTATTGACAGTGAGAAGGAGGACAGTGAATCATCATTTCGATTGTTTTGTTTTGAGGTTGTTTTTTCTTCTTCTTTATTTCAGGCATCAGTGGAGAAAAAGTGGAGATAGACCCGGTGCAGATTCGCAGTTCTATACGACTGATTCGCCAGAAACCAGTCACCCATGAAGCCGACAGCATCGCTGACTGTGACATTCTGGAAAAAAAGTCTAACGGTGAGTGATGATTTGTAACATAGTTTTGGTGTTAGTTTTGTGTTGTCATTGTTTTAAACTGTGTCTTTCTGATGCCCATTCATTTTTTTATGGTACACATACATATGTATGCTGCATATTGCTCTGCTGCCTGTATGGTGTGCTTCAGTGTGTGCTGTCTGTGGCACATGCATGTGGGCGATTTCTAGTTCGGAAAATTCTGGTACTCGGATCTTAACTCACTCAATACAGACAATTTCCTCCCTACTTTTCCCCACAATTTGAGCATTTGTATGGGTTAGTAATAAAATCACAAAAACATCAGTCATTCAGAGTTAGACAACAAAATCTTTAGAAGTGATTAATAATACCTTGGAAAGTATATGTCCATGAAAAGAAATTTAAAGAAAGATCTACCAAACACCATTTCTTTTACAAGATATCTTATCAAAAAATACTGGATAGAAGACTGTGATGGAAAATTGAGATGGGACTTGTATACATAATGGAGAAAAATGGTTGCCATATC